>CM046003.1:71788498-72312297 GCA_025175895.1 Wurfbainia villosa | reverse complement strand
ACTTCGTTCCGGTTACGTATTGCTGCTTTGCTTAAGATGTCAAAGCATAAGTTCTCTCGAGTGTCAAAACTTTAATTTTCTAACTCGATTCTCTGGGTGTCATCGACCTTCTCACTTAACTATTCACTGCGTTTGGTTGACTCATTGGAGAACAATATGACCTTAACTTTGGGTCTTTCTAATTAAACTCGAGTTCGATTATACGGTACCTCTTGCCAACAATCTTCCCTTTTTGATCTATGGCACAAAAGTTAAGAAATTTAAACCATAAAACAAGTAAAGTAATTGATAAGTGATTTTAAAACTCTCCCTTAACCTAGGTGAGTTTTGAAAGAGATACTTTAATTTTAAAATTAAATTTTATTTCTCTCTTAACTTTCTCTTCTCTCCCTTTTGCCATGAATCAAAAAATATGGGTGTTTATATAAAATAGGGGTTTAAAAACACCATGTTATAAGCATGCATTAAGAAACGAAATCGAATAGATTTGTTAAGTCCAAGCATGCGTCTCTACTTGGTTAAATAGATTGGTTCAAGGTATATCCCTCTGCACCAACAATTTGATAAGTTTTTGAAACATAATTTTGATTTTCAAAATTCTTATAAGTTTATTTTCAAAGAGAACTTTTAAAGGTTAGATTGCTTTCCCCCTTAGTCAAATATATGAGGTATAAGAGATTTAGGGGGTGCTAAACTTTGGCCTAAAGAGTTTTAGTACAGTATTATTCGAATAGTGTTGTAATTATTCGTTAAGTGCAATAGTTGAGAAAATAGGTAGCATTTTGAAAAAGTTTGTTATATGTATATTATAATTATTCTTTAACATCTCATCCATTCTATGTGTCTCAGAATGTGTTCACCTTATATGTTTTGTGAGATGATTTGAACTTGATTAAAGATAGTCAACCTTGGGTTAGATTCGGATTTAACCCTTAGTTCGTAAAGTAAACTTTTCAAGAAATTGGCTTTCAGGTCGTGGCGAGGCACAGAGGCCTTCTTTGATCGGAACAACAACCACTTCCTTAAACAAAGCCAAATTCAAGAAATTGCTTACTTGAGTCACTTAAGGTTACTTCCTAATCTAACTAGTTTAGGATATGGTGAGGTAGCTTTAGCTAGTTCAAACTCAACCAAATGCACCAAGCTAGATACGCCTTATCTAGCTTGACTACACGAGACTTTGTTTCCCTAATGTACTATCATCTCGCCGAGTCCTGATACTATGTTGTCAAGAGTTGACTAACTATTTTTCCTATCTAGCCATTCTAAAAAGTAAAACAAAAAGGTTGATGATGCTAGGGTAGTAGGTAAAGTATTTTGGTATTAGCTCCCCCTGGCCATTGAACCAATATGGTCTATCCAGAAAGTGGACTTGATCCTGGGGAATCCAATAGCTATTGGTTCTTTTATGTGAGTTTAACAAATTCTTTGGGACCCATTCTTGGACTCATTGATGACTATGATTTACGATAGACATATAAGATCTATTCATAGTCTTTGAACTAAACCCGAGTCCGACTTTGTTGTACACAACTCTCTGAGTTCCAAGAAGTCGGTTAAGATTCTTGGATCCCATTGAGAACTTATCCAACCGAGCCTCGAGCTCTTGGACTTGTCCTTTCAAGAGAGAGTTCTCTTCTTCGAGTTTTTCAACTCAAGTTGAGTCCTCCTCTCGAACTTGACTAGTCGAAGAGGTTAGAGAGGTATCTTTCTTGAGGGTTTCAACCTCCTCAAGCAAGGAGTCGACCCTAGACTCGGACTTAGTTAGTTTCCTACTAAACATTTTAATTGTATGATAAAGATTGGCGATTAATGAACGACTTACCTTAATTTTCTCTTTCGACCCGACTTTGAGTCTCTTCTTGAAGTCATCCTCAGAATCGGAGTTAGAATTGGAGTTGGATTCGTATTCAGCTTCGAACTCTTACTCCGACTCTTTTGATCTTGCCATGAATGTTACGCCGACGTCTTCTTCTTCGTCGTCCCAAGTTGCTTGAAAAGTTGTCTTAGATCCTTTTTTCTTTGGTTTCATTTTTGATTTGAAGTCCCCCTTCTACTTGTTCTTCGACTGTTCCCTTTCTTTTCGAATTATCCTCTGCACCATGTTCACTATCGTGGTCTTTTCTTCATATTTGGACTCGGGTTCATCCTCAGGTTCGGATCCTTCTTCTTACTCGGGAGGTGATTTGCTCTTCTCCTTTCTTCTTTGACCTGCAAGCAACGCAATACCTCTCTCGGCCCAGATTGCATTAGTTTATTCATGAAGTTCGAATTTGGAAAAGAGATAATCTAATCTAATTTTAGAAAGGTCCTTAGAAACCTTGTAGGCATCAACCATGGATGCCCACAAGGTGGTCCTAGGGAATGCATTAAGTTCGTACCTTATTAGATCTCAATTCTCTACAGCTTTCCCAATCGAGTGAAGACCGTCGACGATGTCTTGGATTCGCGCATGTAGTTTGTTGGTGCAATCGGCCCAGGTCACGATTGACCAGACTCGAGAGATGTTTTGATGTTTGACAAAGTAAGTTGACATTGATGTTTTACATCAATGTCTGGTGATAATTTGGGAAGATTGTTTATACAATCAACTTTGGTTATGTTAACTGGACTCGAGGGAGACTTTGATGGTTGACTAGGGTTGACCATGTGGTCATGGAAAGTCCAACATGGGTTGGCAAGGGAAAGTCCAAGCTTGAGACTTGGCACTTGCGAAGTCTAAGGGGTTTGGTATTGGCGGTGTAAAGTCCAAGCGGGAGTCTTGGCGGCGTAAGTCCAATGTGCCTTGGCGGTGTAGACACCGTTAGCATGACATAGCCGATGGAAGCACCTGAAAGCTAGCGCGATGGATGAACAAGTCATGGATGACTTGGAGGGATCCGAGAAGTGTAAGGCTGATGGAGGTGGCTAGAAGGTTTGGGTCTAGGCTAAGGGTGGTCTAGCAAGTATGGGGGCACCATACTTGGGTTAAAACCTCATGCTTGAGGTGTGCCCGGTCGGCCCGGTGCCATGTGGCGATTGGTGGCATAATAGGGTTTGATCACGGAGAATTGCCTAGCGATCGATGCCATTGATGGTCGGATCGATTGAATGAGCAATGATCCGATCTTGTGATTAGTCGTGATGCTCGGGGGCCGCAGAATGGAGTCTCACTCGACGGCGTAAGGGCGGTCGAGTGATGGTTCATCAGTCGACTGATGCTCATGATCAGTCGACTGATGTCCTAGCCGTTGGACTTTTCCATCATGGATTACACCGTTGTCTCACAGAAAAAGTGTGATCAGTCGACTGATGGTCCCGAGCAGTCGACTGATCGACTTTTTTTAGCACAGGTTGAAGTTATAAAAGGAGCTCGTGATGGAGAAAAAGTTATCCGGTTTTTGACTTTGCGATTTACAAATCGGTCTCCAAGTGCTAATCAAATAACCAAGCATTCAAGCAATCAAAAGCAAGAGTTGTAAAGTTTTTCTTTATTTGTCTTTCATATAAATTATTGTAATTGCTTGTTTTAGTTTCTTACTGTTGTAAGATTACTTGTAAGGGGTTTCTCCGCCTCCGACTTGTGTCGAGAAGGAGTGTTTATCATAGTGGTGTGTGATTGGCATCGCTAGGGTTCGTACGAACCCAATCCGTGGAGTAGGAACCTTTCGGTTCCGAACCACATTAAATATTTGTGTTTGCATTGTTGTTTATTTTGTTATTGCTTTCATTACTATTCCACTGTGCGCTAACAAAATTGTAGAGACAACCACGATCGAATTCCATCTACGAATGAACACTACGCTATTCACCCCCCTCTAGCGGCTTCAAATATCCTATAATTAGTATCAGAGCCCGGGGCTCTTCTACGGATTAACCGCCGGGAGCTAAAAGGCTAGAGGAAAGATGGAATTCCAAAACAAGCTTGGATGGGACATCAACACTCCACCGCCATATGATCAAGAAGATTTTTCGGCGTGTATAACAAGAATGGAGACATTCTTTATGATGGATATAGAGGATTGGTTCATCCTCGTAGAAGGTTTTGAACCTCCTCGGGATAGGAAGGGACAAGTCCTCAAGTTAAAGAAATGGACCCAAGAGCAACGGCAAAAATTCAAAATCGAAGGCAAGGTAACAAAACTTTTTAAAGATTTGATACCTAATGATGTTTTGTCTAGGCTAGGTGAATATCTTGATGCTAAGGAGCTATGGGAAAAATTAGCCAAGTTCAATGAGAAGCCCCACTTGGCACAAGTAGAAGAAGATAAGGAAGAGGATGAAGAGAGTTCATCTTCCTCATGAGCAAGTGAGGAATCGGAAGTTGAAGAGGAGTCAACTTCCGGATCGGTGGAAGAAGAAGTAGAAGACACCTTCACCTCTAGGAATGAGGGGGAGGAAAGAATTTCCACTCCGGAGCAACAAGAGAAAGCTTCGACATCTAGTCAAGATGAAGAAGCTCCAATTCCGGTCTCAATTAACCTAGGTAACTCAAACACTCTAATTTCAAATAAAATCCATATATTGTGTTTTGAGTGTAGGGAGTATGGACACTACAAAGAGCAAGTGCCCAATGAAGGTTAAGAAGACTCCTCCGACACCTAAAAGTCAACAAAAGTCAAAGGATGCTGGTTCCCCATCATCTAAAGACAAGGAACACATCATTTGCTTCAGATGTCGTGAGGCGACATTACAAATCAATGTCCTAGGGAGCAAAAGACCAGAAGGAGCATCACAAGTAGGGGGAGCTACTAAGGCAAACCCTAAGGTATATTTTCATAATGCTCATCCTTTAAATTCTAAGCAAAAGCATGCTAGAATTAATTCAAATAACTTTGCTATTACTCATGAATCAAAGCATGCTAGGAATGATAACTCTAGATCTATTTCAAAGAAGGAGAAATTTGGGACTAATGTCCCTAGAAATGTCATTCCTAAGAAAGCAATTAAGAAAATCGAAAACCATTTAGGTATCAATCCCAATAAGGGTAGACATATGTCTAAGGTGAATGGTAATGCCCAAAAACCTAATCAAAAATCATTTGGGCAATTAGAATTAGAGAATCAAGCCTTAAGGTCAAGGCTTGAAAAACTAGAAAAGACCCTAAATAAGATACAAAATCAATTTCAAGGGTCTAATGGTCAAAGTCAAGGGTCAAGATCTCAAAGTCAACATCTAGGACCCAAAAGACAAAAGTCAACCAAGGGCAATTAAGGTTTGGGTCACAAACCTAAGCCTAAGGTGGCTTACCATAGTGTTCCATTTGATTATGGAACACAAATTAGGTCTAGGAAGACCAAGGTCAATAGGGAAGTCATCCCTAGAGTTGACCAAGGTTTGTGCCTAGTGGCTAGGGTTTCTAGGAAACCTATGATGACCATTAAGAAGGTTGCAAGGGGAGTTACCTCTAGAGTCAACCTAGGTAAGACCACAATGACCAAGGCTAACAAGCCTAGGAGGGTCATTAGAAAGGTATATAGGGAGGTTATCCCTAAGGAATACCTAATTAATTCAATGAGCTCAAATAGATTTTGGGTTCCAAAGAGCGTGATTGATTCACATTAAATGGATTAGAATGTGTCAACCATGATTGGATGGGTAGTTAACTCAACCATGGTAAAGGTGGCACTTTAGGTTATTTTCAAGGTTATGGTTACCTTGGAAATACATTTGAGGTTTAATCCTAAAAGATTTTAGGATGTGCCAATATATTTTTGAAATCATGAAAAATCAATAAAATTGGCACAATCTAGATTTAGAGGTCATAGTGTGTAACCTTGATCTTTGGCACATTTTAGGAATCAATGTATCAAGAGAAGTGTGTTTAAGATGTAGAAGTAACATCAAGAGTGATACTCAAGTGCCACACACCTTGATGTCTTGCACTTACCATGCTTCATGTGTTTCACCATGTGTTTGCATGGAAGGAATGTCTAGGGTGGATTGCATCTCACAAAACAAGTCTTTTACCTTGATTGTGTATTTCAACACTTAGAAATGGTGAGATGTTAGGATTTTGAAACCATTGGATGTTAATGTTTGCTAAAATGAAATAAAATATCAAAATACATTAACGAATACATGAATATAAGCATAACATCAATATGTTCGATATACAAGATTAAACATGAGAAAATGGAATAAGTTAGATAAAAAAATTAAGATTTTCTGAATTTCAGAACTGGAAATCAGATATCACGATCGATTATCGATTGTCGATCTCTATACATCGATATCATGAGTCAAGCGGTCGAGTGATGCTTCCAGACTCATTGTTTGCATATCGATCGTGATAGGATACATCGATCGATGGTACTGCTCATCGGTGAGGATCATCGGTCAGTGCTCACCGAAGCGATCAGTGGTGATCATCATCGATCGGATGATGAGCGCATCGATCGGCGTCATCGTAGCTCGACAGAAGTTCGTGATCGAGTCTTGAGCCCGGTGATCGACTCGGTTCGATGCGTCGTTGATAAGCCCATCGATCGTGATGTTGCACATCGATTGGTAGCATCACAATTTTATAACGTCGAACCACTAGGGTTCAGCTTCTTCATGCATCTACCTCTCGTTTCTCTCTTCTCTCCGGTCGTCACTTCTTTCTCCGACGAGTTTTTCCGACCGTGCCGGCCACCTAAGTCCTAGGTTTGATAGCCACTCTCTTCCACTCATGTTTTCACTCATCTCACAACCCTAATCCACTCATTTCCAGCGGTTGTTTCCTCTTTTTCGATTAGGGTTCCGGCGTCTAGTCCTCCGGCGAACTTTTCGACGGCCTTTTCAGCGATATTCGAGTATTCTCTCATCATCCCTCCAAATGGCGCCAAAGTAAAATTTTCTTACTCAAAAAAAAAAATAAAAAACCTTAATTTTTCCTTTCCATTATAATCTATTATAATCTAATCGTGTATTGGTGCCCTTGCATTTCATGTCGTTGCATTACATTCATATAGGAGATCCCGTAGAAATGACCCACCCGAGGGTGAATCACGATTGTACCAAACCATGTTGGTTAGGTACATCGATAGGGACTTCTTTACACATTACTGTAGTGACGTCATGGACATATTTGCATATTATCATGTTATGAAAATTGTATTATGCACACATGCCATCAATGATGATCTCCTTAAGGAGTTCTATCAGAACTTAAAGAAGGTAGACGATGGCCCTACCTACACTACTCTCATTACAAAACATGATTTAGAGTTCACTCCTGCGATATTGCAGGAGTTTCTTGAGTGTAAGCCATCGGATGACACCTTCATTTTCTACCCTACCTTTGATGCTCCTTTATCCGAGCCCTTTGACCATATCTCTTTGGACTCCATGCATGAGCATGTTTTTGGTCATCCTCGTCCACCAGCTCAGAATTTATTTCCTATTACTGAGCTATCTGCACCTGACAATGTACTCTACAAGGTCATTGTTGGGTGTTTTCTTTCGATCGTGACTCGGGGTCTGGCCAAGATTCAGCCTCCCCATCTATTTCTACTGTACACCATGCATAATAGACTAGACATAAATATTGCATTGAACATGTTTCATTGCATTCTACATTTCATATCCCCTGTACAAGGGAAAGTGCATATTGTTAGGACCCTTGAAACGGCTAGAGGGGGGGGGGGGTGATTAGCCTTTCTTTCTTTCTACAAAAATGTTAGCGGAAGCAATACAAATAAAAGCACAAACAAAAACAAGAAACAAAGCGAACACCCGATGTAACGTGGTTCGGAGATGACGCTCCTACTCTACGGCAATCCGTAAGGTGGATTAGCCCTAATCAATCTTCATTAGAACCTCCTTTGGATGAACCAAGGTGGAGAAATCTTATCTTACAATGCACTCCTCTTCTTTACAATGATGGAAGATTAGGATTAGAGAAGAGGAGGTTTTGGATTGCTAAAAACACTTGGAAAGCTTGGTGAGCACGTAGGTGTAGTTTGGAGCAAGAGCACTAACTTCACCAAGCTCCCCATGGCCCCTTTTATAGAAGAGGGGCTGTTTTCCCGTTAGCCCGATCGTGATGCTTACCATCGATCGCAGCTCAGCCAACGGCTTCAAATGCGATCTCCGCGAGATTCATAGCCGCAATATCCAGCGGTCGGGTGATCGGGTGACCGATCCTCCATCACCGATCTGATGGGGTGATCATCGATCAGTGATCAAGGCGCGAGTGGCGATATTCCCTTGATCGATCGTGATGTCGCCCGGCGATCGGATCGATCACGATATCGATCGACTACTCTGCCCAAATCGGCCGATGTGATGGTTAAGGTTTCACCGACTCGGTCCGCTGACGATCGGCCGATCGATACATCGTATCAGTCGACTGATACTCATTAAGTATGAGTAATTCATACTTGATTTTATACCCTAGACCTAGACTCAACCTTCTAGCTCCTCAATAAGTCTTGCGCCTTCAGGATCCCTCCGAGTCCACGACTTGTTCATCCTTTACGCTTTGCTTCCAAGGGCTTCCTTTGGTTTCGTCATGTCTTGGGTTGCCAAATGCTTGGACTTTACGCCGCCAAGACTACAAGCTTGGACTTATGTTGCCAAGACTTTACTTTGGACTTCCTTTGTCAAGGTTCACTTGGACTTTATGCTGCCAAGTCCATCCCTTGCACTTCCTTTGCCAAGATCATACTTGGACTTCCTTTGCCAAGATCATACTTGGACTTCCCTGTCACTTAAACATTTTCGCAATTAGATCACAAGATATTGCCTAACTTAGATGATTACCCAAACATCAAAACATATATAAATGCTTGGAGCATTGTTGCACCAACAATCTCCCTCTTTTTGATGTTTGGCAATCATTTGAGTTAGGTCTTTAAATACACACATAATCAAATTTTCAATATGAATTATAACTTAAACACTCCTTCTCCCCCTTTGACATACATCAAAAAGAGAAGTATTCAAACATGAAAGAAATAATGTGTTAGATCTTGGACTAAGGTACAATATTGAAATTAAGCTCCCCCTTAATCCAAGATTTGCTTTATAATGTGTAAACAATAGTTGAAGCAAAGCATACCAAAAATTCAAAAAATTAAGTCCTAACTTTGCACCAACAATGGTTTTGGGGATGAAAAAAATATAATTTATGAAAACTCCCCTAAAACCTGCATTAGTCGATCCTAAATCTTGTTTATCATAATATTATCATACTATAGTGTTAGGACATCAAAGATACACCAAATATCAGAAAATGGAGTTTATTATCAGAAAACACAGTGTATCGATCAGATTTCGAACGATCGGCTAGGCTCGAACCAAATTTCAAATTTTTCATCTCAATTTTTAAATCGGTAGAAATTCCAGAATTCTCGAAAAATCACGAAATTTTGCGTACACATTTCTGAATTCATACTTTATCAAGGAAAAATAATTTGAAAAATATATGTTTTTCAGATTACAAGATTGATACAAACCTGGAACCTATCAAAAGTTCTAAAGATTTTGCAAACTTTGTATCACTTTTGTGTTCCATTTGAAAACTGTTTGTCAAAATATGATGAACATAGTTTAAAATATATATTATTTGGAATTTTCAACCATGTTCTTTGAGCTATGTATTCATTACTTGAATACAAGCCTTCCCCATGATTGGCCCATAAGGTTTTTATGTCTCTAGGTGTGTCATTGGCTCATAGTAATGCATCATAACAAGCATGATGAGCCAAGTACACCTTCCCTATCATCTCACATGTGTTTAAGTATTTCAATACAAAAATCAAGGTTTCTTAAGGCTTTTGTGAGATGCATCAAGGTATTAAAGAAGCTATATAAGTATAGGATCATGCAAATCTAGAATTTTACTCTACAAAGCACATACCAAGCTCTCTCCTTAATGATGAAAATTCAGCTTCGGGAAGAGCTTTGGTGAAGATATCGGCAAGGTTGGACTTAGATTCTACATAATTGAGTTCAATGTCCCCTCTTGCCACATGATCTCTTATGAAGTGATGTTTCACTTCAATGTGCTTGGTTCGAGAGTGATGTACCGGATTTTTGGTCTAGTTGATGGTACTCACATTATCACAATAAACTTTAATGTTAGAGTAGTGTAGCTCATAGTCCACAAGAGTATGTCTCATCCAAAGTAATTGAGCTACACAACCACCCATAGCCACATATTCGGCTTCGGTGGTTGATAAAGCAACACAATGTTGCTTCCTACTACTCCAACTAACTAGGGAGGACCCAAGAAATTGGCATCCACCACTAGTACTCTTCCTATCCAATTTGCACCCGGCATAATCGGAATCGGTATAACCAATTCAAATGACTTAGTCCTAGGATACCAAAGTCCTACATTTAGGTGCCTTTAATATATCTTAATATTCTTTTTGGCTACCAAATGTTATTCTTTGGCACAAGATTGGTATCTTGCACACATACCTACCGCAAATAAAATGTCGGGTCTACTAGCGGTTAGGTATAGTAAGCTACCAATCATACTCCTATAAAGTTTAAGATCAATTGATTTACCTTCATGATCACTATCTATCCTAGTGCTAGTGGCCATAGGAGTGGTTACAATTTTGGCATTTTCCAAACCAAATTTCTTGATCATTTCATTTGCATATTTGGTTTGATAAATATGAATACCCTCATTAGTTTGTTTGACTTGTAAACCTAGGAAAAAGGTAAGCTCTCCAACCAAACTCATTTCAAATTCATTTTCCATATTTTTTATAAAGTCTTGAAGAAGATCATCATTTGTTGACCCAAAAATGATATCATCAACATATACTTGGGCTATGAATATATCTTTTAACGTTAACTTTATAAGCAAAGTTTGATCTACTTGGCCTCTTCTAAAATCCTTAGAAATTAAGAAGGATGACAATCTTTCATACCATGCCCGGGGAGCTTGTTTTAACCCATATAATGCTTTCCTAAGCTTACATACATGATTTGGATAATCTATGTTCTCAAATCCGGGTGGTTGCTCTACATATACTTCCTCCTTAATAAAACCATTCAAGAATGCCGATTTAACATCCATTTGGTAAAGTTTAAATCCCATGTAGGAAGCATACCCTAAGAGAATCTTAATAGATTCTAACCTTGCAACCGGGGCATAAGTCTCATCATAGTCAAGCCCCTCAACTTGATTGAATCTCCTAGCAACCAACCTAGCCTTATTTCTAGTGATATTTTCTTGATCATCTAGCTTATTCCTAAAGACCCATCTTGTAGCAATTATGGTGCTATCATTGGGTCTAGGTACTAATTCCCACACTTGACTTCTCTCAAATTGAGCCAATTCATCTTGCATTGCCAAAATCCAATCCGGATCATGTAATGCATCATTGATCGATTTGGGCTCAATTTGTGAGATAAGAGCAACTTGACTAGTAGGAGGTCTATGAAATGACCTAGTTCTTACTCCTTGAGATAGATCTCCTACTACTTGGTCAAGTGGATGATCTTGATGAATTCTTAGGTTTCTAGAAGGGGTTTCAATTTGATCATGGTTATCTTCCACCCTTCTTTCATCATCGGAGTCTCCTCTTCCTCCCCCTTGATCATTACCCCTAATGGTCAAATTTTGAAGTTTTTGGGTAATGTCTTGATTATTGTCATTAATATCCTTATCAATGGAGGACTTTCTAGGGTAGGTACTAGTAGTTTCATCAAATTGAACATTGAAAGACTCCTCAATCCCTTTGGTTCTCTTATTGTAGACTCTATACCCTCTACTTGTGGATGAGTATCCAACTAGGATTCCCTCATCCGCTTTTGATTCAAATTTTCCTAAGTTATCTTTGGTGTTTAGAATATAAACTTTACATCCAAAGACTTTGAAATAATGAATTGTGGGTATAGTCCCATTCCATAATTCAAATGGTGTTTTTCCTAAAAACCTATGGATTTGAACCCTATTTTGGATATAGCAAGCGGTATTAACCGCTTCCGCCCACAAGTAGCTAGGTAGAGAATATGCATTAAGCATAGTCCTAGCCGCCTCTTGTAGGGCACGATTTCTCCTTTCCACCACCCCATTTTGTTGGGGTGTTCTAGGACAAGAGAACTCATGCTTGTACCCTTGCTCTAAACAAAATTGTGAAAATTTTAGGTTTTCAAATTCACCACCATGATCACTACGGATCCGGTTGATTTTGAGACTCTTTTCATTTTCAACCCTTTTACTAAATCCTATGATTATTTCTAAGGTATCATCCTTATGTTTCATAAAATAGACCCAAGTATACCTAGAAAAATCATCTACTATAACCAAACAATATTTATTACCATTTAAAGATGGAGTACTATGGCAATCAAATAAGTCAAGATGCAATAATTCTAATGGTAAAGAGGTATTGGTTAGAGTTTTACCTTTGTGTGATGCCTTTGTTTGTTTTCCTTCTTGGCATGCATCACACAATTTATTCTTGACATACTTGATCTTTGGTAGCCCTTTGACCAACTCCATCTGGGCTACCTTGGCTATGTTTTTCATGTTGATGTGCCCCAATCTTCTATGCCATAGCCAACTTTCCTCTTCTTTTGCAACAAAACACTTAGTAGAAATGTTAGAAGCATATGAAAGATCAACATAATAGATATTTGATTTCCTATATCCAACTAACATGCAATCAATTAATTCCTTGTGTCTAATCATGCATTTAGAGGATTCAAAAGAGACATGATAGTTTGCATCACAAAGTTGACTAACACTTAATAAATTGAATTTCATATTTTCAACTAGTAAAACTTTGTGAATGACAATCTTGGGGGATACCTCAATTGTACCTCTACCTAATATCTTGAGTTTTCCACTATTCCCAAAGGACACCGCTCCCTTCTTCACATATTTAATTGTGGAGAACTTGCTCACATCCCCGGTCATATGTGTTGAGCAACCGCTATCCACAATCCACATACCTCGCTCTCCTACCTAAATCACATGAAAAACACAAGCTTTTGGTACCCAAACATTTGGACCGGTAACATTAAGTAAAAACTTCTTAGGTACCCAAGCTTTCTTAACCTTACCCTTAATAGTTGCTTTCCTATTTATCAATGAAATATAGGCAACTTCTTTTTCTTTTGGCTTATATCCTAAACCGGCCTTGTTATAAACCACTCTTTGCCTACTAAGAATCATATCAAGACACTTTGAGCCATTTGAAAATTTTTCTAAACATGCTTTCAATTCACTAACCTCATCTTTAAGTTTGTCATTTTCTTCCTTAAGCATGCAAGAGTCAATATGTGAAATCTTTTCATCCCTAATGGCCTTTAGTTCTACCTTCATGCTCTTAACCTTAGATTTTGACTTATCTAGAGCTTCTTTAAGATAGGCAATTGATTTATAAAGAAGCTTAATCTTGGGAGAATTTATTACCTCATCGTCACTAGATGATTCATTCATCACTTGAAGAGTCTTCTTGGCTTGATGTGCCGGAATCATCTTCTAATGCCATGAGTGCCACATGGCGTGTAATGTGGCAAAGCTCATCATCGGAGGAAGAGTCTTCAACGCTTGGTGTGTCCCATGTGGTTTGAGCCACCATAGCCTCCTTCTTCTTCTTCTCCTTTTTGTCCTTCTTTTTCTTTTCTTTTTCTTCCTTCTTCTTTAGCTCCGGGCAATTCGGCTTTATGTGTCCCTTCTTGTTGCAAGCATGACAAATCACATTATTACTAAAACTTGAATTACAACTAAATTTACCTTTTGAGGAATGAGACCCCTTCCTTGCTTCTCTATTCTTGAACTCTTTTGACCTTCTATAAAGCTTCTTGACAAAATTTGCCATTTCACTAGATGAGTCTTCATCACTACTTGACTCATTCTCGGACTCGGATGATGATGATGCTTCTTTTCTTTCCTTCTTCTTCTTTTCTTTCTTCTCAACAAATAGAGCTAAACCCTTTTCCTTAGAGGACATGTTAGTTTGCTCATGTAATTCGAACTCACAAAATAGTTCATCAATTTTAATTTGCAAAATATCCCTAGTTACCTTAATGGCAACAACTATAGAAGTCCATAAAGAATTTCTAGGAAATGCTTGTAAAATATACCTTACCGGTTGTCAACTCGCTCACCTATGATATGGAGTCCGTTCACAATTTCCTTGAACCTTCCATGCATTTGACTTACGGTTTCATGCATCTTCATTTGGAAGGCTTGAAGTTGTCCAACTAATAGATCCTTCTTGGCCCTCTTTGATTCCTTGGAACCTTCATTTAGCTCAATGAGCTTTTCCCATAGCTCCTTGGTAGATTCAAAAGGTCCCACCTTGTTGAGTTGCTCCATTGTGACGCCGCATTGGATGGTGAGGACGACCTTTGCATTTGATTCAAATTTCTTGTTTATTTCTCTTGTCCAATCCTTGCTTGGAATAGGATGTCCATGTTCATCCACCAATTCTTCGAAGCCATCTACAATACTATGCCAAATTTCAATATTACTCATAAGATAGTACTTCATCCTACCTTTCCAATACGCAAAATGGCTCCCATCGAAGAGCGGTGGCTTGGCGGTGCTATATCCCTCTTGAAGAGCCATTGATGTCTTGGTTGATGTTGAGATCTTCCAAGCTATCCAGGCTCTGATACCACTTGTTAGGACCCTTGAAACGGCTAGAGGGGGGGGGGGTGATTAGCCTTTCTTTCTTCCTACAAAAATGTTAGCGGAAGCAATACAAATAAAAGCACAAACAAAAACAAGAAACAAAGCGAACACCCGATGTAACGTGGTTCGGAGATGACACTCTACTCACTCCGTAAGGTGGATTAGCCCTAATCGATCTTCACTAGAACCTCCTTTGGATGAACCAAGGTGGAGAAATCTTATCTTACAATGCACTCCTCTTCTTTACAATGATGGAAGATTAGGATTAGATAAGAGGAGGTTTTGGATTGCTAAAAACACTTGGAAAGCTTGGTGAGCAGCGTGGGTGTAGTTTGGAGCAAGAGCACTAACTTCACCAAGCTCCCCATGGCCCCTTTATAGAAGAGGGTTGTTTTTCCGTTGAGCTTGATCGGTCGTGATGCTTACCATCGGTCATTCCAACAGCAGAAACAACGCAATCTCCGC
Source organism: Wurfbainia villosa (assembly GCA_025175895.1). Classification (NCBI taxonomy): domain Eukaryota; kingdom Viridiplantae; phylum Streptophyta; class Magnoliopsida; order Zingiberales; family Zingiberaceae; genus Wurfbainia; species Wurfbainia villosa. Next base: position 72,297,256 of record CM046003.1, on the reverse strand, counting down.
GAGATTCGTAGCCGCAATCTCAACGGCGGTGATCGATCGGTGATTCATCCATCGATCGATGGGGTGATCGATCGATCAGTGATCAAGCGTGATCAGTGAGGCATTCGTGGCGATATTCCCTTGATCGGTGGGACTGATGTCCCGATCGGTGATCCGCGATGTATCGATCATTCCTTCCAAATCGATCGATGGTTAGGTTTCACCACGGACGCCTCGACCGGCCGATCGATACATCGTATCAGTCGACTGATACTCATTAAGTATGAGTAATTCATACTTGATTTTATACCCTAGACCTAGACTCAACCTTCTAGCTCCTCAATAAGCCTTGCACCTTCAGGATCCCTCCGAGTCCGCGACTTGTTCATCCTTTACGCTTTGCTTCCAAGGGCTTCCTTCGGTTTCGTCATGTCTTGGGTTGCCAAATGCTTGGACTTTACGCCGCCAAGACTACAAGCTTGGACTTATGCTGCCAAGACTTTACTTTGGACTTCCTTTGTCAAGGTTCACTTGGACTTTACGCTGCCAAGACTACAAGCTTGGTCTTACGCTGCCAAGTCCATCCCTTGCACTTCCTTTGCCAAGATCATACTTGGACTTCCCTGTCACTTAAACATTTTCGCAATTAGATCACAAGATATTGCCTAACTTAGATGATTACCCAAACATCAAAACATATATAAATGCTTGGAGAATTGTTGCACCAACACATATGCCTTATGGCCACATTATCACTGAATGGTTAGAGTCAGTAGGCATCAACATTCATAGGGGATCACTGAGGGCGCTATCTGAGGTGTACAACTGCATATCAGTTCATAACTTCTCGTTGGCAAAGCTACGGATGGGGCGTGGGAAGATGGAGTTGGCACCTCGACCTGCCCGAACGCGTGGAGAGCGCCTGGTGCCTAGAAGGCTGCGAGGACTATGAGGATCGACGCTGGCGATGGTAGGATCGGATGCGGCGGATGCATCGTGGGGTCCATCAGATTGGCTTGGCCAGTTGGAGGCCAGATTCCAGGGCTATCAGCAGATAGTCGACTCTCGGCTGTCAGAGCTCTTGGTAGGGAAAGCCTCCATGGGCGCACATCTTAGTCGGATGGAGGAGAGATACATTCAGATTGCAAAGTCTCAGAGCCGCATCAAGTAGCGTCAGCTCGATATGTATGAGATGATGCGGGCCTGGACTTTGAGCCAGCAGCCTCCTCCACCTCCACCATCTGCAGATGACTAGATCTAGAGGATGTTAGAATTTTTGTTTTTCAGTTTTTGTAGTGAGATTTAGCATATCAAATCTCAATTTTGGATGTAAAAACTGAAATCTTCTTAAATTGAATGAAATTTCTATTTGTGAAAATCATGTGTGTTTGATTATGTATTTGTATTAATGTATTGGTTTATGGAAAATTGCCATATCATGACATGAAGTTTCATATTATCATATAACATGTCATGCTATTGTTTAGGATTATTTTATATGTCATGTTTGTTTTTAGATTATATCATATGCCATGACATCATTGGCCATGTGTTATTATTGATATCATTTATGCCATGATCATTTCATGCATTTAATTGTTTAAAATTTATTCAAGGATAATGGCATGACTTGGAGTCCCATTTATAAGGGAATCAAGTAGAGTTGCCTTAGAAAAATGCATGAAACCCTAATTTTGGGAGAATAACTCCACATCTCACATCACATTGACATGTATGTGTATTTATACACCCTAGATACATGTGAGATGCTAGGATAATAAGTTAGGTTCAAGGTGTTGGGTTTCCCGGTACCGCGGCGTGTGTGTGTTCGATCATGTTTCGTAAACATGAGCACAGCGGAAGCAAATAAAATTAATAAATCTATATTTATTACAACACACACCACACACGCATGCTATTACAACAAGTGTAGACATAACCGTAAATTAAAATTTGCAATAAAAGGAAATTAAACTACGTTATACCTTCCGTATGACGTGTAGCGGGAACGACATCAACCGGAACGATCCTCGTAAGAATCGTCTCTATCCGTATCCACGCCGAGCTCCTCGGGATGACTTCGCTAAGTCACGAGCTTCGTCTTCGTACGGGTTACTAGCCTCGTGTTGAAGACGACGTGATCGAGAGATGATCACGATCCGAATCCAAATTCGGATCCAAAACGAGTTCTCAAAACTCGCTTCTCCGGAGAGGTGTTCGTCAACCGTTTGACGAATCCTTCGTCCTCCACCTCAGAGGATTATCGGAGATCAAATCCCCGGTAAGTTAGCCGCTGTCGGAGCACTAACCGTCATCTAAACGATGCTCCGATGAGAGGAGGAGAAGTTATCCAGAAAACTGGACAGCTTGGTGGAGGAGTAGGCGCCGGCCAAAACAAGGAGAGAAAAAGCTCACCTTGATGCCGAACCTATAGGAGATCACCGGAGGGTCGCCGGAGGTTCACCGGCTGGAGCTTGGACGCCGGCAAGGGTCTTGGACGGTGGCACAAAGCTGGGCGGCGGCAGCTTTAGGGTTGGCGCCGATTAACTCCTCCAAGGAGTGGGCGGCAACTCAAGGGGGGGCTAGGGTTTGGATTAGTTAGGGTTTAACAATCCCTTAAGCCCACTTTTATAGAGAACTAATTCTCTTAATGGTTAATGGATCATATCCATAAAGCCCGTTAACCCGCTCCATTAAGATAATTAAAATAAACCAAACCATGATGGTTTATTTTAAGTTAAAACGAACCGAACCAACCTTTGGTTCATTCGTTTAATATAAACCAAACCCTTTGGTTTATTCTCATCCATTGGATTAGAACCAAACCATTTTGGTCCATCCATTATGTCTTCATAAGACACTTTGCCCATCACGCTTCCATTGCGGTGAAACAATTTCATGCTCGCTTTATGTTTGGTCAACCAAACATAGTTTCTCTCGATCGAGAATCCCATTCTCAAGCTCGTTTTAAATCCTTTGGATTACACTCGTTGTCGTGTGACCAAATAGGTTCTCGGTTTATGTTGGCCGTCTATAATTAACCATTAATTATAGAAACGATCATGAGTGGCACCTAGTAGTACATCATGATCCCCAATTAACCGAAAAGATCAACGTTGATCGAACTATTTACGAAACCCTTGATAGCTCGAATGAATCGTGCCCCATTCCCTTCACTCATCTTATACCCACTTGGTTCAGGACATGGTCTATTGTGTCAGTCCCCACTAGGCTGACTACGTCACACCTAGCCCAAGTATCATTTCCTCGTCCTATGGATTCTAGTTACTCCACATGTATCGAAGAGTACCTTACTCTAAACATGTAATGCTTTGGCCAAAGACTTTAGTAACAATCCGACGAGAGGCCATGGGTATACATCTCCTCGCAAGGAGTGGTGAATCCTTTATAGGCTATTCAAACACCTTGATCACTTGACTTATACCCAATCATCCGGGTCCACATCTCCTTAGAGATGTTTGCTTAAGATGTCAAAGCATAAGTCTCCATGATCAAGATGACTTGAATACCGCAAGTCGAAGGAACATCGCACTTAAGCCACGAGAACTTCATTGACATATCTATATATGCAGAGAACCATATGAAGTCTTACTACGGTGGTCACTCCAATGAACTAGTTACCATAACTAGCATCCACGATCAACTCGGACATCACTATGTCTCGGCCCGGTGAGAATCAATTTGCTTGGATACACCAAGGAGTATACCTCGTGCTAGTCTCGACAGAATTGATGGTGTCCAAATTCATCAATTCATCGACTAGGGATAATTTCGATACTTCACAATTACACATGTAGAGATACTCACTAATTGTGATCCAATCACAAATTCTCTCATGCTATGAATCGTATCGTGGACATTCTATAAATGAGTTTAAGATCCAATCAAATACATGAAAACATGTATACTCAAATAGTGAATCTTCATTTATCATATAAATGGTTCATACATAAGGTGATTGCCTTAGGTCATCTCTCATATATTACTAACAGACTCCCACATGGCCAAGTGTCAATCGCTATGGTATCCAATACCATAAGCTCTAACATGACCCTCAAACTTACTTTGAGATAATGCTTTAGTCAAAGGATCCGCTAAGTTCCTTTCAGTGGGAATTTTCTCGATTTGTATTTCGTTCCTACTGATGATCTCTCTGATAAGATGATAGCGGCGAAGCACATGTTTGGATCATTGATGAGACCACATCAAGTTCATAGATGAACTTCTTGATCCAAACCGCTTCGCTCTCTTTGCTTCGAAGCGCAACGTATTACCTTAGTGGCAGAATCCGCTATAGTGTCAAGTTTGGAACCTTTCCAACTTATTGCGCCTCCATTCTAGGTGAATACATACCCAGACTGAGACATGGAATCATCCTTGTCTGTCTGGAGTTGGCATCTGTATACCCACGTATCACCATGTACCCTTCTCCATATATTAGGAACGCATCCTTAGTTCTTCTCAAGCACTTAAGGATCGTCTTAACAGCCACCCAATGATCCATTCCTGGATCAGACTGGTATCTGCTCGTGACACTCAGAGCATACGATACATCGGGCCTTGTACATAACATAGCATACATGATAGATCCTATTGCGGATGCATAGGGAATCTTACTCATGCAAATCATCTCGTCTTCTGTGCGCGGACACATAGACTTCGAAAGGTGTACCCCATGCCTGATGGGTAAGAAACCTTTCTTGGATTTCGACATGCTAAACCTCTTTAGCACTCGGTCTATATATGTAGACTGCGAAAGACCAAGCAACCGTTTCGATCTATCTCTATAGATCTTAATCCCGAGGATGTAGGTTGCTTCTCCCAGGTCTTTCATGGAGAATGTCTTGGATAACCAAACCTTCATGTGAAGATTGAAACATATCGTTTCCTATAAGTAGTATGTCATCGACATACAATACTAGGAACACGACTGCACTCCCACTAACCTTCTTGTACACACAAGGTTCGTCTGGATTTTGTGAGAAATCAAACTTTTTGATCGTCTCATCAAAACGGATATTCCAGCTCCTGGATGCTTGATTCAATCCATAAATGGATCGTCGCAACTTGCATACCTTGGTTTTATCAACCGATGTGAAACCCTCAGGCTGTATCATATACACGTCCTCGAGCAGGTTTCCATTAAGGAAAGCTGTTTTCACATCCATCTGCCATATCTCATAATCATAATGAGTCGCTATGGCCAGGAGCATCCGAATGGATTTAAGCATAGCTATAGGCGAATAGGTTTCGTCATAATCAACACCTTGCTTTTGACGATATCCTTTCGCCACCAATCTAGCCTTATAGGTAATCACATTACCATCCATGTCGGTTTTCTTCTTGAAAACCCACTTGCACCCTATAGGCTTTATGCCTTCAGGTGGGTCAACCAAGTTCCAAACTTGGTTTTCATACATGGAATCCATTTCCGACTTCATGGCACCAAGCCTTTTATCCCTTTCTGAACTTGTCAGCACTTCTTCATAACTGGTAGGCTCCTCATCATCAATGAGTAACACGTCGTTCGATTCACTTACGAGAAATCCATATCTCTCAGGAATATTGCATGTTCTACGGATCTACGAAGATGTGGTGTTACAATAATCCACCGATTGCTCATCACTATGAGTTATCGGTTGTTGTGCTCAATGTCTATTTGAGTCTCTCGAGCCTCCTCAAGCTCGGCGACACTCCCCTTGTTTTCTTGCAAGAGAAACTCTTTCTCTAGAAACACAGCATGCCTTGAAACAAACACCTTTTGTTCCACAGGATGATAGAATTGGTAACCCCTTGTTTCCTTAGACTATCCAATAAATAGACATTTATCGGACTTAGCATCTAGTTTATACGTCTGATCTTCACATAAGCGGGACAACCCCATATCTTCAAGTAAGATACATGAGGTTTCTTACCATTCCATATCTCATATGGAGTAGTTGAGACTACCTTGGTAGGCATTACATTTAACAAAGTAGCAGTATGCAGTGCATAACCCCAAAGGACTTGGGAAGAGTCGCATGATTCATCATTGACGACCATGTCCAACAAGGTCGATTCGCCTCTCGGATACACCATTATCTTTGTGGTGTATAGGGCGGAGTCCATTGAGACAATATGCCATTGTCTCTTAGATAATCAAGAAACTCTTGACTTAAGTATTCACCACCTCGATCCGATCAGTATTTTAATACTCTTGTCATGTTGTTTCTCTACTTCATTTCTGAATTCTTTGAACCTTTCAAAGGCTTCAGACTTGTGTTTCATCAAGAACACATACCCAAACCGTGAGTGATCATCGGTGAAGGTAATGAAGTAGCTATAGCCTCCTAATGCTTGAGTTGACATAGGTCCACATACATCAGTATGTACTAGACCTAGTAACTCTCCCACTCGTTCACCTTTTCCTGTAAAAGGTAACTTAGTCATCTTGCCTTTTAAGCATGATTCGCATGTATCGTATGAATCCAATTCAAACGATTCCAGAATTCCACATCGGTGTAATTCGGACATGCGTTTCTTGCTTATATGGCCAAGACGACAATGCCACATATAGGAGTCTATTTGATTATCCTTTCGAGCACGCGTGTTGCTCGCTTCGATATTGAAAATGTCACTGGATACGTCCAATGTATAAACACCATTGCTTAAAGTTCCAGTCCCATAAAGAACTCCATTCAAAGTTATGTAACAACAATTGTTACTAAAAGTCAAATGGTACCCATTTCTATTTAAACACGAAATAGAAATGATGTTCTTTATCAACGAAGGAACATAAAAGCAATTGTCCAGTTCTAAGACAAGTCCTGTAGGGAGTCTCAACAAATACGTTCCGATGGCGAGTGCAGCAACCTTTGCTCCATTCCCAACACGTAAATTTGACTCTCCCCTTGACGAGTCTTCTTCTATTCCTTATCCCATGTATGTCATTACATATATGTGAGCCACACCCAGTATCAAATACCCAAGTGTCTGAGGAAATAGAATGACAATCAATAAAGAAGATTTCTGAAGAAGATGGGGCATCCGATGCCTTATCCTTCTTCACGGACTCAAGATAAATCTTGCACTTTCTTCGCAAATGGCTCTCCTTGCCATAATGATGGCAAGTTTCCTTTTGTGCTAGTTCTACCTTCTTAGCCCTTCTCTTCTTTCCCTTCTGCTGTTCCTTTGACTTCCTCTTAGAACCTTTCTTCGAGGAATCAACTAACAGCACTGTCCCCTGCTCATGCTTCTCAGAAGACTCCACAGTCTTCAGCATATTGAGCAGTACCACAGATGAACCTCCTAGCATCTCAAAGGTGAAGAGGAGCTTTGAGACTTCGAACCTTTCGAATCTCACTTGCTCATCAACCAACTCACAAAGATGAAGGACTACGATATGAGCATCCATATGCTCATGCTGCTTTCGTAGCTTGGGTTCCATCGCGGCTAGCATGATGCAACTCATTTGTTCAGAATCACTCACATGTTTCTGATAGGCCAACAATTGGTCCAAAGTTGCATCATCACTAGGACGGGCGGAAAGAGGCGCTTCGAGGACATACACAAGCCTTTCCACCTTGAGAACAATTCTCAAGTTTCTAAGCTAGTCCAAGAAGTTCGGCCCAGTCAATTTATTTGAATCCAAAATGGAACGCAAATTCAAACACATCATGATCAATATATTAACTTAGAAATACAAAACGAGCATATATGAGAAAGATGATTTTAAAATGCATCAATATACATTTATAAATCCCATTCATTTTTCGAATTTCAAAAACCCCAAAATCACTTCGGGAGATTGTAGGTCCATCTCCGAATGGGCTGATATCCATCATAGTTATGAACAACCTTGGAGAGAGTCCAACAAGCCATTCATAACTACGACGGTAGGTATCATCTATACCGATTGCATATCTCGTATATGCAACTATCACAATGTGCTATCAACTAATTGAATGTTCACACATACATCGGGTTGTTAACACATTAACAAGTATGCATCATATGCATAGCACCCAACTTCACCTCCCTTTACATCGACCTTGGAGAGAGTCCAACAAGCCGATGCTCCAGGTTAAAGCCAACCCATTAATCGGGACATAGTTTTAATATGGTTAGGCGCATTCAACCAATTAGCCCGGCTTGGAGAGTCCAACAACCAAAGCTAACGATTGACCTCGACTCTTACCATATTAGTATTAAACTATTCCATGGTTTGAACATATTGAGTTGAGCCGGGCTTGGAGAGAGTCCAACAACCCAAACAAGAAAGCGGAACTCTGGTTCTAACCATATTAATGGAAGGTGTAGGCTTTAATATTGATTAAGGGTTTTTATGTCTCATCCTCTTTGCATGCAAATAACTATTATCTACATGGCATGGCATACATGGCATACATCTACATATCACGACACACATGGCATAATGTTATGCATCTAATGCAATTACATGGCATACAATTATGTCATGTATATAATTTCCTTATATGTCATAATTATTTATGGAAATAAAATATGTTTAAGATTTGATTCTCCAAATCAAATCATAATTAAATTAGGAAACAAATTTCCAAATCTAATCACATATTTTATTCATGGAATTATTTGATTAAGGAAAATCTATTTAGGAAACCAATTTCCTAAATCATTAAAACTACTTATGGAAATAAAATATTTTAAGATTTGATTTCCCAAATCAAATCATGATTAAATTAGGAAACAAATTTCCAGAATCTAATAAAATATTTTATTTATGGAAAATATCAATTTCCATAAATACTTCCAACTTTCCAAAAGTGGAAGATTTCCATAAATACTTCTAGACTTTCCAAAATTGAAAAATTTCCATAAATACTTCTAAATTTCCAAAATTAGAAAATTTCCAGAAATACATTATGACTATCGCAAAACAATTTTTACGATTATGTCGAAACACAACCTGGGCTCTGATACCACTTTTGGGTTTCCGGCACCGCGGCGTGTGTGTGTTCGATCATGTTTCGTAAACATGAGCACAGCGGAAGCAATAAAAATAATAAATACTCCTATTTATTACAACACACACAACACACGCATGCTATTACAACAAGTGTCGACATAACCGTCAATTAAAATTTGCAATAAAAGGAAATTAAACTACGTTATACCTTCCGTATGACGTGTAGCGGGAACGACATCAACCGGAACGATCCTCGTAAGAATCGTCTCTATCCGTATCCACGCCGAGCTCCTCGGGATGACCCGTTAAGCCACGAGCCGTCTTCGTACGAGTTACTAGCCTCGTGTTGAAGACGACGTGATCGAGAGATGATCACGATCCGAATCCAAATTCGGATCCAAAACGAGTTCTCAAAACTTGCTTCTCCGGAGAGGTGTTCATCAACCGTTTGACGAATCCTTCGTCCTCCACCTCAGAGGATTACCGGAGATCAAATCCCCGGTAAGTTAGCCGCTTTCGGAGCACTAACCGTCGTCTAAACGATGCTCCGACGAGAGGAGGAGAAGTTGTCTAGAAAACTGGACAGCTTGGTGGAGGAGTAGGCGCCGGCCAAAACAAGGAGAGAAAAAGCTCACCTTGATGCCGAACCTATAGGAGATCACCGGAGGGTCGCCGGAGGTTCACCGGCTGGAGCTTGGACGCCGGCAAGGGTCTTGGACAGCGGCACAAAGCTGGGTGGCGGCAGCTTTAGGGTTGGCGCCGATTAACTCCTCCAAGGAGTGGGCGGCAACTCAAGGGGGGGCTAGGGTTTGGATTAGTTAGGGTTTAACAATACCTTAATCCCACTTTTATAGAGAACTAATTCTCTTAATGGTTAATGGATCATATCCATAAAGCCCGTTAACCCGCTCCATTAAGATAAGTTAAAATAAACCAAACCATGATGGTTTATTTTAAGTTAAAACGAACCGAACCAACCCTTGGTTCATTCGTTTAATATAAACCAAACCCTTTGGTTTATTCTCATCCATTGGATTAGAACCAAACCATTTTGGTCCATCCATTATGTCTTCATAAGACACTGCCCATCCACGCTTCCATTGCGACTGAAACAATTTCATGCTCGCTTTATGTTTGGTCCAACCAAACATAGTTTCTCTCGGTCTGAGAATCCCATTCTCAAGCTCGTTTTAAATCTTTTGGATTACACTCGTTGTGCGTGTGACCAAATAGGTTCTCGGTTTATGTTGGCCGTCTATAATTAACCATTAATTATAGAACGATCATGAGTGGCACCTAGTAGTACATCATGATCCCCAATTAACCGAAAAGATCAGCGGTTGATCGAACTATTTACTAAAACCCTTGATGGCTCGAATGAATTGCCCCATTCCCTTCACTCATCTTATACCCACTTGGTTGAGGACATGGTCTATTGTGTCGGTCCCCACTAGGTGACTCGTCACACCTAGCCCAAGTATCATTTCCTCGTCCTCACAGTTCTAGATTTACTCCACATGTATCGAAGAGTACCTTACTCTAAACATGTATTGCTTTAGCCACAGACTTTAGTAACAATCCGACGAGAGGCCATGGGTATACATCTCCTCGCAAGGAGTGGTGAATCCTTTATAGGCTATTCAAACACCTTCGATCACTTGACTTATACCCAATCATCCGGGTCCACATCTCCTTAGAGATGTTTGCTTAAGATGTCAAAGCATAAGTCTCCATGATCAAGATGACTTGAATACCGCAAGTCAAAGGAACATCGCACTTAAGCCACAGTAAGAACTTCATTGACATATCTATATATGCAGAGAACCATATGAAGTCTTACGGATGGTCACTCTAATGAACTAGTTACCATAACTAGCATCCACGATCAACTCCGGACATCACTATGTCTCCAGCCAGTGAGAATCAGCTGCTTGGATACACCAAGGAGTATACCTCGTTCTAGTCTCGACAGAATTGATGGTGTCCAAATCCATCAATTCATCGACTAGGGATAATTCCGATACATCACAATTACACATGTAGAGATACTCACTAGTTGTGATCCAATCACAAATTCTCTCATGCTGTGAATCGTATCGTGGACATTCAGTAAATGAGTTTAAGATCCAATCAAATACATAAAATATGTATACTCAAATAGTGAATCTTCATTTATCATATAAATGGTTCATACATAAGGCGATTGCCTTAGGACATCTCTCATATATTACTAACACAAGGTGCATAGGTTGGTGTGGCTGCTGGGATGAAATCAAACTTATTTTAATCATCACCAAGAATCATAAGGAAAGCTAATATACAAGTTATGTATATTTAGCCAATAAACCATGTTCAAAATAGGTTTTCAAAAACATTTTAAAATCAATTTAGAAAACCTTGGTGAAGTCTATCTTTTGATAGTCATCATCAATGTAGAAGTTGATACAAAGTAGATCAAAAACATTAAAGTTTTAATAGTTTTTGAACTTTGTACCAATCTCCTATTTCAATGGTAAAAATATTTTTCCAAAATTTTTCACCAATTGTATGTGTGATAAGTAATATACTTATCAAATTTCGTAATTTTTTGATTTACGTAGAATTACTTATGAATTTCTAAAAGTGATGCGATATATCTAAAATTAGGTTTTAGTTATCGATCGACTACCTCTGGCGATCGTGATGGCGATGGGCAGACTCGACTGGCAGCAGTATCACTCAAGCTGTTGCCGTGCGGTCGGTACCGATGGGCACATCACGACCGTAGTAGTCATATATAAATGCTGATTTCGGGAAAACTAGGGTTGTTTAGCTCGATTTTAGTTACGGTTAAGGTCCCTAATCACTCCTAACCCCAGGATATGCTTTGGGAGGCATTATAAAGGGTTAAGATCCATTGGATATGGATTTAGAGAGGTGTTTAGGGTTTGTATCAAATTTAAGGTGTTGGAAAGTTTAATGTTGAATTTATAACCTTATCTTTGATGGTTCAGAGTTCCTATTGGCTTAGGGCCTTCCCAAAGACATTGTTGGTGCAATAGTTAAGAGGGAGCAAGCCTTTAGGGGGAGGTATCCATCATGGGATGATGGATGGTATTTTTCCTCATGAGGAGGAAAATAAAATTTTGAGAGACCCAATTTGGAAATTGGGAGAGCATATAGGATTGCCTCTCTTGAGTGATATGAGACTTATCACTAGGAAGATGGTAGGCATCCTAGGTATTTTTGGACCAAAGGGGGAGATTGTAAGATCTCATTGGGACATGAGACTTTGACCTCCTTGGAGAGTTAACCTTTTTTTTTATGTATGTCAAAAAGGGGGGAGAACATTAAATTATCAATTTGGAAAATTGGTAAGGGAATTTGAGTTAGGGGCCGAACTCAAGGTTTGTTTTTGTCAAACATCAAAAAGGGGGAGATTGTTGGTGCAATCGGCCCAGGTCACAATTGACCAAACTCGAGTTTGACTCGAGAGATGTTTTGATGTTTGACAAAGTAAGTTGACATTGATGTTTTACATCAATGTCTGGTGATAATTTGGGAAGATTGTTTATACAATCAACTCGGGTTATGTTAACTAGACTCGAGGGAGACTTTAATGGTCGACTAGGGTTGACCATGTGGTCATGGAAAGTCCAACATGGGTTGGAAAGGGAAAGTCCAAGCTTGAGTCTTGGCACTTGAGAAGTCCAAGGGGTTTGGTATTGGTGGCGTAAAGTCCAAGCAGGAGTCTTGGCGGCGTAAGTCCAATGTGCCTTGGCGGTGTAGACACCGTTAGCATGACATAGCTGATAGAAGCACCTGAAGGCTAGCGCGATGGATGAACAAGTCATGGATGACTTGGAGGGATCCGAGAATCGTAAGGCTGATGGAGTGTTGGGTTTCCGGCACCGCGGCGTGTGTGTGTTCGATCATGTTTCGTAAACATGAGCACAGCGGAAGCAATTAAAAATAATAAATCTATATTTATTACAACACACACAACACACGCATGCATATTACAACAAGTGTAGACATAACCGTAAATTATAATTTGCAATAAAAGAAATTATCTACGTTATACCTTTTGTATGACGTGTAGCGGGAACGGCATCAACCGGAACGATCCTCGTAAGAATCGTCTCTATCCGTATCCACGCCGAGCTCCTCGGGATGACTTCGCCAAGCCACGAGATTCGTCTTCATACGGGTTACTAGCCTCGTGTTGAAGACGACGTGATCGAGAGATGATCACGATCCGAATCCAAATTCGGATCCAAAAGCGATTCTCAAAACTCGCTTCTCCGGAGGTGTTCGTCAACCGTTTGGCCAGATCGCGTCCTTCCACCTCAGAGGATTACCGGAGATCAAATCCCGGTAAGTTAGCGCTGTCGGAGCACTAACCGTCGTCCAAAGCGGCGCTCCGGCGGAGGAGAAAAAGCTGTCAGAAAACTGGACAGCTTTGGTGGAGATGGCGCCGGCCAAATAAGGAAGCGACTTGCTCACCTTGATGCCGACCTAAGGAAGATCACCGGAGGTGGCGGAGGGTTCACGGCTGAAACTTGCGCCGGCAAGAGAGGAGATAGAGGCGGCACAAGGGGTGGCGGCCACTAGATTAGGTTTGGCGAACTAATTCTCTTAATGGTTAATGGATCATATCCATAAAGCCCGTTAACCGCTCCATTAAGATAAGTTAAAATAAACCAAACCATGATGGTTTATTTTAAGTTAAACGAACGAACCAACCTTTGGTTCATTCGTTTAATATAAACCAAACCCTTTGGTTTATTCTCATCCATTGGATTAGAACCAAACCATTTTGGTCCATCCATTATGTCTTCATAAGACACGGCCCATCCACGCTTCCATTGCATGAAACAATTTCATGCTCGCTTTATGTTTGGTCCAACCAAACCTAGTTTCTCGATGCGAGAATCCCATTCTCAAGCTCGTTTTAAATCCTTTGGATTACGCTCGTTGTGCGTGTGACCAAATAGGTTCTCGGTTTATGTTGGCCGTCTATAATTAACCATTAATTATAGAACGATCATGAGTGGCACCTAGTAGTACATCATGATCCCCAATTAACCGAAAAGATCAACGGTTGATCGAACTATTTACGAAACCCTTGATGGCTCGAATGAATCGTGCCCCATTCCTTCACTCATCTTATACCCACTTGGTTCGGGACATGGTCTATTGTAGATCCCCCACTAGGGGACTCGTCACACCTAGCCCAAGTATCATTTCCTCGTCCTCACAGTTCTAGTTACTCCACATGTATCGAAGAGTACCTTACTCTAAACATGTAATGCTTTGGCCAAAGACTTTAGTAACAATCCGACGAGAGGCCATGGGTATACATCTCCTGCAAGGAGTGGTGAATCCTTTATAGGCTATTCAAACACCTTGATCACTTGACTTATACCCAATCATCCGGGTCCACATCTCCTTAGAGATGCTTGCTTAAGATGTCAAAGCATAAGTCTCTATGATCAAGATGACTTGAATACCACAAGTCGAAGGAACATCGCACTTAAGCCACAGTAAGAACTTCATTGACATATCTATATATGCAGAGAACCATATGAAGTCTTACTATTTGGTCACTCCAATGAACTAGTTACCATAACTAGCATCCACGATTAACTCGGACATCACTATGTCTCGGCCGGTGAGAATCGGTGCTTGGATACACCAAGGAGTATACCTCGTGCTAGTCTCGGAGAATTGATGGTGTCCAAATCCATCAATTCATCGACTAGGGATAATTCCGATACATCACAATTACACATGTAGAGATACTCACTAGTTGTGATCAATCACAAATTCTCTCATCTTTGTGAATCGTATCGTGGACATTCAGTAAATGAGTTTAAGATCCAATCAAATACATTAAACATGTATACTCAAATAGTGAATCTTCATTTATCATATAAATGGTTCATACATAAAGCGATTGCCTTAGGACATCTCTCATATATTACTAACGAGACTCCCACTTGGCTAATGCCAATCGCTCGGTATCAATACCATAAGCTCGAACATGACCCTCGAGCTTACTTTGAGGTAATGCTTTAGTCAAAGGATCCGCTAAGTTCCTTTCGATTAGGAATTTTCTCGATTTGTATTTCGTTCCTACTTATGATCTCTCGATAAGATGATAGCGAAGCACATGTTTGGATCATTGATGAGACCACATCAAGTTCATAGATGAACTTCTTGATCCAAACCGCTTCCTTTCTTTGCTTCAGCTGAGCGTGATTACGCCTTAGTGGCGAGAATCCGCTATAGTGTCAAGCTTGGAACCTTTCCAACTTATTGCGCCTCCCATTCTAGGTGAATACATACCCGGTGAGACATGGAATCATCCTTATGCATGCGGATAACATCCGTATACCCACGTATCACCATGTACCCTTCTCCATATATTAGGACACATCCTTAGTTCTTCTCAAGTACTTAGGATCGTCTTAATTGCCAATGATCCATTCTGGATCGGTAGTATCTGCTCGTGACACTTTCGGGCATCGATACATCGGGCCTCGTACATAACATAGCATACATGATAGATCCTATTGCGGATGCATAGGGAATCTTACTCATGCAAATCCTCTCGTCTTAAACGTGCGCGGACACATAGACTTGAAAGGTGTACCCCATGCCTGATGGGTAAGAAACCTTTCTTGGATTCAGACATGCTAAACCTCTTTAGCACTCGGTCTATATATGTAGACTGCGAAAGACCAAGCAACCGTTTCGATCTATCTCTATAGATCTTAATCCCGAGGATGTAGGTTGCTTCTCCCAGGTCTTTCATGGAGAATGTCTTGGATAACCAAACCTTAACTGACTGTAAGATTGAAACATCGTTTCCTATAAGTAATATGTCATCGACATACAATACTAGGAACACGACTGCACTCCCACTAACCTTCTTGTACACACAAGGTTCGTCTGGATTTTGTGAGAAATCAAACTTTTTGATTGTCTCATCAAAATGGATATTCCAGCTCCTAGATGCTTGCTTCAATCCATAAATGGATCGTCGCAATTTGCATACCTTGGTTTTATCAACCGATGTGAAACCCTCAGGCTGTATCATATACACGTCCTCGAGCAGGTTTCCATTAAGGAAAGCTTTTTTCACATCCATCTGCCATATCTCATAATCATAATGAGCCGCTATGGCCAGGAGCATCCGAATGGATTTAAGCATAGCTACAGGCGAATAGGTTTCGTCATAATCAACACCTTGTTTTTGACGATATCCTTTCGCCACCAATCTAGCCTTATAGGTAATCACATTACCATCCATGTCGGTTTTCTTCTTGAAAACCCACTTGCACCCTATAGGCTTTATCCCTTCAGGTGGGTCAACCAAGTTCCAAACTTGGTTTTCATACATGGAATCCATTTCCGACTTCATGGCACCAAGCCACTTATCCCTTTTTGAACTTGTCAGCACTTCTTCATAACTGGTAGGCTCCTCATCATCAATGAGTAACACGTCGTTCGATTCACTTACGAGAAATCCATATCTCTCAGAAATATTGCGTGTTCTACCAGATCTACGAAGATGTGGTGTTACAATAGGTCCAGCCGATTGCTCATCACTATGAGTTGTCGGCTGTTGTGCTTCACCAGGTATCTCATTAATGTCTATTTGAGTCTCTCGAGCCTCCTCAAGCTCGACGACACTCCCACTGTTTTCTTGCAAGAGAAACTATTTCTCTAGAAACACAGCATGCCTTGAAACAAACACCTTTTGTTCCACAGGATGATAGAATTGGTAACCCCTTGTTTCCTTAGGGTATCCAATAAATAGACATTTATCAGACTTAGCATCCAATTTGTCCGATACAAATTCTTCACATAAGCAGACAACCCCATATCTTCAAGTAAGATACATGAGGTTTCTTACCATTCCATATCTCATATGGAGTAGTTGAGACTACCTTGTAGGCATTCTGCTTAACAAGTAAACAAATGTCTCAAGTGCATAACCCCAAAAGGACTTGGGAAGAGTCGCATGATTCATCATTGACCGACCATGTCCAACAAGGTCCTAAGCATTCGCCTCTCGATACACCATTATGCTGTGGTGTATAGGCGGAGTCCATTGAGACAATATGCCATTGTCTCTTAGATAATCAAGAAACTCTTGACTTAAGTATTCACCACCTCGATCCGATCAAGTATTTTAATACTTGTCATGTTGTTTCTCTACTTCATTTCAATTCTTTGAACCTTTCAAAGGCTTCAGACTTGTGTTTCATCAAGAACACATACCCAAACCGTGAGTGATCATCGTGAAGGTAATGAAGTAGCTATAGCCTCCTAAAGCTTGAGTTGACATAGGTCCACATACATCGCATGTACTAGACCTAGTAACTCTCCCACTGCTCACCTTTCCAAAGAAAGGTAACTTAGTCATCTTGCCTTTTAAGCATGATTCGCATGTATCGTATGAATCCAATTCAAACGATTCCAGAATTCCACATCGGTGTAATTCGGACATGCGTTTCTTGCTTATATGGCCAAGACGACAATGCCACATATAGGTGTCTATTTGATTATCCTTTCGAGCACGCTTGTTGCTCGCTTCGATATTGCAAATGTCACTGGATACGTCCAACGTATAAACACCATTGCTTAAAGTTCCAGTCCCATAAAGAACCCCATTCAAAGTTAAGTAACAACAATTGTTACTAAAAGTCAAATGGAACTCATTTCTATTTAAACAAGAAATAGAAATAATGTTCTTTATCAATGAAGGAATATAAAAGCAATTGTCCAGTTCTAAGACAAGTCCTGCAGGGAGTTTCAACAAATACGTTCCGATGGCGAGTGCAGCAACCTTTGCTCCATTCCCAACACGCAAATTTGACTCTCCCTTGACGAGTCTTCTTCTATTCCTTAGCCCATGTATGTCATTACATATATGTGAGCCACACCCAGTATCCAATACCCAAGTGTTTGAGGAAATAGAATGACAATCAATAACGAAGATATATGAAGAAGATGGGGCATCCGATGCCTTATTCTTCTTCACGGACTCAAGATAAATCTTGCACTTTCTTCGCAAATGGCTCTCCTTGCCATAATGATGGCAAGTTTCCTTTTGTGCTAGTTCTACCTTCTTAGCCCTTCTCTTCTTTCCCTTCTGCTATTCCTTTGACCTCCTCTTAGAACCTTTCTTCGAGGAATCAACTAACAGCACCGTCCCCTGCTCATGCTTCTCAGAAGACTCCTCAGTCTTCAGCATATTGAGCAGTACCACAGATGAACCTTCTAGCATCTCAGAGGTGAAGAGGAGCTTTGACACTTCAAACCTTTCGAATCTCACTTGCTCATCAACCAACTCACAAAGATGAAGGACTACGATATGAGCATCCATATGTTCATGCTGCTTTCGTAGCTTGGGTTCCATCGCGGCTAGCATGATGCAACTCATTTGTTCAGAATCACTCACATGTTTCTGATAGGCCAACAATTGGTCCAGAGTTGCATCGTCACTAGGACGGGCGGGAAGAGGCGCTTCGAGGACATTTGCAAGCTTTTCAACCTTGAGAACAATTCTCAAGCTTCTAAGCCACCCAAGAAGTTCGCCCACCAATTTATTCAATCCAAAATGGAACGCAAATTCAAACACATCATGATCAATATATTAACTTAGAAATACAAAACGAGCATATATGAGAAAGATGATTTTAAAATGCATCAATATACATTTATAAATCCCATTCATTTTTCAATTTCAAAACCCCAAAATCACTTCGAGATCGTAGGTCCATCTCCGAATGGGCTGATATCCATCATAGTTATGAACAACCTTGGAGAGAGTCCAACAAGCCATTCATAACTACGATGGTAGGTATCATCTATACCGATTGCATATCACGTATATGCAACTATCACAATGTGCTATCAACTAATTGAATGTTCACACATACATCGGGTTGTTAACACATTAAAAAGTATGCATCATATGCATAGCACCCAACTTCACCTCCCTTTACATCGACCTTGGAGAGAGTCCAACAAGCCGATGCTCCAGGTTAAAGTCAATCCATTAATCAGGACATAGTTTTAATATGGTTAGAGTGCATTCAACCAATTAGCCCAGCTTGGAGAGAGTCCAACAACCAAAGCTAACGATTGACCTCTGACTCTTACCATATTAGTATTAAACTATTCCATGGTTTGAATATATTCAGGTTCGAGCTGGGCTTGGAGAGAGTCCAACAACCCAAACAAGAAACAGAACTCTGGTTCTAACCATATTAATGGAAGGTGTAGGCTTTAATATTGATTAAGGGTTTTTATGTCTCATCCTCTTTGCATGCAAATAACTATTATCTACATGGCATGGCATACATGGCATACATCTACATGTCACGACACGCATGGCATAATGTTATGCATCTAATGCAATTACATGGCATACAATTATGTCATGTATATAATTTCCTTATATGTCATAACTATTTATGGAAATAAAATATGTTTAAGATTTGATTCTCCAAATCAAATCATAATTAAATTAGGAAACAAATTTTCAAATCTAATCACATATTTTATTCATGGAATTATTTGATTAAGGAAAATCTATTTAGGAAACCAATTTCCTAAATCATTAAAACTACTTATGGAAATTAAATATTTTAAGATTTGATTTCAAATCAAATCATGATTAAATTAGGAAACAAATTTCCAGAATCTAATCAAATATTTTATTTATGGAAAATATAAATTTCCATAAATACTTCCAACTTTCCAAAAGTGGAAGATTTCATAAATACTTCTAGACTTTCCAAAATTGAAAAATTTATAAATACTTCTAAATTTCCAAAATTTAGAAAATTCCAGAAATACATTATGACTATCGAAACCATTTTTACGATTATGTTTAAACACAACCCGGGCTCGATACCATCAAGGTTTCTCACAAGCGCAGGTGTGTTCGATCATGTTTCGAAACATGAGCACAAATGAAGCAATTAAAAATAATAAATCTATATTTATTACAACACACACAACACACGCATGCTATTACAACAAGTGTAGACATAACCGTAAATTAAAATTTGCAATAAAAGAAATTATCTACGTTATACCTTTCAGATGACGTAGCGGAACGACATCAACCGAACGATCCTCGTAAGAATCGCTCTATCCGTGATCCACGCCGAGCTCCTCGATGACTTCGCTTAAGCCACGAGCTTCGCTTCGACGGGTTACTAGCCTCGTGTTGAAGACGACGTGATCGAGAGATGATCACGATCCAATCCAAATTCGGATCCAAAACGAAGTTCTCAAAACTCGCTTCTCCGAGAGGTATTCACAACCGCTTGACGAATCCTTCATCCCTCCACTCAGAGGATTACCGGAGATCAAATCCCGGTATGTTAGCCGCTGTCGGAGCACTAACCGCCGCCCAAACGACGGAGGAGAAGAAGTGTCCAGAAAACTGGACAGCTTGGTGGAGGAGATAGGCGCCGCCAACAAGGAGAGCTCACCTTGATGCCAACCTAAGGAGATCACCGAGGGTCGCCGAGGTTCACCGGCTGAGCTTGGACGCCGAAGGGCAGCTGGCACAAAGCAAGTCGGGCCAGGTTGGGCGGCAACAACCTCCAAGTGTTGGGCGCAACAAGATTAGGGTTTTGATTTTGGATTAGGGTTTAACAATCCCTTAAGCCCACTTTTATAGAGAACTAATTTTCTTAATGGTTAATGGTTCATATCCATAAAGCCCGTTAACCCGCTCCATTAAGATAAGTTAAAATAAACCAAACCATAATGGTTTATTTTAAGTTAAAACGAACCGAACCAACCTTTGGTTCATTCGTTTAATATAAACCAAACCCTTTGGTTTATTCTCATCCATTGGATTAGAACCAAACCATTTTGTCCATCCATTATGTCTTCATAAGACACGCCATCCACGCTTCCATTGCGATCAAAGCGATTTCATGCTCGCTTATGTTTGGTCCAACCAAACCTAGTTTCTCTCGGTTCGAGAATCCATTCTCAAGCTCGCTTTAAATCCTTTGGATTACACTCAGCAGCGTGTGACCAAATAGGTTCTCGGTTTATGTTGGCCGCCTATAATTAACCATTAATTATAGAACGATCATGAGTGGCACCTAGTAGTACATCATGATCCCCAATTAACCGAAAAGATCAACGGTTGATCCAGAACTATTTCTGAAACCCTTCAGTAGCTCGAATGAATCGTGCCCCATTCCCTTCACTCATCTTATACCCACTTGGTTCAGGACATGCTCTATTGTGTCAGTCCCCACTAGGCTGACTACGTCACACCTAGCCCAAGTATCATTTCCTCGTCCTACGGATTCTAGTTACTCCACATGTATCGAAGAGTACTTTACTCTAAACATGTAATGCTTTGGCCAAAGACTTTAGTAACAATCCGACGAGAGGCCATGGGTATACATCTCCTCGCAAGGAGTGGTGAATCCTTTATAGGCTATTCAAACACCTTCGATCACTTGACTTATACCCAATCATCCGGGTCCACATCTCCTTAGAGATGTTTGCTTAAGATGTCAAAGCATAAGTCTCCATGATCAAGATGACTTGAATACCGCAAGTCAAAGGAACATCGCACTTAAGCCACAGTAAGAACTTCATTGACATATCTATATATGTAGAGAACCATATGAAGTCTTACGGCTGGTCACTCCAATGAACTAGTTACCATAACTAGCATCCACGATTAACTCCGGACATCACTATGTCTCCAGCCAGTGAGAATCAGCTGCTTGGATACACCAAGGAGTATACCTCGTGCTAGTCTCGACAGAATTGATGGTGTCCAAATTCATCAATTCATCGACTAGGGATAATTCCGATACATCACAATTACACATGTAGAGATACTCACTAGTTGTGATCTAATCACAAATTCTCTCATGCTGTGAATCGTATCGTGGACATTCAGTAAATGAGTTTAAGATCCAATCAAATACATTAAACATGTATACTCAAATAGTGAATCTTCATTTATCATATAAATGGTTCATACATAAGGCGATTGCCTTAGGACATCTCTCATATATTACTAACATGGAGGTGGCTAGAAGGTTTGGGTCTAGGCTAAGGGTGGTCTAGCAAGTATGGGGGCACCATACTTGGGCTAAAACCTCATGCTTGAGGTGTGCCAGTCGACTGGTGCCATGTGGTAGTCGACTGGCGTAGTCAACTAGGGTTTATCAGGGAATTGCCTAGCGATCATTGCCATTGATGGGTAGTCGATCGATTGAACCCGATCGCGATCTTGTGATCAGTCGACTGATGCTTGGATTTTGGGGCACAGAATGGAGTCTCACTCGACCGCTGTGATGAGTAGTCGAGTGATGATTCATCAGTCGACTGATGCTCATGATCAGTCGACTGATGTCCTAGCCGTTGGACTTTTCTAGCATTGATTACAACGTTGTCTCACAGCAACAGTGTGATCAGTTGACTGATGGTCCCGAGTAGTCAACTGATCAACTTTTTCCAGCAAAGGTTGAAGTTATAAAAGGAGCTCGTGATGGAGAAAAAGTTATCCGGTTTTTGAGAGCTTTAGGGGCGATTTGTTGCTGCAAATCAGGTCTCCAAGTGCTAATCAAATAACCAAGCATTCAAGCAATCAAAAGCAAGAGTTGTAAAGTTTTTCTTTACTTGTCTTTCATATAAATTGTTGTAATTGCTTGTTTTAGTTTCTTACTATTGTAAGATTACTTGTAAGGGGTTTCTCCGCCTCCGACTTGTGTCGAGGAGTGTTTATCATAGTGGTGTGTGATTGGCATCGCTAGGGTTCGTACGAACCCAATCCGTGGAGTAGAAACCTTTCGGTTCCGAACCACGTTAAATATTTCTGTTTGCGTTGTTGTTTATTTCGTTATTGCTTTCATTACTATTCCGCTGCACGCTAACGAAATTGTAGAGACAACCACGATCGAATTCCATCTACGAACGAACACTACGCTATTCACCCCCCTCTAGCGGCTTCAAATATCCTACATAGTTGAGTGGCAGTCTCATGATCCTGTATTTTTAGATTGTATAATTTATTTAAAAATAGGTCCCTTTTACATACCTTAGCATCGTCGGTTCCTTCGTGAAGCTCGACAAGTCCTTCATGCTGATAAAGGGGCCGACGCGATTGAGCTCCTCTTTGGACAAGCCACACTTTAGGATTTGGGTAGCCTTGGCATGGGCTTCCACTTGGCATTTCATGACATTTGTCCATTGATCACAATCCAACGATTCACCATCTTCATTAGTTGGAAGTGTGAACTCAGATTGGATTACGATCCACATCTCTACTTGGGTTTTCAAGTAGCACTTCATCTGACCCTTCCAGTAACAGAAGTCATCTCTATTGTAAAATGGGGGTCGGGCAATGATAAACCCTTCGAGATGGTCCATTTAGAAGAAAAGACCTCGCAAAAATAAAAAATGACAAAAAGGTTGCCAAGACTTTCGTCTTGGATTAGTAGTGCGGGAGAAAGAATTTAATGAAATAAAAAATGCTTAAAACTTACGAATCGCAAAACCAAAAATGAAAAGAAACTTAAAACAAATGCTAGATTGGTGGTTGCACTAAATTGTAGCGCTCCCACTCTGATACCAATTGTTGGATCGTAAAAAGAGCGCTAGAGGGGGGGTGAATAGCGCACGTAAATATCTCGTTTCTTTTTCATTCGATTCGATTAAAACAATAGTAAGAGTAAATAAACAGTGAAAATGTAAATGACGGTGATCTTCATAGTTTATTACATTGCAACTTGCCCTAATACTTTAGGAGATAAAAGGGGAAAAGGCGGGGAAAAAGGGGATCTGATTTCATTTTCTAAACACTTACTGTTTCCTTATTGCATTCATCTTCCTCACTACTATTGCTCACTTCTCTTTCTCATACAAGCTCTAACTTAAGCATCGGAGGACCTCTACCAGGTAGGTTGGCGGTGGTTTAACGTGTATTAACTTTCACAGGAAGAGAGTAAGGAGATTCTTATTACTACTATGGGAGAGAACCTATCCTTGCCGACCTAATCTCGGGAGAAAAATCTGAGGCGCATAAATAAATATGGATCTAATTTCTTTGTACTAACAGGAGAATAATGTTGCACTAATTTGGTGAGCATTAGTGGATGGGGTTTAGGATTCACTAGAAATTTAGTAGATTTGACATTGGCATGACCCATCCACATCTTATATAATTGATGTTCAAGATAAAGAACACTTCCAAAAAGACAAGCACTTGTATATCCATGTCCCAATCTTGTCTACTGGAGACTATGAATGGTGCTTTGAAGACCTTTCAACTAGCTCATAGCATAAGAATATCAAACATCTTGGGGAAATTTTCATTTACCACCCAAAATTATTTCTTTTTTAAAACATATTTTGGAACCTTAAAGTTATCAAAATATTCCTAATTATAGGTTTTAAGCCTTTTTTTAATATTATTGAGTCACCTAATTGCATAGAAATAATATAACACAACATGCCCCATTTAATTTATTTTCATTAATTAAAATAATCATATTAATAGTTGAGCAATGAAATAACACAAAATTAAAAGTATAAAAGGAACTTTTAATTATTTTAAAATTTATTCTAAAAATATTCTAATGATTCAAATGAGTTATTTTGATGTATTAGCAATGTAATTTAAATTAAATATTATTTATATTTTTGATATATGCATCGAGTGTCTAAGGAATTATAATATTGCATAGAGTTAATAGATTTTGTTACTCAATGAGATGGAATTGTGTTTAGTTCAATGGTTGATAACTACAGGTGGTGGAGCTTTAAAGGAGCTTATAGACTTTAGGATATGATACATTAATTGGAAGACTTGGCGTTGCAAAATGTTAATTGAATGGTATGGAGCAAGCTTGAGGAGTTCAATGCACTTGATTCCTAAATGGTTTGGATTGATCATGAAGGTACAATGGCATGAAGTGTTGGTTGAGTGAACAGAGCGAGCTCAATGCACTAGATTGTTTGACGTAGATTAAAGGAGACTAAACCCAAGTTTCATGAGAATCATTGTTAGTGCGATTGGCCCAGGTCACGATTGACCAAACTCGAATTTGACTTGAATAGTATTTTGATGATTGTATTTTGATGTTTGACGATGAGTTGACCATTGTTTGATAATGGGTTAACTATATGATTGACATGGGGTTGACCATATGATGGAGAAGTCCAAGTGGGACACTTGGCATGGAAAGTCAAAGTATAAGTCTTGGCAATGGTAAAGTCCAAGTCTTGAGTACTTGGCATGGAAAGTTCAAGCATGGGTCTTTGCAAGGGAAAGTCCAAGCTTGAGTCTTGGCAATTGGAAAGCCCAACATGGGTTGGCATGGAAAGTCCAAGCATGAGTCTTGGAAAGGGAAAGTCCAAGCTTGAGTCTTGGCAATTGAAAAGTCCAACATCGGTTGGCTTGGAAAGTCCAAGCATGGGTCTTGGCAAGGGAAAGTCCAAGCTTGAGTCTTGGCAATTGGAAAGTCCAACATGAGCTGGCATGGAAATTCCAAGGGTTAATATTGGCAGCGTAAATTCCAAGAGTGGAGTCTTGGCAGCATAAGTCCAATGGTTGGCGGCGTAAAGTCCAAGTGTGTGTCTTGGCAACGTAAGCCCAAATGTACCTTGGCGGTGTAGACCAGCTTAGCATAACAATAGCCAATGGAAACACCTAAAGGCTACCGTATGGATGAACAAGTCATGGATGACTTCGAGGGATCCAATAGGCATGAGGCTGATGAAGGTGGCTAGAAAGCTTAGGTCTAGGCTAAGGGTGGTCTAGCAAGTATGAGGGCATCATACTTAGGGTAAACCTCATGGTTGAGGTGTAGCAGTCGGCTGGGGTTATGGACCAGTCGATTAGTTAAGTATTTGACACTTGGCAGCCGAGTCAACACTGAGTAGTTGATTGCGATTATGATCAGTCGACTGTCATTAGTTGACTGGTGTTCAACTGTGGGAAAATGGCTTTGGCAGTCGACTGCCAGCATTGAGCAGTCGACTAACCATGAGCAATTGACTACCATGGAGGGAAGTCGATCTTTGGTTGTGAGTGAGGAAGAATGCTCGATGGCCGTGACGAGCGGCTATGGCTGAGCTCGAATGACTCACGGAATGGCCGATCGCAAGTGTATTCATTGGTGGAATCTTGACATAGATTAAGTCATTGTGAGGCGACACGATTGGCGATCATTGTGGCCTTATGGCGCCGATGCTGGTGAAATCAGCCCGAGTTACAGCTTTAAAAGGAGCACGAAGGGCAGGATTTTAGCAGGGATTGTTTGGGCGATTTGAGGTGATTTACTGGTGCAAATCAGTGTTAGTAATATATGAGAAGTGTCGTAAGGCAATCGCCTTATGTTTGAATCATTTATATGATAAATGAAGATTCACTATTTGAGTATACATGTTTTCATGTATATGATTAAATCTTAAACTCATTTACTAGAAATCCATGATACGATTCACAGCATGAGAGAATTTGTGATTGGATCACAACTAGTGAGTATCTCTACATGTATAATTGTGATGTATTGGAATTATCCCTAGTTGATGAATTGATGGATTTGGACACCATCAATTTTGTCGAGACTAGCACGAGGTATACTCCTTGGTGTATCCAAGCAGCCGATTCTCACTGGCTGGAGACATTGTAATGTCTAGAGTTAATCGTGGATGCTAGTTATGGTAACTAATTCATTGGAGTGACCAGCTATAAGACTTCATATGGTTCTTTGCATATATGGATATGTTAATAAAGTTTTTACTACGGCTTAAGTGCGATGTTCCTTTGACTTGCAGTATTCAAGTGATCTTGGTCATGAAGACTTATGCTTTGACATCTTAAGCAAGCATCTCCAAGGAGATGTGGACCCGGGATGATTGGGTATAAGTCGAAGTGACCGAAGGTGTTTGAATAGCTTATAAAGGATTCACCACTCCTTGCAAGGAGATGTATACCCATGGCCACTCGTCGGATTGTTACTAAAGTCTTTGGCCAAAGCATTACATGTTTAGAGTAAGGTACTCTTGGATACATGAGCAGTAACTAGAATCCGTAGGATGAGGAAATGAAACTTGGGCTAGGTGTGACATTGTCAGCCTAGTGGGGACTGACATTATAGACCATGTCCTAAACCAAGTGGTATAAGATGCGTGAAGGGAACGGGGCACGATCCATTATAGCTACTGAAGGGTTTCAGAAATGGTTCTGGATCAACCGTTGATTTTTTGGTTAATTGGGGATCATGATGTACTACTAGGTGCCACTCATAATCGTTCTATAATTAATGATTAATTATAGACGACCAACATAAATTGGGAACCTATTTGGTCACACGCACAACGAGCGTAATCTGAAGGATTTAAAATGAGTTTGAGAATAGGA
The DNA here is from genome assembly GCA_025175895.1 of Wurfbainia villosa. Taxonomy (NCBI): domain Eukaryota; kingdom Viridiplantae; phylum Streptophyta; class Magnoliopsida; order Zingiberales; family Zingiberaceae; genus Wurfbainia; species Wurfbainia villosa. The sequence continues at coordinate 72,269,912 of CM046003.1, read as the reverse complement.
TTCTCAGATAGAGAGAGACTTGGTTTGGTTGGACCAAACAAAGAGCGAGTATGAAATCCTTTCAGTCGCATAGCTGCTGAAGGGTTTCAGAAATGGTTCTGGATCAACCGTTGATTTTTCGGTTAATTAGAGATCATGATGTACTACTAGGTGCCACTCATAATCGTTCTATAATAAATGGTTAATTATAGACGACTAACATAAATCGGGAACCTATTTGGTCACACGCACAATGAGTGTAATCCGAAGGATTTAAAACGAGCTTGAGAATGAGATTCTAAGACCAAGAGAAACTAGGTTTCGTTGGACCAAACAAGGAGCGAGCATGAAATTGTTTCAGTCACAATAGAAACATGAATGGGCCGAGTCTTATGAAGACATTATGGATGAACCAAATTGGTTTGGTTCTAATCCAATGGTCGAGAATAAACCAAAGGGGTTTGGTTTGTTTTAAACGAATGAACCAAAGTTGGTTCGGTTCGTTTTAACTTAAAATAGACCAATGTAGTTTGGTTTATTTTAACTTAAGTTATTGGAGCAGGTTAACGGGTTTTGTTTATGAACCAATAACCATTAGGAGAATATGTTCTCTATAAAAACAAGGCTTAAAGGTTTTTCGTGGAGAACTTGTGTGTTGAAAACCTAGCCGCCCAACCCTTCTCCTCTCCTTGCCGCCCAACAAGGTTGCTGCCCAGCTTTTGTGCTGCCGTCCACCCTTGCTGTCGGCGTCCAAGCTGCTGCCGGCCTTCCTCCGGCGACCCTCCGGCGACTCACCTTGGTTCCGACGACCAAGGGTTGGCTGGCCATCCTCTTTGGCCAGCGCAACTCCTCCACCAAGTTTTCTGGACAGCTTGTTTCCTTGCGTATCGGAGTGTCGTTTGGACGATATTTGAAGCTTCGACAGCGGATACCTTGCCGGGGATTCAATCTCTGGTAATCCTCATAGGTTGAGGACGAAGGATTCGTCAATTGGTTGACGAATACCTCTCCGGAGAAGCGAGTTTTGGGGACTCATTTTCGAATCCGAATTTTGATTCGGATTGTGATCTTCTCTCGATCACATCGTCTTCGACACGAGGCTAGTGACTCCTACGAAGACGAGGCTCGTGGCTTTGTGAAGCCATCCCGATGATACTCGGCGTGGATACGAATAGAGGCGATTCTAGCAAGAGTCGCTTTAGTTGATGTCATTCCCGCTGTACGTGATACGTCAGGTATAACTAGAGTAATTTCCTTTTATTGCAAAATTTGAAACTACAATTTTGTCTACACATGTTGTACTATGCATGTGTGTGATGTGTGTGTTATAATAAATTAGATTTATTGCTTTTTAATTCTTCTATTGTGCACATGTTTACGAAATATGTTCGAACACACATTCACCACAGTGCCGGAAACCCAATAGTGGTATCAGAGCCCAGGTTGTGTTTCGACATAATCGTAAAATTATTTTGCGATAGTCGTAATTGTATTTATGGAAATTTTCTACTTTTGGAAAGTTTAGAAGTATTTATGGAAATTTTCTAATTTTGAAAAATTTAGAAGTATTTATGGAAATCTTCTACTTTTGGAAAGTTAGAAGTATTTATGGAATTTAACACTTTCCATAAATAAAATATTTGATTAGATTTGGAAATTTATTTCCTAATTTAATCATGATTTGATTTGAGGAATCAAATCTAAAATATATATTATTTCCATAAATAGTTTTGACAATTTAGGAAATTTATTTCTTAAATTAAATTTGGCTTTCCTTAATTTAGCCCTTCCATAAATAAAATATGTGATTAGATTTGGAAATCTATTTCCTAATTTAATCATGATTTGATTTTGGGACTCAAATCTTAAACATATTTTATTTCCATAAATAGTTATGACATATAAGGAAATTTTGTACATGCCATAATTATATGTCATGTAATTGCATTAGATGCATATCATTATGCCATGCGTATCGTGACATGTAGATGTATGTCATGTATGTCATGCCATGTAGATAATAGTTATTTGCATGCAAAGAGGATAAGACTTAAAAATCCTTACACAATATTAAAGCCTACACCTTCCATTAATATGGTTAGAACCAGAGTTCCATTTCTTGTTTGGGTTGTTGGACTCTCTCCAAGGCTGGCTCGAACCCGAACATGTTCAAACCATGGAATAGTTTAATATTAATATGGTAAGAGTCAGAGGTCAATCGTTAGCTTTGGTTCTCTCCAAGCCGGGCTAATTGGTTGAATGCGCTCTAACCATATTAAAACTATTTCTAGAAGTCATGTATTCGGACCTATGGCAACTCAAGCTCTAGAAGGCTATAGCTACTTCATTACCTTCACTGATGATCACTCACAGTTTGGGTATGTGTTCTTGATGAAACACAAGTCTGAAGTCTTTGAAAGGTTCAAAGAATTTAGATATGAAGCAGAGAAAAAACTTGGCAAGGGTATTAAAATACTTCGATCAGATCGAGGTGGTGAATACTTGAGTCAAGAGTTTCTATATTATCTAAGGGACAATGGTATATTGTCTCAATGAACTCCGCCATATACACCGCAGCATAATGGTGTATCTGAGAGGCGAAACTGGACCTTGTTGGACATGATCAGGTCGATGATGAATCATGTGAATCTTCCCAAGTCCTTTCGGGGCTATGCACTTCAGACAGTTGTTTACTTGCTAAACAGAATGCCAACTAAGGTAGTCTCCACTACTACATATGAGATATGGAATAGTAAGAAATCTCATGTATCTTACTTGAAGATATGGGGTTGTCCTGCTTATGTGAAGCAGACTATATCAGACAAACTGGATGCTAAGTCTGATAAATATCTATTTATTGGATACCCTAAGATAACAAGGGGTTACCAATTCTATCATATTGTGGAACAAAAGGTGTTTGTTTCAAGGCATGCTGTGTTTCTAGAGAAAGAGTTTCTCTTGCAAGAAAATAGTGGGAGTGTCATTGAGCTTGAGGAGGCTCGAGAGACTCCAATAGACATTGATGAGATACCTAGTGAAGCATCACAACCGATAACTCATAGTGATGAGCCATCGGCTGGACTTATTGAGACACCACATCTTCATAGATCTGGTAGAACACGCAACATTCCTGACAGAAATGGATTTCTCGTAGGTGAATCGAACGATGTGTTACTCATTGATGATGAGGAGCCTACCAGTTATGAAGAAGTTCTGAAAAGTTCAAAAAAGGATAAATGTCTTAACACCATGAAGTCGAAAATGGATTTCATGTATGAAAATCAAGTTTGGAACTCGGTTGACCCACCTAAAGGCATAAAGCCTATAGGGTGCAAGTGGGTTTTCAAGAAGAAAACCAACATGGATGGTAATGTGATTACCTATAAGGCTAGATTGGTGGCGAAAGGGTATCGTCAAAAGCAAGGTGTTGATTATGACGAGACCTATTCACCTGTTGCTATGCTTAAATCCATTCATATGCTCCTGGCCATAGCGACTAATTACGATTATGAGATATGACAGATGGATGTGAAAACATCTTTCCTTAATGGAAACCTACTCGAGGACGTGTATATGATACAACCTGAGGGTTTTAGATCGGTTAATAAAACCAAGGTATGCAAACTACAACGGTTGATATATGGATTGAAGCAAGCATCCAGGAGCTGGAATATCCCTTTTGATGAGACAATCAAAAATTTTGATTTCTCACAAAATCCGGATGAACCTTGTGTGTACAAGAAGGTTAGTGGGAGTGTAGTCGTGTTACTAGTATTATATGTCGATGACATATTACTAATAGGAAACGATGTTTCTGTCTTACAGTCAATTAAATTTTGGTTGTCTAAGACATTCTCCATGAAAGACCTGGAAGAAGCAACCTAGATCCTCGGGATTAAGATCTATAGGGATAAATCGAATCGGTTGCTTGTGTTGGATTTCCGGCACCGCGGCGAGAGTGTGTTCGAACATATTTCGCAAACATGTGCACAACGGAAGAAATAAAAATAATAAATCTACATTTATTACAACACACACATCACACGCATGCATAGTACAACATGTGTGGACATAACCGTAAATTTAAATTTGCAATAAAAGGAAATTTAACTACGTATACCTTTCGTATCACGTGTAGTGGGAACGACATCAACCGGAACGATCCTCGCTAGAATCGTCTCTATCCATATCCACGCTGAGTATCTTTGGGATGACTTCACAAAGTCACGAGCTTCGTCTTCATACGGGTTACTAGCCTCGTGTTGAAGACGACGTGATCGAGAGAGGATCACGATCTGAATCCAAATTCGGATCCAAAGACTGTTAGTAATATATGAGAGATGTCCTAAGGCAATCGCCTTATGTATGAACCATTTATATGATAAATGAAGATTCACTATTTGAGTATACATGTTTAATGTATTTGATTGGATCTTAAACTCATTTACTGAATGTCCACGATACGATTCACAGCATGAGAGAATTTGTGATTGGATCTCAACTAGTGAGTATCTCTACATGTGTAATTGTGATGTATCGGAATTATCCCTAGTCGATGAATTGATGGATTTGGACACCATCAATTCTGTCGAGACTAGCACGAGGTATACTCCTTGGTGTATCCAAGCAGCTGATTCTCACTGGCTGGAGACATAGTGATGTCCGGAGTTGATCGTGGATGCTAGTTATGGTAACTAGTTCATTGGAGTGACCAGCCGTAAGACTTCATATGGTTCTCTGCATATATAGATATGTCAATGAAGTTCTTACTGTAGCTTAAGTGCGATGTTCCTTTGACTTGCGGTATTCAAGTCATCTTGATCATGGAGACTTATGCTTTGACATCTTAAGCAAACATCTCTAAGGAGATGTGGACCCGGGATGGTTGGGTATAAGTCGAAGTGATCGAAGGTGTTTGAATAGCCTATAAAGGATTCACCACTCCTTGCGAGGAGATGTATACCCATGGCCTCTCGTCGGATTGTTACTAAAGTCTTTGGCCAAAGCAATACATGTTTAGAGTAAGGTACTCTTCGATACATGTGGAGTAACTAGAATCCGTAGGACGAGGAAATGATACTTGGGCTAGGTGTGACGTAGTCAGCCTAGTGGGGACTGACACAATAGACCATGTCCTGAACCAAGTGGGTATAAGATGAGTGAAGGGAATGGGGCACGATTCATTCGAGCTACTGAAGGGTTTCAGAAATAGTTCTGGATCAACCGTTGATCTTTTCGGTTAATTGGGGATCATGATGTACTACTAGGTGCCACTCATGATCGTTCTATAATTAATGGTTAATTATAGACGGCCAACATAAACCGAGAACCTATTTGGTCACACGCACAACGAGTGTAATCCAAAGGATTTAAAACAAGCTTGAGAATGGGATTCTCAGACCGAGAGAAACTATGTTTGGTTGGACCAAACATAAAGCGAGCATGAAATTGTTTCAGTCGCAATGGAAGCGTGGAGGGGCCATGTCTTATGAAGACATAATGGATGAACCAAAATGGTTTGGTTCTAATCCAATGGAGGAGAATAAACCAAAGGGTTTGGTTTATTTTAAACGAATGAACCAAAAGTTGGTTCGGTTCGTTTTAACTTAAAATAAACCATCATGGTTTGGTTTATTTTAACTTATCTTAATGGAGCGGGTTAACGGGCTTTATGGATATGATCCATTAACCATTAAGAGAATTAGTTCTCTATAAAATAGGGCTTAACCCTAATCACCTAGTTGCCGCCATCTTGGCGGCGCCAACATCTTGTTGCCGCCCAGCTCCGTGCGGCCTTCCAACTTGTTGCCGGCGACCAAGCTTCAGCCGTGAACCTCCGGCGACCCTCCGTGATCCCCTAAAGGTTCGGCATCAAGGTGAGCTTTTGTCTCCTTGTTTTGGCCGGGCGCCATCTCCTCCACCAAGCTGTCCAGTTTTCTGACAGCTTCTTCTCCTCTCGCCGGAGCATCGCTTTGGACGACGGTTAGTGCCCGACAGCGCTAACTTACGGGATTTGATCTTGGTAATCCTCTGAGGTGGAGGACGGCGATTCGCCAAACGGTTGACGAATACCTCTCCGAGAAGCGAGTTTTGAGAACTCGCTTTGGATCCGAATTTGGATTCGGATCGTGATCATCTCTCGATCACGTCGTCTTCAACACGAGGCTAGTAACCCGTACGAAGACGAAGCTCGTGACTTAGCGAAGTCATCCCGAGGAGCTCGGCGTGGATACGGATAGAGACGATTCTTACGAGGATCGTTCCGGTTGATGCCGTTCCCGCTACACGTCATACGGAAGGTATAACGTAGTTTAATTTTTTTTATTGCAATTTTAATTTACGGTTATGTCTACACTTGTTGTAATAGCATGCGTGTGTTGTGTGTGTTGTAATAAATAGGAGTATTTATTAATTTTAATTGCTTCCGATGTGCTCATGTTTACGAAACATGAAAGAACACACACACGCCATGGTCTTAAAACCCAACAAAGGGTATCAGAGCCCAGGTTGTGTTTCGACATAATCGTAAAATGGTTTTGCGATAGTCATAATGTATTTCTGGAAATTTTCTAATTTTGGAAATTTAGAAGTATTTATGGAAATTTTTCAATTTTGGAAATTCTAGAAGTATTTATGGAAATCTTCCACTTTTGGAAAGTTGGAAGTATTTATGGAAATTGATATTTTCCATAAATAAAATATTTGATTAGATTCTGGAAATTTGTTTCCTAATTTAATCATGATTTGATTTGGGAAATCAAATCTTAAAATATTTTATTTCCATAAGTAGTTTTAATGATTTAGGAAATTGGTTTCTAAATAGATTTTCCTTAATCAAATAATTCCATGAATAAAATATGTGATTAGATTTGGAAATTTGTTTCCTAATTTAATTATGATTTGATTTGGAGAATCAAATCTTAAACATATTTTATTTCCATAAATAGTTATGACATATAAGAAAATATATACATGACATAATTGTATGCCATGTAATTGCATTAGATGCATAACATTATGCCATGCGTGTCGTGACATGTAGATGTATGCCATGTATGTCATGCCATGTAGATAATAGTTATTTGCATGCAAAGAGGATGAGACATAAAACCCTAACTCAATATTAAAGCCTACACCTTCCATTAATATGGTTAGAACCAGAGTTCTGTTTCTTGTTTGGGTTGTTGGACTACTCCAAGCCCTACTAACTCAACATGTTCAAATCATTGGAATAGTTTACCTCTAATATGGTAAGAGTCGAGGTCAATCGTTAGTTTGGGTTGTTGGACTCACTCCAAGCCGGGCTAATTGGTTGAATGCGCTCTAACCATATTAAAACTATTTCGATTAATGGGTGGCTTTAACTTGAGCATCGATTTGTTGGACTCACTCCAAGGTCGATGTGAAGAGAGGTGAAGTTGGGTGCTATGCATATGATGCATACTTGTTAATGTGTTAACAACCCAATGTATGTGTAAACATTCAATTAGTTGATAGCACATTGTGATAGTTACATATACATGATATGTAATCGGTATACTTGATACCCACCATCATAGCTAAGAATGGCTTGTTGGACTCACTCCAAGGTTGTTCTTATCTATGATGGATATCAGCCCATTCGAGATGGACCTACGATCTCCCGAAGTGATTTTGGGGTTTTTGAAATTCGAAAAATGAATGGGATTTATAAATGTATATTGATGCATTTTAAAATCATCTTTCTCATATATGCTCGTTTTGTAGTTCTAAGTTAATATATTGATCATGATGTGTTTGAATTTATGCTCCATTTTGATTCAAATAAATTGACCGGGCCGAACTTCTTGGACTAGCTTAGAAACTTGAGAATTGTTCTCAAGGTGGAAAAGCTTGCTATGTCCTCGCGCCTCTTCCCGCCCATCCTAGTGACAATGCAACTCGACCAATTGGCCTATCGTAAACATGTGAGTGATTCTCGAACAAATGAGTTGCATCATGCTAGCCATGATGGAACCTAAGCTACGATAACAGCATGAGCATATGGATGCTCATATCGTAGTCCTTCATCTTTGTGAGTTGGTTGATGAGCAAGTGAGATTGAAGGTTCGAGTCTCAAGCTCCTCTTCACCTCTGAGATGCTAGAAGGTTCATCTGCGTAGTGCTTGCTCAATATGTTGAAGGCTGTGGAGTCTTACGAGAAGCATGAGCAGGGGCGGTGTTGTTAGTTGATTCCTCGAAGAAAGGTTCTAAGAGGAGTCAAAGGAACAGAAGGAAGAAGAAAAGGCTAAAAAGGTAGAACTAGCACAAAGGAAACTTGCCATCATTATGGCAAGGAAAGACATTTGCGAAGAAAGTGCAAGATTTATCTTGAGTCCGTGAAGAAGGATAAGGCATCGGATGCCCCATCTTCTTCAGAAATCTTCTTTATTGATTGCCATTCTATTTCCTCAGACACTTGGGTATTTGATACTGGGTGTGGCTCACATATATGTAATGACATACCTGGGCTAAGGAATAGAAGAAGACTCGTCAAGGGAGAGTCAAATTTACGTGTTGGGAATGGAGCAGCGAAGGTTGCTACACTGCGCCATCGAGCATTTGTTGAAACTCCTGAGGACTTGTCTTAGAAGCGGACAATTGCTTTTATGTTCCTTCGTTGATAAAGAACATCATTTCTATTTCTTGTTTAAATAGAAATGGGTACCATTTGACTTTTAGTAACAATTGTTGTTACATAACTTTGAATGGAGTTCTTTATGGGACTAGAACTTTAAGCAATGGTGTTTATACGTTGGACGTATCCAGTGACATTTTCAATATCGAAGCGAGCAACACGCGTGCTCGAAAGGATAATCAAATAGACTCCTCTATGTGGCATTGTCGTCTTGGCCATATAAGCAAGAAACGCATGTCCGAATTACACCGATGTGGAATTCTGGAATCGTTTGAATTGGATTCATACGATACATGCGAATCATGCTTAAAAGGCAAGATGACTAAGTTACCTACTTGGAAAGGTGAGCAGTGGGAGAGTTACTAGGCCTAATACATAGTGATGTATATGGACCTATGTCAACTCAAGCATTAGGAGGCTATAGCTACTTCATTACCTTCACGATGATCACTCACGGTTTGGGTATGTGTTCTTGATGAACACACAAGTGAAGCCTTTGAAAGGTTCAAAGAATTCAGAAATGAAGTAGAGAAACAACATGACAAGAGTATTAAAATACTTCGATCGGATCGAGGTGGTGAATACTTAAGTCAAGAGTTTCTTGATTATCTAAGAGGACTGCATATTGTCTCGATGGACTCCCTATACACCTGACATAATGGTGTATCTGGACATGGTCAGGTCAATGATGAATCATGCAACTCTTCCCAAGTCCTTTTGGGGTTATGCACTTCAGACAGCTGTTTACTTGTTAAACAGAATGCCTACCAAGGTAGTCTCAACCACTCCGTATGAGATATGGAATGGTAAGAAACCTCATGTATCTTACTTGAAGATATGGGGTTGTCCTGCTTATGTGAAGCGGACTGTATCAGACAAACTGGATGCTAAGTCTGATAAATGTCTATTTATTGGATACCCTAAGGAAACAAGGGGTTACCAATTCTTTCATCCTGTGGAACAAAAGGTGTTTGTTTCAAGGCATGCTGTGTTTCTAGAGAAAGAGTTTCTCTTGCAAGAAAACAGTGGGAGTATCGTCGAGCTTGAGGAGGCTCGAGAGACTCAAATAGACATTGATGAGATACGGTGAAGCACAGCGGTAGGCAACTCATAGTGATGAGCAATCTGGACCTATTGTAACACCACATCTTCGTAGATCTGGTAGAACCTGCAATATTCCTGAGAGATATGGATTTCTCGTAAGTGAATCGAACGACGTGTTACTCATTGATGATGAGGAGCCTACCAGTTATGAAGAAGTGCTGACAAGTTCAGAAAGGGATAAGTGGCTTGGTGCCATGAAGTCGGAAATGGATTCGATGTACGAAAACCAAGTTTGGAACTTGGTTGACCCACCTGAAGGCATAAAGCCTATAGGGTGCAAGTGGGTTTTCAAGAAGAAAACCGACATGGATGGTAATGTGATTACCTATAAGGCTAGATTGGTGGCGAAAGGATATCGTCAAAAGCAAGGTGTTGATTATGACGAAACCTATTCGCCTGTAGCTATGCTTAAATCCATTCGGATGCTCCTGGCCATAGCAGCTCATTATGATTATGAGATATGGCAGATGGATGTGAAAACAGCTTTCCTTAATGGAAACTTAATCGAGGATGTGTATATGATACAGCCTGAGGGTTTCACATCGGTTGATAAAACCAAGGTATGCAAGTTGCGACGATCCATTTATGGATTGAAGCAAGCATCCAGGAGCTGGAATATCCGTTTTGATGAGACGATCAAAAAGTTTGATTTCTCACAAAATCCAGACGAACCTTGTGTGTACAAGAAGGTTAGTGGGAGTGCAGTCGTGTTCCTAGTATTGTATGTCGATGACATATTACTTATAGGAAACGATGTGTCAATCTTATAGTCAGTGAATGTTTGGTTATCTAAGACATTCTCCATGAAAGACCTGGGAGAAGCAACCTACATCCTTGGGATTAAGATCTATAGAGATAGATCGAAACGGTTGCTTGGTCTTTCGCAGTCTACATATATAGACCGAGTGCTAAAGAGGTTTAGCATGTCGGAATCCAAGAAAGGTTATCTACCCATCAGGCATGGGGTACACCTTTCGAAGTCTATGTGTCCGCGCACAGAAGACGAGAGGATTTGCATGAGTAAGATTCCCTATGCATCCGCAATAGGATCTATCATGTATGCTATGTTATGTACGAGGCCCGATGTATATGCGCTCTGAGTGTCACGGCGGATACGATCCGATCGAGGAATGGATCATTGGGTGGCTATTAAGGCGATCCTTAAGTACTTGAGAAGAACTAAGGATGTGTTCTAATATATGGAGAAGGGTACATGGTGATACGTGGGTATCACGGATGCGATCGAGACGAGACAAGGATGATTCCATGTCTTGAATGCGGGTATGTATTCACCTAGAATGGGGCGCAATAAGTTGGAAAGGTTCCAAGCTTGACACTATAGCGGATTACGCCACTAAAGCGAGAATACGTTGCGGCTTTAGGCGTGAAGAGCGGTTTGGATCAAGTAGTTCATCTATGAACTTGATGTGGTCTCATCGATGATCAAACATGTGCGCTATCATCTTATCAGAGAGATCATCAGTAGGAACGAAATACAAATCGAGAAAATTCCCACTGAAAGGAACTTAGCGGATCCTTTGACTAAAGCATTACCTCAAAGTAAGTTTGAGGGTCATGTTAGAGCTTATGGTATTGGATCGTAGCGATTGGCATTAGGCCAAGTGGGAGTCTGTTAGTAATATATGAGAGATGTCCTAAGGCAATGCCTTATGTATGAACCATTTATATGATAAATGAAGATTCACTATTTGAGTATACATGTTTAATGTATTTGATTGGATCTTAAACTCATTTCTTGAATGTCACGATCGATTCACGGCATGAGAGAATTTGTGATTGGATCACAACTAGTGAGTATCTCTACATGTGTAATTGTGATGTATCGGAATTATCCTAGTCGATGAATTGATGGATTTGGACACCATCAATTACTGAGTTAGCACGAGTATACTCCTTGGTGTATCCAAGCGGTGATTCTCAACGGTGGAGACATAGTGATGTCGGAGTTGATCGTGGATGCTAGTTATGGTAACTAGTTCATTGGAGTGACCAGTAGTAAGACTTCATATGGTTCTCTGCATATATAGATATGTCAATGAAGTTCTTCTTGTGGCTTAAGTGCGATGTTCCTTTGACTTGCGGTATTCAAGTCATCTTGATCATGGAGACTTATGCTTTGACATCTTAAGCAAACATCTCTAAGGAGATGTGGACCCGAGATGATTGGGTATAAGTCGAGTGATCGAAGGTGTTTGAATAGCCTATAAAGGATTCACCACTCCTTGCGAGGAGATGTATACCCATGGCCTCTCGTCGGATTGTTACTAAAGTCTTTGGCCAAAGCATTACATGTTTAGAGTAAGGTACTCTTGATACATGTGGAGTAACTAGAATCCGTGGGACGAGAAATGATACTTGGGCTAGGTGTGGCGTAGTCGACCTAGTGGGACACACAATAGACCATGTCCTGAACCAAGTGGGTATAAGATGAGTGAAGGGAATGGGGCACGATTCATTCGAGCTTGGTTTGAAATAGTTACGGATCAAAGTTGATCTTTTCGGTTAATTGGGGATCATGATGTACTACTAGGTGCCACTCATGATCGTTCTATAATTAATGGTTAATTATAGGCGGCCAACATAAACCGAGAACCTATTTGGTCACACGCAAGAGTGTAATCCAAAGGATTTAAAACGAGCTTGAGAATGGGATTCTCAGACCGAGAGAAACTATGTTTGGTTGGACCAAACATAAAGCGAGCATGAAATTGTTTCAGTCGCAATGGAAGCGTGGATTGGCTGCGTCTTATGAAGACGTAATGGATGGACCAAAATGGTTTGGTTCTAATCCAATGGATAAGAATTAACCAAAGGGTTTGGTTTATTTTAAACGAATGAACCAAAAGTTGGTTCGGTTCGTTTTAACTTAAAATAAACCATCATGGTTTGGTTTATTTTAACTTATCTTAATGGAGCGGGTTAACGGGCTTTATGGATATGATCCATTAACCATTAAGAGAATTAGTTCTCTATAAAATAGGGCTTAAACCCTAACCCTAACACCCTAATCACCTAGTTGCCGCCCAATCTATTGTGGCCGCCCAACATCTTGTTGCCGCCCAGCTTGGTGCAGCCTTCCAACTTGTTGTCGGCGACCAAGCTTCAGCCGGTGAACCTCCGGCGACCCTCCGGTGATCCCCTAAAAGGTTCGGCATCAAGGTGAGCTTTTGTCTCCTTGTTTTGGCCGGCGCCCATCTCCTCCACCAAGCTGTCCAGTTTTCTGGACAGCTTCTTCTCCTCTCGTCGGAGCATCGTTTGGACGACGGTTAGTGCTCCGACAGCGGCTAACTTACCGGGGATTTGATCTTCGGTAATCCTCTGAGGTGGAGGACGAAGGATTCGTCAAACGGTTGACGAATACCTCTCCGGAGAAGCGAGTTTTGAGAACTCGTTTTGGATCCGAATTTGGATTCGGATCGTGATCATCTCTCGATCACGTCGTCTTCAACACGAGGCTAGTAACCCGTACGAAGACGAAGCTCGTGACTTAGCGAAGTCATCCCGAGGAGCTCGGCGTGGATACGGATAGAGACGATTCTTACGAGGATCGTTCCGGTTGATGTCGTTCCCGCTACACGTCATACGAAAGGTATAACGTAGTTAATTTCCTTTTATTGCAATTTAATTTACGGTTATGTCTACACTTGTTGTAAAAGCATGCGTGTGTTGTGTGTGTTGTAATAAATAGGAGTATTTATTAATTTTAATTGCTTCCGCTGTGTTCATGTTTACGAAACATGATCGAACACACACACGCCGCGGTGCCGGAAACCCAACAAAGACGAGTCCTCAAAACTCGCTTTTCCGGAGAGGTATTCGTCAACCGTTTGACGAATCCTTCATCCTCCACCTATGAGGATTACTGGAGATTGAATCCCTGGTAAGTTAGGCACTGTCGGAGCTCCAACCGTCATCCAAACGACGCTCCGACGAGAGGGAAACAAGCTGTCCAGAAAACTGGACAGCTTTGGTGGAGGAATTAGGGCCGGCCAAAAAGGTAGGATGAAGCTCACCTTGATGCCTAACCCAATGGAGATCACCGGAGCTCCTCCTGCAATAGCTCAACGCCGGCAAGAGTGAAGGTCAGCACCTTCTGGATGCCGGCCAACGAGCTTCAAGGTGGGCGGCGGCAAGGAGGAGGGTTGGCGCCGAAATCTCCAAGGGGAGGTGGGCGGCAACTATTAGGTTAGGGTTTTGGATTAGGGCTTAACAAACCCTTAAGCCCTCTTTTATAGAGAACTAATTCTCTTAATGGTTATTGGAACATAACCATAAGGCCCGTTAACCCGCTCCATTAATATAAGTTAAAATAAACCAAACCATGATGGTTTATTTTAAGTTAAAACGAACCGAACCAACTTTTAGTTCATTCGTTTAAAATAAACCAAACCCTTTGGTTTATTCTCCTCCATTGTATTAGAACCAAACCATTTTGATTCATCCATTATGTCTTCATAAGACACGGCCCATCTACGCTTCCATTGCGACTGAAACAATTTCATGCTCGCTTCTTGTTTGGTCCAACCAAACCTAGTTTCTCTTGGTCTGAGAATCCCATTCTCAAGCTCATTTTAAATCCTTCGAATTACGCTCGTTGTGCGTGTGACCAAATAGGTTCTCGGTTTATGTTGGCCGTCTATAATTATCCATTAATTATAGAACGATCATGAGTGGCTCCTAGTAGTACATCATGATCCCCAATTAACCGAAAAGATCAACGGTTGATCCAGAACTATTTCTGAAACCCTTCAGCAGCTCGAATGAATCGTGCCCCATTCCCTTCACTCATCTTATACCCACTTGGTTCAGGACATGGTCTATAGTGTCAGTCCCCACTAGGCTGACTACGTCACACCTAGCCCAAGTATCATTTCCTCGTCCTACAGATTCTAGTTACTGCACATGTATCGAAGAGTACCTTACTCTAAACATGTAATGCTTTGGCCAAAGACTTTAGTAACAATCCGACGAGAGACCTTGGGTATACAACTCCTCGTAAGGAGTGGAGAATCCTTTATAGGCTATTCAAACACCTTCGATCACTTCGACATATACCCAATCATCCTGGGTCCACATCTCCTTAGCGATGCTTGCTTAAGATGTCAAAGCATAAGTCTCCATGATCAAGATGACTTGAATACCGCAAGTCAAAGGAACATCGCACTTAAGCTACAGTAAGAACTTCATTGACATATCTATATATGCAGAGAACCATATGAAGTCTTACGGCTGGTTACTCCAATGAACTAGTTACCATAACTAGCATCCACGATCAACTCCAGACATCATAATGTCTCCAACCAGTGAGAATCAGCTGCTTGGATACACCAAGGAGTATACCTCGTACTAGTCTCGACAGAATTGATGGTGTCTAAATCTATCAATTCATGGACTAGGGATAATTTCGATACATCACAATTACACATGTAGAGATACTCACTAGTTGTGATCCAATCACAAATTCTCTCATGCTGTGAATCGTATCGTGGACATTCAGTAAATGAGTTTAAGATCCAATCAAATACATGAAAACATGTATACTCAAATAGTGAATCTTCATTTATCATATAAATGGTTCGTACATAAGGCGATTGCCTTAGGACATCTCTCATATATTACTAACAGACTCCCACTTGGCCTAATGCCAATCGCTACGGTATCCAATACCATAAGCTCTAACATGACCCTCAAACTTACTTTGAGGTAATGCTTTAGTCAACAGATCCGCTAATTTCCTTTCAGTGGAAATTTTCTCGATTTGTATTTCGTTCCTACTGATGATCTCTCTGATAAGATGATAGCGGTGAAGCACATGTTTGGATAATTGATGAGACCACATCAAGTTCAAAGATGAACTTCTTGATCCAAACCGCTTCCTTTGCTGCTTCCAAAGTTGCAATGTATTCTGCCTTAGTGGCAGAATCCGCTATAGTGTCAAGCTTGGAACCTTTCCAACTTATTGCGCCTCCATTCCTGGTGAATACATACCTAGACTGAGACATGGAATCATCCTTGTCTGTCTGGAGCTGGCATCCGTATACCCACGTATCACCATGTACCCTTCTCCATATATTAGGAACGTATCCTTAGTTCTTCTTAAGCACTTAAGGATCGTCTTATCAGTCACCCAATGATCCATTCCTGGATCAGACTGGTATCTGCTCGTGACACTCAGAGCATACAATACATCGGGCCTCGTACATAACATAGCATACATGATAGATCCTATTGCGGATGCATAGGGAATCTTACTCATGCAAATCCTCTCATCTTCTGTGCGCGGACACATAGACTTCGAAAGGTGTACCCTTTGCCTGATGGGTAGGAAACCTTTCTTGGATTCCGACATGCTAAACCTCTTTAGCACTCGGTCTATATATGTAGACTGTGAAAGACCAAGCAACCGTTTCGATCTATCTCTATAGATCTTAATCCCGAGGATGTAGGTTGCTTCTTCCAGGGCTTTCATGGAGAATGTCTTGGATAACCAAACCTTAACTGATTGTAAGATTGAAACATCGTTTCCCATAAGTAATATGTCATCGACATACAATACTAGGAACACGACTGCACTCCCACTAACCTTCTTGTACACACAAGGTTCATCTGGATTTTGTGAGAAATCAAACTTTTTTATTGTCTCATCAAAACGGATATTCCAGCTCCTGGATGCTTGCTTCAATCCATAAATGGACCGTCGCAATTTGCATACCTTGGTTTTATCAACCGATGTGAAACCCTCAGGTTGTATCATATACACGTCCTCGAGCAGGTTTCCATTAAGGAAAGTTGTTTTCACATCCATCTGCCATATCTCATAATCATAATGAGCCGCTATGGCCACGAGCATCCGAATGGATTTAAGCATAGCTACAGGTGAATAGGTTTCGTCATAATCAACACCTTGTTTTTGACGATATCCTTTCGATACTAATCTAGCTTTATAGGTAATCACATTACCATCCATGTCGGTTTTCTTCTTGAAAACCCACTTGCACCCTATAGGCTTTATGCCTTCAGGTGGGTCAACCAAGTTCCAAACTTGGTTTTCATACATGGAATCCATTTCCGACTTCATGGCTTCAAGCCACTTATCCCTTTCTGAACTTGTCATCACTTCTTCATAACTGGTAGGCTCCTCATCATCAATGAGTAACACGTCGTTCGATTCACTTACGAGAAATCCATATCTCTAAGGAATGTTGCGTGTTCTACCAGATCTATGAAGATGTGGTGTTACAATACGTCCAACCGATTGCTCATCACTATGAGTTGTCGGCTGTTGTGCTTCACCAGGTATCTCATCAATGTCTATTTGAGTCTCTCGAGCCTCCTCAAGCTCGACGACACTCCCACTATTTTCTTGCAAGAGAAACTCTTTCTCTAGAAACACAGCATGTCTTGAAACAAACACCTTTTGTTCCACAGGATGATAGAATTGGTAACCCCTTATTTCCTTAGGGTATCCAATAAATAGACATTTATCAGACTTAGCATCCAATTTGTCTGATACAGTCTGCTTCACATAAGCAGGACAACCCCATATCTTCAAGTAAGATACATGAGGTTTCTTACCATTCCATATCTCATATGGAGTAGTAGAGACTACCTTGGTTGGCATTCTGTTTAACAAGTAAACAGCTGTCTGAAGTGCATAGCCCCAAAAGGACTTGGGAAGATTCGCATGATTCATCATTGACCTGACCATGTCCAACAAGGTCCGGTTACGCCTCTCAGATACACCATTATGCTGTGGTGTATATGGCGGAGTCCATTGAGACAATATGTCATTGTCTCTTAGATAATCAAGAAACTCTTGACTTAAGTATTCACCCCCTCGATCCGATCGAAGTATTTTAATACTCTTGTCATGTTGTTTCTCTACTTCATTTCTGAATTCTTTGAACCTTTCAAAGGCTTCAGACTTGTGTTTCATCAAGAACACATACCCAAACCGTGAGTGATCATCGGTGAAGGTAATGAAGTAGCTATAGCCTCCTAAAGCTTGAGTTGACATATGTCCACATACATCAGTATGTATTAGACCTAGTAACTCTCCCACTCGTTCACCTTTTCCAATAAAAGGTAACTTAGTCATCTTGCCTTTTAAGCATGATTCGCATGTGTCGTATGAATCCAATTCAAACGATTCCAGAATTCCACATCTGTGTAATTCGGACATGCGTTTCTTGCTTACATGGCCAAGACGACAATGCCACATATAGGTGTCTAATTGATTACCCTTTCGAGCGCGCGTGTTGCTCGCTTCGATATTGAAAATGTCACTGGATATGTCCAACGTATAAATGCCATTACTCAAAGTTATATAACAACAATTGTTACTAAACGTCAAATGGAAACTATTTCTATTTAAACAGGAAATAGAAACAATGTTCTTTATTAGAGAAGGAACATAATAGCAATTGTCCAGTTCCAAGACTAGTCCACTAGGGAGCTTCAGCAAATAAGTTCCGATGGCGACCGCAACAACCTTTGCTCCATTGCCAACTCACAAATTTGACTCCCCTCTGACGAGTCTTCTTCTATTTCTTAGCCCCTGTATGTCATTACATATATGTGAGCCACACCCAGTATCCAATACCCAAGTGTCTAAGGAAATAGAATGACAATCAATAACGAAGATACTTGAAGAGGATGGGGCATCGGATGCCTTCTTCTTCTTCATGGACTCAAGATAAATCTTGCAGTTTCTTCGCCAGTGGCCTTCCTTGCCACAATGATGGCAAGTGCCCTTTTGTGCTGGTTCTGCCTCCTTTGCCTTTTTGTTCTTCTCTTTCTTCTGTTCTTTTGCCTTCCTTTTAGAACATTTCTTTGAGGAATCAACTAACAGAACCGCCTTCTCCTCATGCTTCACAGAAGGCTCCACAGTCTTCAGCATATTGAGGAGCTCAGGAATAGTGTATTCTAATTTATTCATCCGATAGTTCATCACAAATTGTGAGAAACTCTTGGGCAAACAATGCATAATTAAGTCAATACTTAATTCATGATCCATCACAAACCCGAGGGTGGCTAGCCGCTCGATGTACCCATTCATCTTTAGCACAAACTGCACTACAGACGAACCTTCTTGCATCTTCGTGGTGAAGAGGAGCCTAGAGACCTTGAACCTTTCGGATCTCGCTTGCTCATCGAACAACTCATGAAGATGGAAGACCATAGTATTAGCATCCATATGCTCATGCTGCTTTTGCAGCTCAGGTACCATCGCCGCTAGCATGATGCAACTCGCCAGCTCAGAATCTGCCACATGCTTCTGATAGACCAACATTTGGTCTGGAGTTGCATCGTCCTTAGGACGGTTGGGAAGAGACTCTTCAAGGACATATGCTAGCTTTTCCGCCTTGAGAACAATTCTCAGGTTTCTAAGACAGTCTAGAAAGTTAGGCCCAGTCAGTTTGTTTGAATCCAAAATAGTGCACAAATTCAAAGACGCCATGATCAAACGATTGACCTAGAAATACAAAACGAGCATATATTAGAAAATGATTTTTAAAATGCATCAATATACATTTATAAATCCCATTCATTTTTCGAATTTCAAAAACCCCAAAATCACTTTTGGAGATCGTAGGTCCATCTCCGAATGGACTGATATCCATCATAGATATGAACAACCTTGGAGAGAGTCCAACAAGCCATTCATAACTACGACGGTAGGTATCAACTATACCGATTGCATATCACGTATATGCAACTATCACAATGTGCTATCAACTAATTGAATGTTCACACATACATCGGGTTGGTAACACATTAACAAGTATGCATCATATGCATAGCACCCAACTTCACTTCCCTTTACATCGACCTTGGAGAGAGTTCAACAAGCCGATGCTCCAGGTTAAAGCCAACCCATTAATCGAGAAATAGTTTTAATATGGTTAGAGCACATTCAACCAATTAGCCCAGCTTGGAGAGAGTCCAACAACCAAAGCTAACGATTGACCTCTGACTCTTACCATATTAATATTAAACTATTCCATGTTTTGAACATGTTCGGGTTCGAGCCGGGCTTGGAGAGAGTCCAACAACCCAAAAAAGAAACGGAACTCTGGTTCTAACCATATTAATGGAAGGTGTAGGCTTTAATATTGTTTAAAGGTTTTTATGTCTCATCCTCTTTGCATGCAAATAACTATTATCTACATGACATGACATATATGACATACATCTACATGTCACGACACGCATGACATAATGATATGCATCTAATGCAATTACATGACATACAATTATGTCATGTACATAATTTCCTTATATGTCATAACTATTTATGGAAATAAAATATGTTTAAGATTTGATTCTCCAAATTAAATCATGATTAAATTAGGAAACAAATTTCCAAATCTAATCACATATTTTATTTGTGGAAATAGTTGATTAAGGAAAGTCAATTTAGGAAACCAATTTTCTAAATCATCAAAGCTACTTATGGAAATAAAATATTTTAAGATTTGATTTCCCAAATCAAATCAAGATTAAATTAGGAAATAAATTTCCAAAATCTAATCAAATATTTTATTTATGGAAAATATCAATTTCTATAAATACTTCCAATTTCCAAAAGTGGAAGATTTCCATAAATACTTCTAGACTTTCCAAAATTGAAAATTTCCATAAATACTTTTCAAAAGTAGAAAATTTCCAGAAATATCATTATGACTATTGCAAAACTATTTTACGATTATGTCGAAACACAACCTGGGCTCTGATACCACTGTTGGGTTTCCGGCACCGCGGCGAGTGTGTTCGAACATGTTTCGCAAACATGTGCACAGCGGAAGAAATAAAAATAATAAATCTACATTTATTACAACACACACATCACACGCATGCATAGTACAACATGTGTAGACATAACCGTAAATTTAAATTTGCAATAAAAGGAAATTTAACTACGTATACCTTTCGTATCACGTGTAGCGGGAACGGCATCAACCGGAACGATCCTCGCTAGAATCGACTCTATCCGTATCCACGCCGAGTATCTTCGGGATGACTTCACAAAGTCACGAGCTTCGTCATCGTACGGGTTACTAGCCTCGTGTTGAAGATGACGTGATCGAGAGAGGATCACGATCCGAATCCAAATTCGGATCCAAAGGCGAGTCCTCAAAACTCACTTCTCCGGAGAGGTATTCGTCAACCGTTTGACGAATCCTTCATCCTCCACCTATGAGGACTACCGGAGATCGAATCCCCGGTAAGTTAGGCGCTATCGGAGCTCCAACCGTCATCCAAACGACGCTCCGACGAGAGGGAAACAAGCTGTCCAGAAAACTGGACAGCTTTGGTGGAGGAATTAGGGCCGGCCAAAAAGGTAGGATGAAGCTCACCTTGATGCCAAACCCAATGGAGATCACCGGAGCTCCTCCGGCAACAGCTCAACGCTGGCAAGAGTGAAGGTCAGCACCTTCTGGACGCCGGCCAAGGAGCTTCAAGGTGGGCGGCGGCAAGGAGGAGGGTTGGCACCGAAATCTTCAAGGGGAGGTGGGCGACAACTATTTGTTAAGGCAATCTCTTGCCGTGATATGGTTTTGATGGTGTGGCAAAGGGTTTAAGTTAGTGTGTTATGTTTATTTGATATGTGCGTTTGAAGTCGTGCAGGACTTAGTAATTCGCACATGGAGCCATGGCGAGTTTCACATCTCATGACTCGTGCCTTGAGTCGGTGAAGGATAGCTTTGCGGAAGCCGTGCGCTTGGAGCATCCGAGGGACCGCCGGACGAGAAGCTTGGAGTGAAGCCGGAGGAAGTAGACTTCGAGGCAAGAGACGCGAAGGAGCATTGCAGAGCCGTGCGCCTGATGCTGCCGAGGGACGTGGCCGAGAACGAAGAGAACTTCGAAGGCGAAGGACTCCGAGAAATGAGAATGAGCGATTGTAACCCGGGGAGGGGTAGCTCTTAGGTGAAACTTGGCCATTTGGCCAAGTGTCGGATGGGTTTTCCCGACACCAGTCGACTGCCATGGAATGGCAATGATCGCTTCCGAAGTCGAGTGTAGCTCGACCGTATACGATCGATCGGTTTGTGGCGGGATCGCCATACGTTGGCGACGATCGCCAAGAATCGATCGGCTCGGCGTGTGATCGTCAATAGGGTTTTGGATTAGACCGCCTAGCCGATCGCGGCCGATTACGACTGTCGGCCGATCGGGTGAGGTCCAGCATCATTGCCAAGAGTTCCGTTGGACAACAACGGTCGGCATCCGACGTGTTCGGAGGCCGTTGTAGTGACGGCAGTCGACTGCCATGGGCGGCCGTCGACTGATGGCGGCCCACCGGAAGAAGTTAGCCCTCTCTATAAAAAGAGAGGGTGTGAGCCTTTGAGAGGCTAATGCTTAAGTTCCAAACAATCTTCCTAGTGCCCCACAAGCTCTAAACTCTTCTTACTCGCTTTTAATCCATTCTATTTGTAAGAAGAGTGATCTTGGTTGTAAAGGTTACCTCCACCTAGCTTTGTGCAAAGGAGAGACCGATAGTGATTGGTTTTGGCGGAGTGATTCACCGTGGACGAA
This sequence comes from Wurfbainia villosa, assembly GCA_025175895.1. Lineage (NCBI taxonomy): Eukaryota > Viridiplantae > Streptophyta > Magnoliopsida > Zingiberales > Zingiberaceae > Wurfbainia > Wurfbainia villosa. The sequence continues at coordinate 72,247,612 of CM046003.1, read as the reverse complement.
TCGGACCGTGGATTAGCGGCGTAGCCGTGAACCACGTTACATCTTGTGTTAGCATTGTCTATTTCCTTTGCTTTGTTTTTATTTGTTTAATTTGCTTGTATTGTTGTTTCCGCTTGCGCTAATCTAATTGTAGACGAGCAAATTCCGATAACCAACGAACGAGGGCTATTCACCCCCCCTCTAGCCGGCCATCCGATCCCTTACAAGTGGTATCAGAGCCGAGGTTGCTTGTCACCGGACTAACCGCCGCAACAAGCCCTACATCAAAAATGGCCGGCTCCAACATCCACCCACCGAAGTTTGAAGGAGAATTCGCAGTGGTGGAAGCGAATGGAGGTATTTTTCAAACGGATTTTGATATAATGATTACAATGGAATCCGGTTTCTTTTGCCTAGGGATGAAGAGGAAGCCAATAGAGAAATCTAGGTGGACCAAGAAGCAAGAGAGGAGCACCTTGCAAACTCAAAGCCAAGCACCATCTCTACAATGTGCTTCCTCAACAAGAAATCAACCGAATAGGAGAATGCCTAAGCGCCAAGGAGATGTGGGAGAAGCTAATTGAGCTTCATGAAGGCACATCCGAGGCTAAGCTAGCAAGGAGAGATCTCCTCCGATCCCAACGATCCAACATCAAATTAGAAAAGGGAGAAAAGGTAATTTCTTTGCATTCTAGATTCAAAGAAATTTTAATTGGGCTAACAAGTGTAGGTGAGAAGCTATCAACGGGACATGCCTAATGAAGGCTATAGATGCCTTTCCCGGTCCTCAAAGTGGAGTTCCATGGTGGACTCCTTCTATATGTCCAAGAACTTGGAAGTAAGTACCTTGGAGGAGTTCTTCTCGACAATGGAGCTCACGAAAACGAGGCTTGAAGGAATTCAAGAAGAGCCAAGAATTCAACCCTCAAGAGGAGTAGCATTGTTGGCAAACAAGGGGAAGAAGAAGATGGAAGTCCCCTCCTCCTCCGATGATGAAGCCTCCTCCTCCTCCATGGATAGCACCGAGGAAGCCTACATGGTAAGGAAGGTGAGGCGTGTATTTAAGAATTTTAGATTTGATAAATCAAATGATAGGAATAGAAGACCAAGGGGGAAGGTGATATGCTACAATTGCCAAGGAGAGGGACACATAAGGGACAATTGTCCTCTCCTAAACAAAAGCAAGGAAGAGAGGAAAAAGAAAGAAGAAAAGAAGAAGAAAAAGGGGAGCAAGAAAAAGAAGGAAGAGGAGAAGAAGGCAAAAGAAAAAGGGAAGGCCAAAGCATTCAAGGCCAAGACATGGGATGATCCTTCCTCATCCTCCTCCTCATCATCGGATGAGGAGAATGCCTTTTGTAATCGGCCTTTGATGATTTGGATTGCTCCTCCTCCGAAAATGAAGGATCAAGCACAAGAGGAGAGAGCTCAAGTGAAGGGGAGCCTCCTCCATCCATCCTCCATCATCCGAAGAAGAAGAAGAAGATATGGAAACTATGGTAGAGTTTCCATAATTTCTAGTTTAACTAAGGACCTATTTGGAATGAAAAAGAAAAATAAAAGCATGCTTAATCAAATTAAAGACTTAGAAAATAAGTTAGAAAATGCATGCTTAAAAAATAATGATACTTCTTCTTGCCATGATGATGCATGCTCACATGATAATTATGTGCCTTTAGATGTTAGTGATGCATGCATAGAGGAAAATAGGGCATTAAGGGAAAAGGTAGATTATTTAACCAAAGCCCTAGGAAAATTCACAATTGGCTCCAACACTTTGAATATGATCATAGGGAGCCAAAGGGCAAGTTTTAACAAGAAAGGCCTAGGATATAAAGAGAAGAAAAATGAGAAGGCCTATAGATGCCTAATAGCTAGGGGACAAGACAAAAACAAAGTAATAGCTAAGAAATGGATCCCCAAGGAATTTCTAGTGAACCCCATAGGTAAAAATCTATTTTGGGTTCCAAAATCCATCCTTAAGGGTTAGAAAACCCCTAGGGTAGTCAACCATATGAACTTGACCTATATCATATTTTGGTTGACTTAGGATGACGGGACAACATTTTTAGATAGTGTTGGGTGATGATAACGTGCCCATAAAAAGGTAATAATGCTTAAATCATGATGATTAATGCAATTGCTATGTATATGTGTAATCATGATTTATGTTTTTGATATTTGGCACATCATCATGAGAAATAGGTTTAAATCATGCTTTAGGTGATACTTTATTTATTATCATCATATAATGCCTAATGCATGGTTATAATTTGATGAAAACATGTATTTCATGATCATAATGTGAAATTAATTGATATATGTCATTATGATCATGTAGGTTGTTAGGTTGATACTTAACCATGATAGAATTGCTTGAATATATTGGTTAAGTATATATATACAAATACCCCCCTAGGATGCATCTCACACTCACTATAGGCTAACTTGATTGCAAACTTAGCATGGGTGAGATATTAGGATGATACAAATGTCCACTAATGCCTATGACATTTAGATGGTCATTTAAAGTATCAAAATAGCAATAATAGACCAATCATGGGGAAGGCTTATGTTTAATTAATAGACATATTGCCCAAAGATCATGGTTGGATATTTCTAATGTTTTCAAAACAATTTCTTACCTTAAAATACATGTATTCATGTTTTGAAACAATGGGATGCAAAACTAGGTAGCTAACTTGATACTAACATGCTCAAAAACTAGTGGTTTTTCAAGTGTTTGGATTTTTAGCAAAGCGGGTAAAATATACTGATTTTTCATGAAACACTATTTTTCCTTGATAGAGAGACTTAAGAGAAATATGTTCCTCGAATGTCATGATTTTTCGAATTTTCAAATTTTTAATGCATTTCAATTTCATCCAAAATCGAAATTCGGCTTCCTTTAATGCGGTCATTGCCATCGATAGCTTGATCGTGGTGGCTATAAATCAGAATATTGAAGGCGAATTCAGTTTGTAAACCTCCTACAAGTGGTAGAAATATACTTTATGTCATCAACAAATGGTACCCAATTTTTAAATCAACTTGACATATTTTTCCCTCCATTATACTTGATGCCATGAGCTTATAACTTAGTGTTAATCTTTTTGATGGTGTCAAAGGGGGAGAAATAAGTATGTTTAAGTTAATCACATTAGGGGAGAAATATATTGTAGGGGGAGAAATATATGATAGGGGGAGAAAATCTACATGGAGAGTTTCATGGATTAAGGGGGAGTTGCATGTTGCTATATCATGTTTATCTTTACATGCTTTCTTACCTTAGAATTTATATCAAATGTTTTTACCTAACTTAAACGGATTGCCACACATCAAAAAGGGGGAGATTGTTAAGGCAATCTCTTGCCGTGATATGGTTTTGATGGTGTGGCAAAGGGTTTAAGTTAGTGTGTTATGTTTATTTGATATGTGCGTTTGAAGTCGTGCAGGACTTAGTAATTCGCACATGGAGCCATGGCGAGTTTCACATCTCATGACTCGTGCCTTGAGTCGGTGAAGGATAGCTTTGCGGAAGCCGTGCGCTTGGAGCATCCGAGGGACCGCCGGACGAAGCTTGGAGTGAAGCCGGAGGAAGTAGACTTGAGGCAAGAGGCGAAGGAGCATTGCGAGCCGTCGCTGATCTTAGGGGCGTGGCCGAGCGAAGAGAACCGGCGAAGGACTCAGAAATGAGAATGGCGATTGTAACCCGGGAGGGGTAGCTCTTAGGTGAAACTTGGCCATTTGGCCAAGTGTCGGATGGGTTTCCGACACGGATCATTGCCATGGAATGGCGATCGGCCTCTTATCAGTGTAGCTCATTGGTATCTATTGGCCGATTTGTGGCGTGATCATGCCATCGTTAGCGATCGGCCAAGACTGATCGGCTGGCGCGTGATCGGTAGTCAATAGGGTTTTAGCCGCAGAACCGCTCGTAGCCGTAGGCGATCGACTCTCAGAGTGATCGGCCGTGAGTCCGTGATCGGATGCCAAGAGATTGGACAACAGCGGTCGGCATCCGTGTTCGGAGGCCGTTATGTAAGTCAGATCGCCATGGGCGGATCGGTGATGGCGGCACGGAAGAAGTTAGCCCTCTCTATAAAAAGAGAGGGTGTGAGCCTTTGAGAGGCTAATGCTTAAGTTCCAAACAATCTTCCTAGTGCCCCACAAGCTCTAAACTCTTCTTACTCGCTTTTAATCCATTCTATTTGTAAGAAGAGTGATCTTGGTTGTAAAGGTTACCTCCACCTAGCTTTGTGCAAAGGAGAGACCGATAGTGATTGGTTTTGGCGGAGTGATTCACCGTGGACGAATCGGACCGTGGATTAGCGGCGTAGCCGTGAACCACGTTACATCTTGTGTTAGCATTGTCTATTTCCTTTGCTTTGTTTTTATTTGTTTAATTTGCTTGTATTGTTGTTTCCGCTTGCGCTAATCTAATTGTAGACGAGCAAATTCCGATAACCAACGAACGAGGGCTATTCACCCCCCTCTAGCCGGCCATCCGATCCCTTACACTATTAGGTTAGGGTTTTGGATTAGGGCTTAACAAACCCTTAAGCCCTCTTTTATAGAGAACTAATTCTCTTAATAGTTATTGGAACATAACCATAAGGCCCGTTAACCCGCTCCATTAATATAAGTTAAAATAAACCAAACCATGATGGTTTATTTTAAGTTAAAACGAACCGAATCAACTTTTGGTTCATTCGTTTAAAATAAACCAAACCCTTTGGTTTATTCTCCTCCATTGGATTAGAACCAAACCATTTTGGTTCATCCATTATGTCTTCATAAGACACGACCCATCCACGCTTCCATTGCGACTGAAACGATTTCATGCTCGCTTCTTGTTTGGTCCAACCAAACCTAGTTTCTCTCGGTCTGAGAATCCCATTCTCAAGCTCGTTTTAAGTCCTTCGGATTACGCTCGTTGTACGTGTGACCAAATAGGTTCTCGGTTTATGTTGGCCGTCTATAATTAACCATTAATTATAGAACGATCATGAGTGACACCTAGTAGTACATCATGATCCCCAATTAACCGAAAAGATCAACGGTTGATCCAGAACAATTTCTGAAACCCTTCAGCAGCTCGAATGAATCGTGCCCCATTCCCTTCACTCATCTTATACCCACTTGGTTCAGGACATGGTCTATAGTGTATCGATCCAGCAAAGTGTATGTCACGTCCTAGCCCAGTATCATTTTCCGAAGAGTACCTTACTCTAAACATGTAATGCTTTGGCCAAAGACTTTAGTAACAATCCGACGAGAGGCCATGGGTATACATCTCCTCGTAAGGAGTGGTGAATCTTTTATAGGTTATTCAAACACCTTCGATCACTTCGACATATACCCAATCATCCCGGGTCTACATCTCCTCAGAGATGCTTGCTTAAGATGTCAAAGCATAAGTCTCCATGATCAAAATGACTTGAATACCCCAAGTGAAAGGAACATCACACTTAAGCTACAGTAAGAACTTCATTGACATATCTATATATGTAGAGAACCATATGAAGTCTTATGGCTGGTCACTCCAATGAACTAGTTACCATAACTAGCATCCACGATCAACTCCGGACATCACAATGACTCCAGCCAGTGAGAATCAGCTGCTTGGATACACCAAGGAGTATATCTCATGCTATTCTCGACAGAATTGATGGTGTCCAAATCCATCAATTCATCGACTAGGGATAATTCCGATACATCACAATTACACATGTAGAGATACTCACTAGTTGTGATCTAATCACAAATTCTCTCATTCTGTGAATCGTATCGTGGACATTCAGTAAATGAGTTTAAGATCCAATCAAATACATGAAAACATGTATACTCAAATAGTGAATCTTCATTTATCATATAAATGGTTCATACATAAGGTGATTGCCTTAGGACATCTCTCATATATTACTAACAGCTTGGTCTTTCGCAGTCTACATATATAGACCGAGTGCTAAAGAGGTTTAGCATGTTGGAATCAAAGAAAGGTTTCCTTCCCATCAGGTATGGGATACACCTTTCGAAGTCTATGTGTCCGCGCATAGAAGACGAGAGGATTTGCATGAATAAGATTCCCTATGCATCCGCAATAGGATCTATCATGTATGCTATGTTTTGTACGAGGCCCGATGTATCTTATGCTCTGAGTGTCACGAGCAGATACCAATCTGATCCAGGAATGGATCATTGGGTGGTTGTTAAGACAATCCTTAAGTACTCGAGAAGAACTAAAGATGTGTTCCTAATATATGGAGAAGGAGACATGGTGATACGCGGGTATACGGATGCTAGCTTCCAGACAGACAAGGATGATTCCAGGTCTTAGTCTGGGTACGTGTTCACCTTGAATGGAGGCGCAATAAGTTGGAAAGGTTCCAAGCTTGACACTATAGCGGATTCTACCAATGAGGCAGAATACATTGCAGTTTCGGAAGCAGCAAAGTAAGCGGTTTGGATTAAGAAGTTCATTTCCGAACTTGATGTGGTCTCATCAATGATCCAAACATGTGCTTCGCCACTATCATCTAATCAGATATATCATAAGTAGGAAGGAAATACAAATCGAGAAGATTCCCACTAAAAGGTGTTGGGTTTCCGACACCGCAGCGAGTGTGTGTTCGAACATGTTTCGTAAACATGTGCACAACGGAAGGAATAAATTAATAAATCTAATTTATTACAACACAAACATCACACGCATGCATAGTACAACATGTGTAGACATAACTGTAAGTTCAAATTTTGCAATAAAAGGAAATTTACACTACGTATACCTGACGTATCACGTGTAGCGGGAAAGGCATCAACCGGAATGATTCTAGCTAGAATCGTCTCTATCCGTATCCACGCCGTGTATCTTCGGGATGACTTCACAAAGTCACAAGCCTCGTCTTCGTACGGGTTACTAGCCTCGTGTTGAAGACGATGTGATCGAGAGAAGATCACGATCCGAATCAAAATTCGGATCCAAAATGAGTCCTCAAAACTCGCTTCTCCGGAGAGGTATTCGTCAACCGTTTGACAAATCCTTCGTCCTCCACCTATGAGGATTACTGGAGATCGAATCCCCGGCAAGTCTACCACTGTCGGAGCTCCAAATGTCGTCCAAACGATGCTCCTACGAGAAGGAAACAAGCTGTCCAGAAAACTGGATAGCTTTGGTGGAGGAATAGGGGCCGGCCAAAAGGGAAGGTTGAAGCTCACCTTATTGCCGAACCCAAAGGAGATGACCGGAGCTTCTCCGGAAGTAGCTCGACATAGGCAAGAGGGAAGGACAGCACCTTCTGGACACCGATAAAGGAGCTAGGTGGTGGTGGGCAGCGGCACTAGGGTTTGCGCCGACTTCACCAAGGAGAGGAGGGGGAGGCAACTATTAGGGTTGCAAGGCTTTGGATTAGATCTTAACAAAAAACCTTAAGCCCTATTTTATAGAGAACAAATTCTCTTAATGGTTATCGGATCATAACCAAAGGTCCGTTAACCCGCTCCATTAATTTAAGTTAAAATAAACCAAACCATGATGGTTTATTTTAAGTTAAAACGAACCGAACCAACTTTGGTTCTTCGTTTAAAACAAACCAAACCCTTTGGTTTATTCTCCTCCATTGGATTAGAACCAAACCAATTTGATTCATCCATCATGTCTTCATAAGACACGGCCCATCCACGCTTCCATTGTGACTGAAACGATTTCATGCTCGCTCCATGTTTGGTCCAACCAAACCTAGTTTCTCTCGGTCTGAGAATCTCATTCTCAAGCTCGTTTTAAATCCTTCGGATTACGTTCGTTGTGCGTGTGACTGATCGAACGATTTTTAATGTCGCAATACCGTTCCCAAATTATTTACCGAACCCCCTAACTACACTAATGCAGTATAGGACTGACTCGGGTCATCTCCCAACGAACCTAATGGCTGAACGTTTGTTTTTAAACAGAAGTAAACACTGGGGGTTTTTACAATTCATCAAAACAATTATTCAAAGCTAACCTATTGCAAGAACGATTCAACCTTGCACCGCACTGTCACTATACGATGCAATGGTCAAACAATTCTGATGAAAAGACATGGAAATTAAATCTGCAGGAAGTAAATCTAACTAATGCGCAAAAGTAAGTAATCACGCACGCCTTGTCACTATCTGATCTGATGATCACGAAACAAAGGTGACAATTTAACCATGTATGCATACTACTCTATCTGACACGATGATAAACAATCTAAAATTGCAATAAATGAAATGCAATAAGCGAAGCAATTCGCAGAACCGCCTATATCTATCGGCAAGAATGTAAATGAAATCTAATCTAATAATGAAAGCACTCGATCAAACACCGCACTTTTTGTCACTATCGATGCACAGATTGGACAATTTTAATTGATGGGGTTAGTATATCAACAACAAGAAATTAACCTACCCTATGAATGCACGACGAACAAAATTAAACAACTAAGCTACAATTAACCTATAGAAATAACATTGCACGTAAACAAACAAACACTTAACAGAAACAAATCTAATCAGCTACTACCAAATGCATAATCTAACAGGAATAATTAACAGAACGTAACTAACACAAAATCTCAACTAATCAGGTGTTCCAACACACAATCAAACATGCTTAGACACCCATATTAATCCAAATAAACAACGACCGGTAACCACACGGCGGTCGCAACAAACCGAACAGCCCTCTCCGGCGTGAATGCGAAGCTGCCCAACCAGCGCAGCAGGGAGGACGGACAGACGGAGGAACGCGATCACCGCTCCGGCAGCTGTGGAGTCACCGGACAGTGAGGTGGAACTCCACCGGTGGAGATGGCGCTGTCCTAACTGGCGCAGCGTGTGGGTGGCTCCGGCGAGGAAGGGAAGGCCTATCCCAGCCGCCGGGATGGAGTGAACGCCGGTGAAGGTTGTACTCGCCGGAATCCCGCGCTCGCCCCTCTTCCGATTAGCTGTCCGAACCACGGCATCTAATCGTCCGCCGAGGCTCGCCTGGGATCATCGCCGGCTGTCGGAGGGAAGGTCGCCGGAGTGGAGTGCCGGGCTGTCGCCGCCGCGCGTGTAGTCGCCGGTCGCCCGCGCTCGCGAGGGGAAGAAGACGGCGCTCGCTCGAATGGATTTGCGCGATCTGTTGGAGCTCGAGGAGCATCTTCCTCCTTCGCCGCCGGCGAGCCCTGTGCAATCCCGCCGCCGTTCGCACGGCTGCGGAAGAGGCCGCCGGCGTCGCTCGCGAGGAAGAAGACCGCCGCCGCACGATTTCTGTCGAGCGCCGATTCTGCCGATCTCTGATTTGGGAAAAAGGTAAGGTTTAATTAAATGAAATTTGTGAACCGTCCGATCTGAGCTTCCTCTGATCCCAGCCGTCCAAAATAAGCTAGGGTTGATGGATCTCATTAACTGCTTAATTAGGCTGCTCCATCCAACGGCTGAAATCAGTCTGATTTGCAATAGACGGATCTGATCCGTCTGAAGGTATAATCACGATCCAACGGTCCGGATGAACGTCCAAGACGTGTAGATCTTAATGTACGGGCCGGATCGCTCCAGATCCAGATGGATGGCTCAGAATCAATCACTTTCCTCGGACGGTCCATAATGCTCAGATCTGAACCCTTGATTTAATTTGCCTTCTGATCTAGATGAAGGGCTCAGATTAAATCATCTTGAAATGTCCATTATGACCTCAGATGAAGCCATATTTGATCCAACTTAAGTCTAGTCAGGTGGCTCATCATCTCGATCTCCTACAAACAAAGATAAAGTTTGCATATAAGTCCAAAAATTAAGAGAATTTACAATAAGGTCCAAAAATATATCCAACTCATAAAACATGTAAATAATCAATAATAAATCACTCGAGAGGATAAAAACAGTGATATTAAGGACCAAAATAATACAACAAAATGACAGTTATCAATTCCCCCACACTTATTTTTGCGCGTCCCGTGCAATAACAAAAATAAAGAAACTGACTCACTAACTCATTCCCCAAACAATACCCAGATCAATAATTCAGAGACAGAAAAAATAAGTTACTTAGGATCACCAAATTAATCAGGATCTAGGGTATTCAAAAGATCCGACTCCTACAACAATCAACATGTATGATGATTTACAAATCAAATAGACTAAGCTGATACAAAACCTCCCAAAATGAATATATGCACGATGCTCACATAATAACATAGAGTGGGCGCCTCAAAACAACATGCAATTTTGTACTACCATATGCTTGCTTATCATCTACTTCTATCGCTATCAATACATCTCCATACATGAATCAAAAGGATTTATCATGAATTAATAAGATCAAAAGTAGACAACAGATAAAGTATGCAAAGAGTAATACAAGATAAAGGTACAAATGAATAGGAACAAGAGAAGAATTGGAGAAATAAACTGATGAGTTGCTCTGAAATACTCAAGAACTAAACAATATGGGAAGAGGCTAAGATAATTGGAAACTTTAGAATTGGATTGAATCAAATGGCTCTATCCAACACATTACAATTCGATTTGCTGCATTACAATTTTTTTTTTTTTTACAAAAGAAAAATCAATGGCGCCATTTTTTTTTTTTTTTTTTTTTTTTTTTTTTGTGCGTAAAAAATCAAGTACTAATCATGCATAAATATATCTTAGGACCAATAACCTCTGAAACTATATCTTCCATATCATGTTTCCAATAAAAATAATATAGCTCTTCCCCACACTTAAAAATTTTGTCCTGCTCTGACAATACAACCCATCAAACTATTCCTCCAACATGGAAAACAATAGATATGAAAAAGATAATCCACAAAGATACAAAGACAATGGATAGCAAATGAAAAGATATTATAAGTAACGATATGGAAGATGAAGTATCAAGTGGATTAGACAATCAAACCAAGTCAGAAAAGAGTCTAGAATGAAATCCTTCATCATATTCATGCTAGTAAATGTTATCATAGAAAAAGATTCAAAGCAAGTTCTAGAGTAACAAGAATCACATGTGTTATCACACAAAGTGGGTAGATGATAAGAATGGCTTAACCTCACTAGGTGAATCAAAATCAAGCTTAGTCTATCAATAAAAAGTTCACCATCATAATAAGTGATGCATGCAAGTGAAGTCTCCTATCATACACAAAATCCATAATTTGATGATCAAACTTAACTAATTTTTACCACCTCAAAATGATACTAAGGCATGCATAGAGAATATTATTTGACTCAACAATGCATAAACAAACCTAGGTAAACAGCAAACAAACAATTCCACTACAAATTATTCAACATGAAAGGAAGAAAATAAATGCATAAATAAAAGAACACACTCCCTTTCAGTCGGAGAAGAAGCATCATCATGTCCGCACCACCGTATTCTCCAAAGATAGACTTGATCTCTCTCGACACATCATGCTGCAAAAAAGTGAGACCCTTGATCGCTAATGATCGCCTGGGTAACTCCAACTGCAAAATATGTGAGACCTAACAAAATCCACAATAACTAGAGAATCATCACCCCGGTGGGGATGACCTCCACCCATTTAGAAACATAATCATATGCCAAAAGAATATATGAAAATCCAAACAATACTGAAAAAGACCCATAAAATCAATACCCCAACATAAAAAATCTCACAGAATAACAAAAGTTGATTGAGGCATTTCATTTCGTCCCATGTTCCCTGCTCATTGACATCACTCACAAGACTTGTAAAATTCAGAGGCATCATGAAATAAGGTGGGCCAATACAAACTAGACTCTAAAACTTTCCTAGCAGTTCTTGGGGTCCAAAATACCCCAAGCCGTAGAATAACAAAAAGTAAATACATATGGAATGAAACTCATAATCAAGTGCACATCATCTAATAACTGATCATTACAAAATTTTCAATGATAAAGATCATCCCATACATAATACTTAGCATCACTTTTCAATCGACTCGACTTGTGCATGAGTAAAATGTGAAGGTACAACACCAACTAAATAAATAGCAAGATCTGATACCATGGTGTCTTACCCTACAGTGAAAAAGTTGCTCATCCGAAAAGAATCACATGGGGTGGGCTCGATCTCCATCGCAATCTGTCAAATCAAATACCACCTCCTTCTCGCAACAATTGTCAAGGGTAGGCAATCCGATCAAGTCTCGATAAAATGTCTCAGAGAAACCCGCATGACCTAGAAAAGCATCAAACTTCCCGCATGTATGGGTAAGATAAAGAATATATAGCATGAATTTTAGCAGATCTACTTCAATATCATACAGAGATAATATAATCCAAGATATCCCATACTGACCATGAAATGACATTTCTTACAAACATCCGATGGAAGTGATCCGGGGCATCGCTCAAGAGCGCTTAGTCCCTACACAATCCATATCCTGTTTACATAAAAAGAGGGCCCACAGATAGGTCCTAACAACAAATCATTATCAACATCAAATCAGTAATCAATAAAATCATAACAAAATATAGAAGGTGCAGAGAGATATCCAAATGAAAAATAGACTAAGAAATAAAATTCATGCAAATTAACTCATCAACTATAACCACGCTAAGAATAGAATGGCCCAAAATATCAACCAAACCACAAGATTCTCCTACCTCCATAGAAAAGAGTACAACTTCTCGTGAAACAAAACCTCAAGATACTTGGGAATCGCTTCTAGCCTTTTCTTCAACAACCCCTTCCTAGGTCCGGGCCTCCGAGGGAAGAGAAAAATCACGAAAATTCAAGTAGATGATCACCAAGACCTAGTCATCCACACAAACAAATATAATGAGAAACAAATATAAATGATAAGAAAGACAATAATAACAAAAGAAAAGAAAACAAACAAACAAACTACTTTAAAGACAAACGAACCCATTAGAGTTCTCAAGAATACCAAAATTTGATCGAACGATTTTTAATGTCGCAATACCGTTCCCAAATTATTTACCGAACCCCCTAACTACACTAATGCAAGATAGGATCCTCGGTCATCTCCAACGAACCTAATGGCGAACGCTTGTTTTTAAATGTATAAACATCGGGGTTTTTACAATTCATCAAAACAATTATTCAAAGCTAACCTACAAGAACGATTCAACCTTGCACCGACATTACTATACTATGAACGAATGGTCAAACAATTCGATGAAAAGACATGGAAATTAAATCGCAGGAAGTAAATCTAACTAACGCGCAAAAGTAAGTAATCACGCACCGCATCACTACTATACATAATGATCACGAAAACAAAGGTGAACAATTTAACCATGTACCGTGATCGCTACTATACGACACAAGAGTCAAACACCTACTAAAATTGCAATAAATGAAATGCAATAAACGAAAGCAATTCGCCAATAATGAAAGCACTCCAATCAAACACCGCACTGTCACTATACGATGCCTGAATTGGACAATTTTAATTGATGGGGTTAGTATATCAACAACAAGAAATTAACCTACCCTATGAATGCACGACGAACAAAATTAAACAACTAAGCTACAATTAACCTATAGAAATAACATTGCACGTAAACAAACAAACACTTAACAGAAACAAATCTAATCAGCTACTACCAAATGCATAATCTAACAGGAATAATTAACAGAACGTAACTAACACAAAATCTCAACTAATCAGGTGTTCCAACACACAATCAAACATGCTTAGACACCCATATTAATCCAAATAAACAACGACCGGTAACCACACGGCGGTCGCAACAAACCGAACAGCCCTCTCCGGCAGTGAATGCGAAGCTGCCCAACCAGCGCAGCAGGGAGGACGGACATACGACTGAATGCGATCACTGTTCCGGCAGCTGTGGAGTCACCGGACAGTGAGGTGGAACTCCACCGGTGGAGATGGCGCTGTCCTAACTGGCGCAGCGTGTGGGTGGCTCCGGCGAGGAAGGGAAGGCCTATCCCAGCCGCCGGGATGGAGTGAACGCCGGTGAAGGTTGTACTCGCCGGAATCCCGCGCTCGCCCCTCTTCCGATTAGCTGTCCGAACCACGGCATCTAATCGTCCGCCGAGGCTCGCCTGGGATCATCGCCGGCTGTCGGAGGGAAGGTCGCCGGAGTGGAGTGCCGGGCTGTCGCCGCCGCGCGTGTAGTCGCCGGTCGCCCGCGCTCGCGAGGGGAAGAAGACGGCGCTCGCTCGAATGGATTTGCGCGATCTGTTGGAGCTCGAGGAGCATCTTCCTCCTTCGCCGCCGGCGAGCCCTGTGCAATCCCGCCGCCGTTCGCACGGCTGCGGAAGAGGCCGCCGGCGTCGCTCGCGAGGAAGAAGACCGCCGCCGCACGATTTCTGTCGAGCGCCGATTCTGCCGATCTCTGATTTGGGAAAAAGGTAAGGTTTAATTAAATGAAATTTGTGAACCGTCCGATCTGAGCTTCCTCTGATCCCAGCCGTCCAAAATAAGCTAGGGTTGATGGATCTCATTAACTGCTTAATTAGGCTGCTCCATCCAACGGCTGAAATCAGTCTGATTTGCAATAGACGGATCTGATCCGTCTGAAGGTATAATCACGATCCAACGGTCCGGATGAACGTCCAAGACGTGTAGATCTTAATGTACGGGCCGGATCGCTCCAGATCCAGATGGATGGCTCAGAATCAATCACTTTCCTCGGACGGTCCATAATGCTCAGATCTGAACCCTTGATTTAATTTGCCTTCTGATCTAGATGAAGGGCTCAGATTAAATCATCTTGAAATGTCCATTATGACCTCAGATGAAGCCATATTTGATCCAACTTAAGTCTAGTCCAGTGGCTCATCTCGATCTCCTACAAACAAAGATAAAGTTTGCATATAAGTCCAAAAATTAGGAGAATTTACAATAAGGTCCAAAAATATATCCAACTCATAAAACATGTAAATAATCAATAATAAATCACTCGAGAGGATAAAAACAGTGATATTAAGGACCAAAATAATACAACAAAATGACAGTTATCAGTGACCAAATAGGTTCTCGGTTTATGTTGGTCGTCTATAATTAACCATTAATTATAGAACGATCATGAGTGGCACCTAGTAGTACATCATGATCCCCAATTAATCGAAAAGATCAACAGTTGGTCCAGAACTATTTCTGAAACCCTTCAGCAGCTCAAATGAATCGTGCCCCATTCCCTTCACTCATCTTATACTCACTTGGTTCAGGACATGGTCTATAGTGTCAGTCCCCACTAGGCTCAGTACATCACACCTAGCCCAAGTATCATTTCCTCGTCCTACGGATTCTAGTTACTGCACATGTATCGAAGAGTACCTTACTCTAAACATGTAATGCTTTGGCCAAACACTTTAGTAACAATCCGACGAGAGGCCATGGGTATACATCTCCTCGCAAGGAGTGGTGAATCCTTTATAGGCTATTCAAACACCTTCGATCACTTCGACTTATACCCAATCATCTCGGGTCCACATCTCCTTAGAGATGCTTGCTTAAGATGTCAAAGCATAAGTCTTTATGATCAAGATGACTTGAATACCGCAAGTCAAAGGAACATCGCACTTAAGCTGCAGTAAGAACTTCATTGACATATCTATATATGCAGAGAACCATATGAAGTCTTACGGCTGGTCACTCCAATGAACTAGTTACCATAACTAGCATCTACGATTAACTCCGGACATCACAATGTCTCCAGCCAGTGAGAATCAGCTGCTTGGATACACCAAGGAGTACACCTCGTGCTAGTCTCGACATAATCAATGGTGTCCATATCCATCAATTCATCGACTAGGGATAATTCCGATACATCACAATTACACATGTAGAGATACTCACTAGTTGTGATCCAATCACAAATTCTCTCATGCTGTGAATCGTATCGTGGACATTCAGTAAATGAGTTTAAGATCCAATCAAATACATGAAAACATGTATACTCAAATAGTGAATCTTCATTTATCATATAAATGGTTCATACATAAGGCGATTACCTTAGGACATCTTTCATATATTACTAGCAAACTCCCACTTGGCCTAATGCCAATCGCTATGGTATCCAATATCATAGGCTCTAACATGACCGTCAAATTTACTTTGAGGTAATTCCTTAGTCAAAGGATCCGCTAAGTTCCTTTCAGTGAGGATTTTCTCGATTTGTATTTCCTTCCTATTAATGGTCTCTCTAATCAGATGATAGCGGCGAAGCACATGTTTGGATCATTGATGAGACCACATCAAGTTCAGAGATGAACTTCATGATCAAACTGCTTCCTTTGCTGCTTCCAAAGCTGCAATGTATTCTGCCTTAGTGGCAGAATCCGCTATAGTGTCAAGCTTGGAACCTTTCCAACTTATTGCGCCTCCATTCTAGGTGAATACATTCCCAAACTGAGACATGGAATCATCCTTGTCTGTCTGGAGCTGGCATCCGTATACCCACGTATCACCATGTACCCTTCTCCATATATTAGGAATGTATCCTTAGTTCTTCTTAAGCACTTAAGGATCGTCTTATCTGTCACCCAATGATCCATTCCTGGATCAGATTGGTATCTGCTCGTGACACTCAGAGCATACGATACATCGGGCCTCATACATAACATAGCATACATGATAGATCCTATTGCGGATGCATAGAGAATCTTACTTATGCAAATCCTCTTGTCTTCTGTGCGCAGACACATAGACTTCGAAAGGTGTATCCCATGCCTGATGGGTAGGAAGCCTTTCTTGTATTCCGACATGCTAAACCTCTTTAGCACTCGGTCTATATATGTAGACTACGAAAGACCAAGCAACCGTTTTGATCTATCTCTATAGATCTTAATCCCGAGGATGTAGGTTGCTTATCCCAGGTCTTTCATGGAGAATGTCTTGGATAACCAAATCTTAACTGACTGTAAGACTGAAATATCGTCTCCTATAAGTAATATGTCATCGACATACAATACTAGGAACACGACTGCACTCCCACTAACCTTCTTGTACACACATGGTTCGTCTAGATTTTGTGAGAAATCAAACCTTTTGATTGTCTCATCAAAACGGATATTCCAGCTTTTGGATGCTTACTTCAATCCATATATGGACCGTCACAATTTGCATACCTTGGTTTTAGCAACCGATGTGAAACCCTCAGGCTGTATCATATACACGTCCTCGAGCAGGTTTCAATTAAGGAAAGTTGTTTTCACATCCATCTGCCATATCTCATAATCATAATGAGCCGCTATGGCCAGGAGCATCCGAATGGATTTCAGCATAGCTACAGGTGAATAGGTTTCGTCATAATCAACACCTTGTTTTTGACGATATCCTTTCGCCACTAATCTAGCCTTATAGGTAATCACATTACCATCCATGTCGGTTTTCTTCTTGAAAACCCACTTGCACTCTATAGGCTTAATGCCTTCAGGTGGGTCAACCAAGTTCCAAACTTGGTTTTCATACATGGAATCCATTTCCGACTTCATGGCATCAAGCCACTTATCCCTTTCTGAACTTGTCAGCACTTCTTCATAACTGGTAGGCTCCTCATCATCAATGAGTAATACATCGTTCGATTCACTTACGAGAAATCCATATCTCTCAGGAATGTTGCGTGTTCTACCAGATCTACGAGGATGTGGTGTTTCAACAGGTCCAGTCGATTGCTCATCACTATGAGTTATCGGTTGTTGTGCTTCACCAGGCATCTCATCAATGTCTATTTGAGTCTCTCGAGCCTCCTCAAGCTCGATGACACTCCCACTATTTTCTTGCAAGAGAAACTCTTTCTCTAGAAACACAGTATGTCTTGAAATAAACACCTTTTTTTCCACAGGATGATAGAATTGGTAACCCCTTGTTTCCTTAGGGTATCCAATAAATAGACATTTATCAGACTTAGCATCCAATTTGTCTGATACAGTCCGCTTCACATATGCAGGATAACCCCATATCTTCAAGTAAGATACATGAGGTTTCTTACTATTCCATATCTCATATGGAGTAGTGGAGACTACCTTGGTTGGCATTCTGTTTAACAAGTAAACAGCTGTCTGAAGTGCATAGCCCCAATAGGACTTGGGAAGATTCGCATGATTCATCATTGACCTGACCATGTCCAACAAGGTCCGGTTACGCCTCTCAGATACACCATTATGCTGTGGTGTGTATGACGGAGTCCATTGAGACAATATATCATTGTCTCTTAGATAATCAAGAAACTCTTGACTTAAGTATTCACCACCTCAATCTAATCGAAGTATTTTAATACTCTTGTCATGTTCTTTCTCTACTTCATTTCTGAATTCTTTGAACCTTTCAAAGGCTTCAGACTTGTGTTTCATCAAGAAGACATACCTAAACCGTGAGTGATCATCGGTGAAGGTAATGAAGTAACTATAGCCTCCTAAAGCTTGAGTTGACATAGGTCCACATACATCAGTATGTATTAGACCTAGCAACTCTCCCACTCGTTCACCTTTTCCTTTAAAAGGTAACTTAGTCATCTTGCCTTTCAAGCATGATTCGCATGTATTATATGAATCCAATTCAAACGATTCCAGAATGTTGGATCTTTATAATGGTTAGAGGGGGGTGATTAGCCTTTCTTTGTTTCTACAAAAACGTTAGCGGAAGCAATACAAATACAAATACGAATACGAATAAGAAACAAGAAAACAATGCTAACACCCGATGTACGTGGTTACGAGATGACGCTCCTACTCCACGGTAATCCGTAAGGTGGATTAGTCCTAGCCAAGCTTCACTAAATCTTCCTTTGGATGAACCAAGGTGGAGAAACCTTGTCTTTCAATGCTCTCCTCTTCTTTACAATGATGGAAGATTAAAATCTAGAGAAGAGGAGGTTTAGAATCACAAAAGCACTTGGGAAAGCTTGGTGAGAATGAGGGTGTAGCTAGGAATGAGAGCACTAGCTTTACCAAGCTCCCCAAGGCCCCTTCTTATAGAAGAGGGGTTGTTTTTCTCGTTGGGCTTTGATGAGTCGACTGATGATTACCATCAGTCGACTGCCATCAAAGATAACGGCTTCTGACAAAGCGGATCCGCAGGGATTCGAAGCCGCCATTTCCAATGGGAGGCCTATCAGTCGACTGATCCCTCCATCAGTCGACTGATGGAGTGATCAGTCAAGTGATCAAAGTCGCAGTCGAGTGAGACTGTATTCTGTGGTGAATTTTCCTTTGATTAGTCGATCGCGACTTTGCGATCGATTGATCGCAACATCACGATCACATGACTAAAGCGGTCGGTGATCGTCGAGGTTTCACCGACTCGACGAATGCCTCACCGGACCGGTGATACATCATATCAGTCGACTGATACTCATCAAGTATGAATATTTCATACTTGATTCCACCCCCTAGACCTTGACTTGACCTTCTAACTCTTCCTTCATCCTTGCGGCTGCCTTCAAGAGTTTCCTTCGGCCTCGTCATGTCTTGGGTTGCCAAATGCTTGGACTTTACGCCGCCAAGACTACAAGCTTGGACTTATGCTGCAAAGACTTTACTTTGGACTTCCTTTGCCAAGGTTCACTTGGACTTTACACTGCCAAGACAACAAGCTTGGTCTTACGCTGCCAAGTCCATCCCTTGGACTTCTCTTTGCCAAGGTTCACTTGAACTTTACGCTGCCAAGACTACAAGCTTGGTCTTACGCTGCCAAGTCCATCCCTTAGACTTCCCTTGCCAAGATCATACCTGGACTTTTCTTTTACCAAGGATTCATACTTGGATTTCCCTGTCACTCAAACATATTCACAATTAGATCATAAAGCATTGCCTAACTTATATGATTATTCAAACATCAAAACATATAAATGCTTAGGGCATTGTTGCACCAACAATCTCCCCCTTTTTGATGTTTGGCAATCATATAAGTTAGGTCTTCTCAATATGCACATAATATGAATTCTAACTTAACCATTCCTTCTCCCCCTTTGACATATATCGAAAAGAGAGGAATTCATAGATTTCTTGAAAGAATTAAGGATGTTGGAACTTGGACTAAGGTATAGGATTGATATTAAGCTCCCCCTTAATCCAAGATATGCTTCATGATGTGTAAATAATATTTGAAGCAAAACATAACAAAAATTCAAGAATTAAGTCCTAGCTTTGCACCAACAATGGAAGTTTGGGGATGAAAAGATACATTTTATAAAACTCCCCCTAAAACCCTCTTCTTTACAATGCTCTCCTCTTCTTTACAATGATGGAAGATTAAAATCTAGAGAAGAGGAGGTTTAGAAACACAAAAGCACTTGGGAAAGCTTGGTGAGCACGAGGGTGTAGCTAGGAATGAGAGCACTAGCTTTACCAAGCTCCCCAAGGCCCCTTCTTATAGAAGAGGGGTTGTTTTTCCCGTTGGGCTTTGATCAGTCGATTGATGATTACCATCAGTCGACTGCCATCAAAGATAACGACTTCTTACAAAGCGGATCTGTGGGGATTTGAAACCGCCATTTCCAACGGGAGGCCTATCAGTCGACTGATCCCTCCATCAGTCGACTGATGGAGTGATCCGTCGAGTGATCAAAGCCGCAGTCGAGTGAGACTGTATTCTATGGCGAATTTTCTTTTGATCGATCACCGCAGCCTTTCGATGGCGATCGATCGCAACATCGATCGATCGCCATGACTAAGGCGGTCCCGATCGTCGAGTCTCACCGACTCGAGCGCTGACGGTCGACTGATACTCATCAAGTATGAATATTTCATACTTGATTCCACCCCCTAGACCTAAACTTGACCTTCTAACTCTTCCTTCAACCTTGTACCTGTCTTCAAGAGTTTCCTTCGGCCTAGTCATGTCTTGGGTTGCCAAATGCTTGGACTTTACGCCGCCAAGACTACAAGCTTGGACTTATGCTACCAAGACTTTACTTTGGACTTCCTTTGTCAAGGTTCACTTGGACTTTACGCTGCCAAGACTACAAGCTTGGTCTTACGCTGCCAAGTCCATCCCTTGGACTTCTCTTTTCCAAGGTTCACTTGGACTTTACGCTGCCAAGACTACAAGCTTGGTCTTACACTGCCAAGTCCATCCCTTGGACTTCCCTTGCCAAGATCATACCTGGACTTTTCTTTTACCAAGGCTTCATACTTGGATTTCCCTGTCACTCAAACATATTCACAATTAGATAACAAAGAATTGCCTAACAAAACATATAAATGCTTGGGGCATTGTTGCACCAACAATCTCCCCCATTTTGATGTTTGGCTATCATATAAGTATAAGACGCCATGATCAAGGTGACTTGAATACCTCAAGTCTAAGGAAGCTCGCACTCAAGCTGCAATGAGATCTTCAACGACATATGGAATCATATGAAGTCTCATAGCAGGTCACTCCAATGAACTAGTTACCATAACTAACATCGACATGTTCACTCTCAAAATCCCTATGCTTCTATTCAGTGAGTACCGAATGCTTGGATAAACCAAGGAGCATAATATGTGCTAGTCTAACAGAATTGATGATGTCCAATCTCATCAACTCATCGATTCATCAATTAGACATAATTTCAATACTTGCATAATTACACATGATAAGATACCCACTAATTACGATCCAATCACAATTTTTTTCATGCCATGCATCGTGTTGTGGACTTTAGTACATGAATTTAAGATCCAATCGAATACATAAATAATGTATACTCAAACAGTGAATTTTATTAATAAATTCTAAGGAGATTGCCTTAGGGCACCTCTTAATTACATCAAACTCTCACTTGGCCTACAACCAATCGCCTTGGTATATAATACCATAGGCCTCTATATACCTCTCGAACTTTTCTTGGGGAAGTGGCTTTGTCAAGGGATTTGCTAGATTCCTATTAGTGGAAACTTTCTCTATTTGTATGTCTCTTCTACCTATGATCTCTTTGATCAGATGGTAAGACATAGTACATGCTTGGATCGCTGATGAGACCGTGGTTCTTTCACCTATGCAATGACGGCATTCTTGTCGCAGTAAATCGGTAATGCTTCAACAATGCTCAGAACTACTCTAAGATCAGTAATGAACTTCTTGATTCAGACCGCCTCCTTTGCTACTTCAGAAGCTGCAATGTACTCTGTCTCCGTAGTAGAATCAACAACAGTGTCTTATTTAGAACTTTTCCAATTCACAGTACCATCATTCAAGATGAATATGTATCCAGACTGAGATTTGGAATCATTCTTATCTGTCTGGAAGTTGGCATCAGTATACTCACTCACTACCATATCACCTTCTCCATATACCAAGAATAAATCCATTGTCCTTCTCAAGTACTTAAGGATTGTCTTGACAGTCACTCAATGATCCATACTAGGATCCGATTGGTATCTATTCGTAATGCTACAAGAGTATGATACATCGGGTATCATACATAACATAGCATACACGATCGATCCAATAGTTGACGCATAAGGGATATGACTCATACGAATCCTCTCGTCTTCAATGCGCGGGCACATAGACTTCGAAAGGTGAATCCCATGTCTCATGGGAATAAAAACTTTCTTGGATTCTTCCATGCTAAACCATTTTAGCACTTTGTTTATGTATGCAGACTGTTAAAGACCAAGCAACCGATTCGATCTATCTCTATAGATCTTAATCCCCAAAATATAGGTTTCTTCTCCCATGTCTTTCATGGAGAACATTTTGGACAACTAGACTTTGACTGTTTGCAAAATAGAAATATCGTTTCCTATAATTAATATGTCATCGACATACAATACTAGGAATACGACCACCCTCCCACTAACCTTCTTATAAACACAGGGCTCCTCAGGATTTTATGAGAAATCAAACTATTTGATTGCCTCATCAAATTGAATATTCTAACTCCTGGATGCTTGCTTCAATCCATAAATGGATCGTTGAAGCTTTCATACTTTGTTCTTGTCAATGGATGTGAAATCTTTAGGTTGTATCATATATATATCCTCATACAAGTTTATGTTAAGGAAAGTTGTTTTCACATCCATCTGCCATATCTCATAATCAAACTAAGTCGTATAGCTAGGAGTATCTAAATGAATTTAAGCATAGATACTGGTGAAAAGGTTTCATCATAGTCAACACCTTGTCTTTGACGATTGCCTTTTGCCACTAATCTAGCTTCATAAGTAATAAGATTATCATCCGTGTCGGGTTTCTTCTTGAAAACCCACTTTCACCCTATAGGCGTTATGCCTTCGGGAGGGTCTACTAACTTCCAAACTTGGTTTTCATACATGGAATCCATTTCTGATTTCATGGCTATTAGCCACCTATCCCTGTCTGAACTATTCAATGCCTCTTCATAACTAGTGGGTTCATCATCCTCTATGAGCAACAGATTCACTTATGAGAAAATCATATCTCTCAGGAATCCTATGTTTCCTACTAGATATACGAGGAAGTGGTATATTATCAGGTTTAGCTATTACATTATCCAAATGAGTAATTAGTTGTGGTTCTTGACTAGGCATCTCTTTTGTGTCTACAGGAGTCTCTTGAACTACTCTTAGTTCAATCTCACTCCCACTGTTTTCCTGTAAAAGAAACTCCTTCTCTAGCAATACAACATGTTAGGGAAATCAACCCAAGAATGATATGTTTTGATGTGTGTGGCAAAGGTTTAAGTTAGGTTGTTTGTGGATTTGATATGTGTGTTGAAGTCATGCAGGACTTAGTAATTCACACATGGTTAGCTTGACAAAGCATTGGCAAGATCACCATCTCATGACTCGGTCCTTGAGTCGGTGAAGGACGACATTGCAAAGTCATGTGCTTGGTGCATCTGAGGGACCGCCGGAGGAGGAACATTGGAGTGAAGCCAAGGAAGCAGACTTCAGTGAGAGACGCGAAGGATGGCATTGCAAAGTCATGCGCTTAGTGCATCCGAGGGACGTGGCCGGACGAAGAGAGCTTTAAGGCGAAGGACTCCAAGGGAGACGAGAGTGAGCGATTGTAACTCGGGAAGGGGTAGCGCATAGGTGAACTTGGCCGAATGGCTAAGTCAAGTGTCGAATGCTCAACCAAAGGTTTGTTTGAGATTTTACCCGACACCAGTCGACTGTTCTAGGTCAATTGGACTCGATCGGTGTTCGACTGAATCGTTTCTAGCCCAACAGTCGACTGTTAGGTTTTGGCAGTCGACTGCTCGACCATTAGTCGACTGCCAAGGGATGGCAGTCAACTGATCAAGACAAGTTTAGGCACAGAAGGTTTGACAGTCGAGTGATCTCATCGACCACTCGATTGTTGGCTCCATAAGTCGACTGATGGGAATATCATTCGACTGATGTGGGAGTTGTTGGTTGGAATCCAAAGTGGATGAGCCCGTTGCGAGGCAACGACTACAGCAGCAGTCGACTGATGGCACATCTCCTTAGGGCTTGAGAACTCTCCAATCCTATTGATCTCTTGTAGAGGAAGCACATTGAAAAGATGGTGCTTGGCTTTTGAATTTGCTAAGTGCTCCTCTCTTTGCTTCTTGGTCCATCTTGATTCCTCTAATAGCTCCCCTTCTTCATCCCTAGGCACTACGAAACTGTTTTCCATAATTAATATTATTTCAAAGTCGGTTTCGAAAAATACCTCCATAT
Source organism: Wurfbainia villosa (assembly GCA_025175895.1). Classification (NCBI taxonomy): domain Eukaryota; kingdom Viridiplantae; phylum Streptophyta; class Magnoliopsida; order Zingiberales; family Zingiberaceae; genus Wurfbainia; species Wurfbainia villosa. Next base: position 72,223,070 of record CM046003.1, on the reverse strand, counting down.
GCTTTTTCCACCATGTGAAGTCCCCTTCGAATTTGGGTGGATAGATGTTCATGCCGGCCATTTCGTTGTTGTGCTTGTTGTGGAGATGAGTCCATTGACAAGCTACCTTGGCTCTGATAACACTTGTTAGAAGATTGTGGCCCGGTTAGAAGGGGGTTAAATAGCCTATGATATGCTCGATAGAATTCTCTCATTCTTAATCGTCTACAATATAGTTAGGGCAGCGGAATATATGCTAAAACAAAGACAATTAAGCTAATACAAAAGTAAAGAAGAAGCAAATGCTAACAAGCAAATGTAACGTGGTTAACAACCCTTGCTGCTAGTGTAGGGGATCGATGGTCAGTGTTGACCGACTAGAGGGGGGTGAATAGCCCTCTTTCGTGGTATGAGCGGAAGTCGTTCGTTCTTGTGTGCTTGTCTACAATTGTCGTTAATATACGTAGCAGAAATAATAGAAATAACAACAATAACACAATCACACGCAATACACAAAGATATACGTTGTTCGGAACCGAATGGTTCCTACTCCACCGGCGAGCTCACCGAGCCTTAGTTATGCACACGACACTAACTAAACTCCTTGACAACACATTGGAGGTAGAGAAACCTCTCACAAGCAATTACAAAAGTAATATAACAAGATTAAAGATAATACAAAGACACTAAGAAATACAAGTAAAGAATGCTTTACAACTCTTTGCTTTGAATGCTTTCATGTTGCTTGCTTTGGATGGCTCTTGGAGGACTGGAATGCAACAACAATTCCCCTTTAAAGTATCCCTTAAAGTCTTGGTGAAATCCTCCCTCTTGAGCTCCATTTATAACCTCCATCAAGATGATTTCGCGCCCATCAGTCGACTGATTTTGACCATCAGTCGACTGGTCTTGTAGTCATTGTCTCACAACGGCCAGATCAACATTGGTTAAGTTCCAACGGATCACCCATCAGTCGACTGATGGTACCCATCAGTCGACTGGTAACACCATCAGTCGAGTGTTGGCGTGAGCACTCGATTGGAAACCATTCTATAGCTGAAAACACCTCGATCAGTTGGATCGATCTCGCCATCGATCGATGATGGTCAATCAATCGCCAATCGCCATCCCTATGATCGATCAAGAAGACCATGTTCAGTCGAACACCAGTCGAATGTTAGTTGACTTAGAGCAATCGACTGGCACCTATGTCAGTCGACTGATGTCGTCTAAAACCTCAAACACCAAGTTTTTTGAGCATCCGACACTCAGTCTTAGCCACTTGGCAAAGTCCACCTCATCCCTCATGGAGTTTCCCCACCGAAGCTCTCTTCCCTCAGCCTACGTCCCTCGGATGCGCCAAGCGCACAAATTTGCAACACCATCCTTCGCGTCTTTTTCCCTCGAAGTATGCTTCCCTTGGGCCTCACTTCATTTGCTCCTCGTCCGGCGGTCCCTCGGATGCACCAAGCGCACGACATCGCAATGTCATCCTTCACCGACTCAAGGACCCCGAGCCTAGTGAACTTGTCAAGTCCTCAATGTTGGTGCAACAATGCCCCAAGCATTTATATGTTTTGATGTTTAGATAATCATCTAAGTTAGGCAACAAATTATGATCTAATGGTGAACATGATTAAGTGATAGGTAAAGGCAAAGTCCAAGTATGATCTTGGCAAGAGAAGTCCAAAGGCAAGTCTTGGCAGCGTAAGTCCAAGCATGTAGACTTGGCTGCATAAAGTCCAAGCACGCTTTGGCAAAGAAAAACCCAAGACATGACAAAACTGAAGGAAGCACTTGGAAGCAAGGCGCAAAGGATGAACAAGTCGCGGACTCGGAGGGATCCTTGAAGCGCAAGGCTTAAGGAGGAGCTAGAAGGTTGAGTCTAGGTCTAGGGGGTAAAATCAAGTATGAAATACTCATACTTGATGTGTATCAGTCGACTGATACGATGTATCAGTCGACTAGTCAAGTGCTCAACTGAGTCAGGGTGAAACCCTGACTATCAGTCGACTGCCTTGGCAATGGTAGTCGACTGATGATGTTATCAATCGACTTCCAACAGTGGCAGTCGATTGATTAAGACAAAAACAGGCACAGAATGGAGTCCCACTCGACTACGGCCTGTGATCACTCGACTGATCACTTCATCAGTCGACTGATGGAGGGATCAGTCGACTGATGAGAATGTCGTTGGACGAAATGACTCTAAATCTCGCAAATCCGGTTGTTCAAAGGCCATTAATCGCGTCGGCAGTCAACTGATGCTGTGCATCAGTCGACTGATCATGCTCCAACGGGAAAATCAGCCTTCTCTCTATAAAAAGAGTGTTGGTGGAGGTTTTTGGGGTTAATGCTTATTCTCTGATTCTTCTCCAAAGCCTCCACGAGTTTTCAAGCTTTCTAAGTGATCTTAAATCCTCTCCTCCTCTCTCTAAGCTAAAATTTCATTCTTTGTAAAGAAGAGGAGGTTTTGTTGTAAAAGAGAGCTTCTTAGTGGAATTGCTTGGGTTGATCCACCTTAAGGATCGCCGTGGAGTAGGAGCGTTATCTCCGAACCACGTAAAGGCTTTGTTAGCATTGTTTTTCATTTTTACTTATATTATCTTTGTTTTTGCTTCCGCTAATCATTCTTGTAGAAACGAAAAATGCTATTCACCCCCCCTCTAGCTTCCAAATGATCCCCAACAAGTGGTATCAGAGCCCGGATCACATCGGAAGATCTAGCAATAAACTGGAGCAAAGATGGCTTTTCAAGAGGGGTATAGCACGGCGAGACCTCCGTTCTTCGACGGCAACGACTTCGGATATTGGAAAGGTAGGATGGAGTATTACTTAATGAATGATATTGAGAATTGGTTTAGTGTTGTAGATGGTTTGAAGCGATGAATTCGAGCACCACTACCAACAAAAGATTGGACAAGAGAGATGGCCAAGAAAGCACAAGCCAATGCAAAAGCAATGACCACACTTCAATGTGGTCTATCCAAGGAGCAACATTCTAAAGTCGGGCCTTTCAACTCCGCAAAAGAGCTTTGGGAGAAGCTCATCGAATTGAATGAAGGTTCAAAGGAGACTAGAAGAGCCAAAAGAGACCTATTGATAGGTCAACTCCAAAGCTTCACCATGAAGACCAACGAAACCATGAGTCAAATGCATGGTCGGTTCAAGGAAGTAGTCAACGGACTACATGTTATAGGTGAGAAGGTCGACAACCGAGACCATGTAAGGTATGTGTTACAAGCTTTCCCTAGGACAACCTTATGGGCTTCAATGGTAGATGCCTATAAGGTCTCTAGGGATCTTTCATTAGTTAAGTTAGATGAGCTATTTTGTGAATTTCAATTATATGAACAAGCTAACACTTCATCCAAAGAGAAGGGTATAGCTCTTTTTGTAGGAAAGAATGAGAAGAAGAAGAAGAAGGAGAAGAAGGAAGTGTTCTCCTCATCCGAATCTATGAGGAAGACTCATCAAGTAGTGAAGATGAGTTATCGGCAAGCGAGGTGGCACATTACGTCAAGAAGTTTGGTGGGAAGTCAAGGAGACTCACCAAGAAAGATGTGAAGAGGATGTTCCAATCCTCAAGAGGTAAATCGTCAAATAATTCAAATTCTACCTCTAACGTGACTTGTTTTGGTTGCAACAAGAAAGGGCATATAAAGCCAAATTGCCCGGAACTAAAGAAGGAGGAGGAGAAGGAAAAGGAAAAGAAGGAAAAGAAGGAGAAGAAGAAGAAGGAGGCAATGGTGGCACAAACATGGGACACTCTAAGCATGGAGGAGTCTTCCGACGATGAAGAAGTTTGTCATACCACCCGGAATCTAGCCCTCATGGCATTGGAGGAAGAAGCCGGGAGCTCAATCGAGGAGTCTTCTTCCTCTTCAAGAGATGAATCATCATCAAGTGATGATGATGAGGTAAACAACTCACCTAAAGTAGATTTACTTTACAAGACTATTGCATGTTTACAAAATGCTTTAAATAGATCGAAAACTAGGATTAAGGATCTAAAATTAGAGATCAAATCACTTAAGAGTATAGATTCATCATGTGGTAAACCATCTAGTGATAACGATGAATGTACCCTTAGGGATGAAAATGATGAGTTAAGAAAAGAAATAGGTAAATTAAGAGCATGCTTAGAAAAATTCACCAATGGTTCAAAATACCTAGACATGATTATTAAGGATCAAAGGGCTATCTACAACAAGGCCGGATTAGGATATAGGCCTAAGGAAAAAAGAGGTAGCATTTACATCTCTTGTTAATAGAAAATCAATAATTAAAAGCAAGGGGAGAAAGGCATGGGTACCTAAGAAATTTATCATTGATGCTAGTGGTCCTAAGATTTGGGTACCTAAGGATTGTGTTTTTCATGTGATATAGGTAGAAGAATCAAGCTTGTGGATAGTTGATAGTGGGTATTCAAAGCATATGACCGGGGATGAGAGAAAATTCTCCACTATCAACCACACTAGCAAAGGAAAAGTCTCATTTGGTAATAGCGGCAAACTTAAGATTCTAGGAAAGGGCACAATTGAGGTATCTCCCAATCTTGCCATTCATAAAGTGCTATTAGTTAAAAATATGAAATTTAATTTACTTAGTGTAAGTCAACTATGTGATGCAAACTTTGATGTTAAATTTGATTCCTCAAAATGTTTTATAAGACACAAAACTCAAAATGATTGCATGTTAGTAGGTTTTAGGAAATCAAATATATATTATGTTGATTTATCCTATGCTACTAATGCTTCCACTAAGTGTCTTATCGCAAAAGAGGAAGAAAGTTGGCTTTGGCATAGGAGGCTAGGACACATAAACATGAAGAACATAGCCAAAATAGCAAAAATGAAGTTAGTCAAAGGGTTGCCCAAAGTCAAATTTCTCAAGGACAAGATGTGTGATGCATGCCAAGAAGGGAAACAATCAAAAACATCACACAAAGGTAAAAATTTACTTAGTACCGCTCTACCGTTAGAATTATTACATATGGATTTATTTGATTGCCATAGTACCCCGTCTATGATTGGTAGTAAATATTGCTTGGTAATAGTAGATGATTTCTCTAGGTTTACTTGGGTATTTTTCTTGAAAAATAAAGATGAAACCTTAGGAATAATCATAGGATTTAGCAAAAGAGTAGAAAATGAAAGAAAACTCAAAATCAACCGAATCCGTAGTGATCATGGTGGAGAATTTGAGAATTCTAATTTTTCAACTTTTTGCTTAGAACAAGGGTACAAGCATGAGTTTTCTTGTCCTAGAACACCCCAACAAAATGGGGTTGTGGAAAGGAAAAATCGTGCCCTACAAGTAGCGACTAGGACAATGCTTAATGCATACTCCTTACCTAGCTACTTGTGGGCGGAAGCGGTTAATACCGCTTGCTGTATCCAAAATAGGGTATTGATTCATAGGTTTTTAGGAAAAACTCCATTTGAATTGTGGAATGGTACAATTCCAACAATTCATTATTTTAAGGTCTTTGGATGTAAAGTTTATATCTTAAATATCAAAGACAACCTAAGTAAGTTTGAGTCCAAAGCGGATGAGGGAATCCTAGTTGGATACTCATCAACTAGTGTAGGGTATAGAGTTTACAATAAAAGGACTCAAAGGATTGAAGAATCTTCAAATGTTCAATTTGATGAATCCTCAAATACATATCCTAGGAAATCCCCTATTAATGATGATATTAATAATGAAAATCAAGAAATTACCCAACAATTTCAAAATTTAACCTTAGGAGGTAATGATCAAGGGGGAGGATTGAATCAAGGGGGAGTAAGGGATGATTCCGATGATGAGCATAGGATTGAGCTTGATCATGATCAAAACCAAATTAGTACACCTCCTAGAACCATAAGAGTTCATCAAAGTCACCCCTTAGATCAAATTGTGGGTGAATTATCTCAATGAGTTAGGACTAGGTCATTCCATAGGGATCCCACTAGTCATATAGCTCTAATTTCTCAAATTGAGCCCAAAACAATTAAAGATGCATTACTTGATCTGGATTGGATCTTAGCAATGCAAGATGAATTAGCTCAATTTGAAAGGAGTCAAGTATGCGAGTTAGTTCCTAGACCAAGTGAAAACATCATTGTTACTACAAGATGGGTCTTTAGGAACAAACTAGATGACCAAGGAAATATCACTAGAAATAAAGCAAGATTAGTTGCAAGGCATTTTAATCAAGTTGAAGGACTTGACTATGATGAAACATATGCCCCAGTTGCTAGGTTAGAGTCCATTAGAATACTTTTAGGGTATGCCTCCTTTATCGGTTTCAAACTCCATAAAATGGATGTCAAATCGGCATTCCTAAATGGATTTATTAAGGAAGAGGTATATGTAGAACAACCTCCAGGGTTTGAAAATATGGACTATCCAAACCATGTATACAAGCTTAGGAAAGCTTTGTATGGTTTGAAACAAGCTCCCCGGGCTTGGTATGAAAGATTATCATCTTTCTTAATTTCTAAGGATTTTAAAAGGGGTAGTATAGATCAAACTCTCTTTATAAAGTCAACATCTAAGGACATCTTTGTAGCCAAAGTATATGTTGATGACATTATCTTTGGGTCAACAAATGATGAACTCCTTCAAGACTTTATTCAAAATATGGAAAAAGAGTTTGAAATGAGTTTAGTTGGGGAATTAAATTTCTTCCTAGGATTGCAAGTCAAACAAACTAGTGAAGGTATTTATATTTTTCAAACCAAATATGCTAAGGAAATGATTACGAAATTTGGTTTGAAAAATGCTAAGGTGGTTTCAACTCCAATGGAAACCAATACTAAAATAGATAGTGATAGTGAAGGAAAACAAATAGATCTTACACTTTATAGAAGCATGATTGGTAGCCTTTTGTACTTAACCGCTAGTAGACCCGACATATTATTTGCGGTTGGTATGTTTGCTAGGTATCAATCATGTGCTAAAGAATCTCATTTGGTTTCCGTTAAGAGAATCTTAAGATATGTTAAAGGCACACTAAATGTAGGATTATGGTACCCTAGGACTAGGTCATTTGATTTGATTGGGTACACCGATTCCGATTATGCCAGTTGCAAATTGGATCGGAAGAGTACTAGTGGTGGATGCCAATTTTTTGGGTCCTCCCTAGTTAGTTGGAGTAGTAGGAAGCAACCTTGTGTTGCCTTATCTACCACCGAGGCCGAATATGTGGCTATGGGTGGTTGTGTAGCTCAACTACTATGGTTGAAACATACCCTAGAGGATTATGAGCTATCTTACTCCAACATGAAAGTATTTTGTGATAATGTGAGCACCATTAACTTGACCAAAAATCCGGTGCATCACTCTAGGACCAAGCACATTGAAGTGAAACATCACTTCATTAGAGATCATGTGGCTAAGGGGGACATTGAGCTTAATTACTTTGAATCCAAGTCCAACCTAGCCGACATATTTACCAAGGCTCTCCCTGAGATAGAATTTTCATCACTTAGGAGAGAACTTGGAATGTGCTTGGTTGAGTAAAGGTATAGGTTTGCATGATCCTATAGAAATACTAGGATTTATACCTTTAAGCATCTCACAAAATACCTAAGAAACCATGATTTTTGTATTGAGCCACTTAGACAATATGTGAGATGTTAGGAAGATGCACTTGGTTCATTATGCTTATTATGATGCATTACTATGGACCAAAGTGTCATCTAAAGACATTAATCCTTCATTGGACCAATCATTGGGAAGGCTTATACACAATTGATGTGCATATAGCTCCAAGAACATGATTGGAAATGTCAAATAAAACATATTTTAAACTATATTTATCATATTTTGAAAAATAGTTTTCAAGTGAAACACAAATGTGATACAAAGTTTGCAAAAACATTAGAACTTTTGTTAGCTTCCAAGTTTGTATCAATATCAAAATCTGGAAAACATATATTTTTCAAAATATTTTTCTTTGATAAAGTATGATTTCAGAAATGTGTACGCAAAATTTCGTGATTTTTCGAGGTCTCTGCAATTTTTAACGCATTTCTGAATTTGGGATGAAAAGACTGAAATTCGGATTTCAGGCTTATCAATCGACTGGTTCAGAAACCAGTCGACTGATACACTGTGTTTTCTGATAAACAGCTCCATTCTCTGATAGTTAGTGTATTTTTGATCTCCTAAAACTTGAGCATGATAATACTGAGTGTAAACCAACTTTTTGAACTGTTTAAATGCAGTGTTTTAGGGGGAGTTTTCATTAACTTTATTTTTTTTCAAATTTATATTGTTGCTGCAAAGTTAGGACATTTTACTCTTCATGAACTATATCTTGGATTAAGGGGGAGCTAACTTTCAATTCTATACCTTAGTTCAAGATAACAATGCTTTCAATTCGTCTATGAGATATATGATTTCTTCTCTTTTTGATGTATGTCAAAGGGGGAGAAGAAATATTTATGTTAGAATTGGATATATGATTATGTGATATGATTATGTGTATCGTTAAAAGACCTAACTTAAATGATTGCCAAACATCAAAAAAGAGGAGATTGTTGGTGCAACAATGCCCCAAGCATTTATATGTTTTGATGTTTGGATAATCATCTAAGTTAGACAACAAATTGTGATCTAATGGTGAACATGATTAAGTAACAGGTAAAGGCAAAGTACAAGTATGATCTTGGTAAGAGAAGTCCTAAGGCAAGTCTTGGCAGCGTAAGTCCAAGCATGTAGACTTGGCTGCGTAAAGTCCAAGCACGCTTTGGCAAAGAAAAACCCAAGACGTGACAAAACCGAAGGAAGCTCTTGGAAGCAAGGTGCAAAGGATGAACAAGTCGCGGACTCGGAGGGATCCTGGAAGCGCAAGGCTTAAGGAGGAGCTAGAAGGTTGAGTCTAGGTCTAGGGGGTGAAATCAAGTATGAAATACTCATACTTGATGTGTATCAGTCGACTGATACGATGTATCAGTCGACTGGTCAAGTGCTCGACTGAGTCAGGGTGAAACCCTGACTATCAGTCGACTGCCTTGGCAATGGTAGTCGACTGATAATGCTATCAGTCGACTGCCAACAGTGGCAGTCGACTGATCAAGACAAAAACAGGCATAGAATTGAGTCCCACTCGACTACGGCCTGTGATCACTCGACTGATCACTTTATCAATCGACTGATGGAGGGATCAGTCGACTGATGAGAATGTCGTTGGATGAAACGACTCTAAATCCCGTGAATCCGGCTATTCAGAGGCCGTTAATCGCGTCGGCAGTTGACTGATGTTGTACATCAGTCGACTGATCGTGCTCCAACGGGAAAATCAGCCTTCTCTCTATAAAAAAGCGACTGGTGGAGGTTTTTGGGGTTAATGCTTATTCTCTGATTCTTCTCCAAAGCCTCCACGAGTTTTCAAGCTTTCTAAGTGATATTAAATTCTCTCCTCCTCTCTCTAAGCTAAAATTTCATTCTTTGTAAAGAAGAGGAGGTTTTGTTGTAAAAGAGAGCTTCTTAGTGGAATTGCTTGGGTTGATCCACCTTAAGGATCGCCGTGGAGGAGTGTTATCTCCGAACCACGTAAAGGCTTTGTTAGCATTGTTTTTCGTTTTTACTTATATTATCTTTGTTTTTGCTTTCGCTAATCATTCTTGTAGAAACGAAAAACGCTATTCACCCCCCCTCTAGCTTCCAAACGATCCCCAACACTCAAGACATCCCACATGCACCAAGCGCATGGCTTCGCAATGCTTTGGACTTTTCAACACCAAGCCCCATGCTTGGATTTTCCATGCCAACTCCATGTTGGACTTTCCGCACCAAGCCACATGCTTGGATTTTCCATGCCAACTCTATGTTGGTCTTTCCTATGACAATCCCATGTCATAAGTTTTGTCTATCATCAAAATATTGCTCGAGTCAAACTCGAGTCAACCTGGGCCGATTGCACCAACAATCTCCCCCTTTTTGATGATTGACAAAACTACCATCTCAAGTCTACCAATTCTCCCATATTGGCTATTCTCAAATCCCAATGATAATTCCAACGAACCCTAATTGGTAACTTGGTAACTTCTCCCCCTTTTTGACATTACTTCAAAGAGGTCCTCAAGGGTGTCAATGTCTCATATCCCAATGAGATCTTACAATCTTCCCCTTGGCATGCCCTCAATCTTTTAGTGATAATTCCATATCACTTAAGAGTGGCGCAATCCCTCAATTTTCCTCCCATGAGGAAAAATACACATCCATCTTCCTATGATGGATACCTTCCCCTAAAAGCTTGCTCCCCCTTGACCATTGCACCAACAATGTATTTGGAGAGTCCCTAAGCCAATAGGAATATTTAACCAATCAAAATTAAGGCAAAGTTCAACAATGAACTCTCATCCACCTTAAAATTGATACTCTCCCTAAACACTTCTCCTAATCCATGTTCAATGGATTTCCACCCTTTCTAATGCTCTCCCAAGCATGTCCTAGGGTTAGGAGTAGTTAGGGGACCAAAACACAGCTGAACATGGGCCTAACCACCAAGGTTTACCCAAAATCAACCTGTGTTAGTCGACTCTCTCAGCTACCAGTTGACTGGACTTATCATCAGTCGACTGGTCTCGATTCCAATCGACTGATAACTGCATTTGCAGTTTGCTGAATTTCAGAAATGAATTTTTGAAATTCGTAAGTAAATATACATATGTTGAAAAATCTTAAAATTTGGTATGTATATTACTTATCACAATCATTATGGGTGAAAAATATTTGAAAATTATTTTACTCACAAAATATCAAGATTAATACAAAGTCCAAAAGTTAAGAAAAACTTCAATATTGAGCCCTCTTTGTATCATCCCATTCAATGGTGATAGCTATCAAAAGATAGACATCACCAAGTTTTTCAAAATGTTTTCAAAATATTTTTAAAACCTTTAATTTCTTTTTTCTAAACATCTCACTTGTATCTAAATGTGAAAAACACATTCAAGGAAAGTATTCTAGTGATATGTGGGTTTTTGTTCTTTAATGGTCTCATGCATATTCTGTTGGATCGAAGCGGATCGCTAGAGGGAGGGTGAATAGCGATAAAACTTTTTTTTTGTTCGTTCGTTAAAACCCGAGTAGATAATTAATTGCAGCGGAAAGATAAGCAATAAATAAAGGAGACAAATATTTTTACTTAGTTCGTAGCCTTCGGCTACTACTCCAAGGCCCTAGTGATCCTTGACCACGAACGGAGGGCAAAACACTAAAACACTCCTCCTCGTTGGAGGTAGGAGTTAGACGATTACAAAAACCTTCGAAAGAAAAAGATAGAGAGACACACCCTCTCTTCTATTAATGTAAAATGCAATGATAGAAAACCTCAATAAAGAATTGCAGTATAAAAGAGATGACAAAATAAAATTATACCAACAACTAGTAAATATAAATTAAGCTAGGGTTGTTGGCAGCACTTCGTCGTTGTAGAGTCGTCGGAGAGTCGTAGCGTTGTGGAGGCTTTTGAGCACTTAGAGATTATGAAAAACCCTAGGAGAAGCCCTCCTTTTATAGCCTTTAAGCCCCTCATCGAATGGGTCTTCAACCAATAGGAATTGGACACAAAACTCCTTGAAAAATGGTGATAAAGCTTGACTCGTCGAGGCTGATTTTTAACCATCGGTTGAACTGATTTCTTGGCCGGTTGAACTGATGGCTCAGCAGTTGAACTGATCCTTGGCCGGTTGAACTGATGGATCAGCAGTTGAACTGATCCTTGGCCAGTTGAACTAATTTTTAGACTTTTTGACTGTAATAAAGAGTTAGCTCGAAATATAAGTGAATTCGACAGCTACTTTCCATTTGATCTCAACATAGACCTTCCATGGGAAGTCTTGGTCGGATCGTCGCCTAAGGATGTCCCCGTATGGAGGACTCGACCTTACTTACGCTCACTCACACGAGCTTACCTCAACATTTACCTTTGAAGCCTTGCTTTCGATCTCCACCTGATTCCTTCGGCTCCCTCTGAAGTCCTCCCGGTGTCGCCCGACCACTACGGTTCTCTCCGAGTGTCGCTGACCTTCGGATTAGCTTAGCATTTCTGCCCACTCGATTCAGCTCGTGAGATAATGACATGAGCTTAACTTTGTATCGTTTGCTATAATCAAAACTCAGGTTCGACTTAGGTGCCTACTGTACCAACAATCTCCCCCTTTTTGATTTATGGCAAACCCACATACAAAGTTAAGAACACAACATGCATGAAGAATAAAAATAGCATGCATGAAGAATAATAATGCGCATAAAATATCATGCATGAAAAATAATAATGTGTATGAAAAACAAAAATAAAGATTAAGTTGGAGTAGTAAGAATTTTTTTTAAGTACTCCCCCTTGAGGAAACTTTGGTGCAATCGGCCCAGGTCACGATTGACCATACTCGAGTTTGAATCGAGAATGTTTTGATGTTTGACATAGGATGTTTGACAAAGTGGTTTGACATTGATGTTGGACATTGATGTCGGTTAATATGTTGGGGAGATTGTTGGAGCAATCGACCCAGGTTATAATTGACTAGACTCGAGTTTGACTCGAGGGAGACTTTGATGGTTGACTAGGGGTGACCATGTGATTAAGAGAAAGTCCAAGTCATGGGTACTTGGCATGGAAAGTCCAAGTGGGACACTTGTCATTTGGGAAAGTCCAAGTCATGGGTACTTGGCATGGAAAGTCCAAGTGGGACACTTGGCATTTGGGAAAGTCCAAGTCTTGAGTACTTGGCACAAGGAAAAGTCCAAGCATGGGTCTTGGCATGGAAAGTCCAACATGGGTTGACAAGGGAAAGTCCAAGCTTGAGTCTTGGCATTTGAGAAGTCCAAGGGGATGGATATTTGCGGCATAAAGTCCAAGCGGAGTCTTGGCGGCGTAAGTCCAATGTGCCTTGGCGGTGTAGACACCGTTAGCATGACATAGTCGAGGAAAGCACCTGGAGGCTAGCGTGATGGATGAACAAGTCATGGATGACTTGGAGGGATCCGAGAGGCGTGAGGCTGATGGAGGTGGCTAGAAGGTTTAGGTCTAGGCTAAGGGTGGTCTAGCAAGTATGGGGGCACCATACTTGGGTTAAAACCTCATTTTTGTGGTTGGCAGTCGACTGACATTATGGCCGGTTCGACTGTCGTGAGTCGACTTGAGTTCGACCGCCGCTTAGAGCCGAAATGCTCGCAGCGATCGCTATCGAGCGATCGACTAGTGTCGACGATCAATCGCCAAGGGTTGGCGATCAATCGCCACCAATGTCGAGCATGAATGCTCCGTAGCCAATCGGGTCGATTACGGGCGCTGCGGATCGCCAATGTTGGCATCGCCAAGAGTCCTGTTGGAACTTGTCCGACGTGGATTGAGCCATTGTCTCACGACAACAGTGGCATCAGTCGACTGGTGACTTATGGTAGTCGACTGATAGGCGAAAATCCAACCCGATGCAGGTTAAAAAGAGGAGCTCGTGGAGGATTTCATCATCAGTTCTTGGGGAGCTTTATTGAGGCGATTTGAAGGCGATTTGCAAGTGCATTTCAGGGCCCTTCAACCTCATCCAAGCAACCAACAAGCAAAGCGCTCAAACCCTAGTTTTGTAAAGTGTTCTTTACATTTCCTTTGTATTTGCTTGTATTTCTTTCATTTATTGTTGTAAATGTTTGTACGAGGTTTCTCCGCCTCCGACTTGTTGTCGAGAAGGAGTTTATTGATTAGTGATTGCATTGGCGTCGCTAGAGCTCGTTAGAGCTCGATCCGTGGAGTAGGAACCGTGCGGTTCCGAACCACGTTATATCTTTGTGTTATTGTGTTTGTGATTGTGTTTCGTTATTGTTATTATATATATATTCCGCTGTGCTAATGAAACTTGTAGACACGAACGCGCGAACGATTTCCATCAAGCTTAACATGACGCTATTCACCCCCCTCTAGCGGCCTCAATTCTCCAACAAGTGGTATCAGAGCCCGGGGCTCTTCTACGGACTAACCGCCGGGAGCTAAGACAAAGAGGCTAGAGGGTGAAGATGGAAGAACCATTGGGATGGGAAATCAACACCCCAATTCCCTATTCCTTCTATGGACGAGAAGGTTTCAATTCTTGGAAGGCGAGAATTGAAGATTTTTTGATGATGAGAGACCTTGAGGAGTGGTCGGCATTGATGGAAGGATTTGAATATCCTAAGGGACCAAAGGAAGGGTTTCTCAAGAAGAAGAAGTGGAGTGAGGAGCAACTCCAACAATTAGATAAAAACAAGAAGGTAATCAAATTCATTTTTGATTTAATTCCTAATGACCTCTTGTGTAGTCTAGGTGACTATGTGGATGCCAAGGAGCTATGGAGCGATTTGGCCAAGCTCCATGAAAGTCTATCATCGGTCCAAGAAGAAGGACCATCACCCTCTCAAGCTCAAGCAAGCACATCCCCATCTAAAGAGCTTGAGGAGTCAGAAGTTGATAGGGAGTCGACTTCCGGATTGGAGAAAGAAGAGGTGGAAGAAGCATCCACCTCAAGGATTGAGGGGGAGGAGAGAACTTCCACACCGGAGCCGGAACAAATTCAAGAAGAAGTCTCAACCTTCGGGAGGAATGAAGAATCCACTCCAATCACCACATCCACCATAGGTAACTCAAACATATCAATTTGTAATAAAAATCACATCATATGTTTTGAGTGTAGAGAAGCCGGGCACTACAAGAGCAAGTGCCCAAAGAAGGTTAGGAATGCTCCACCGGCACCAAAAGTCAAGGATGCTGATGCCCCGAGTCAAAAGAGCAAGGAGCATATCATATGCTTCAAGTGCAACTCAAAGGGACATTACCGGAGTCAATGTCCTAGGGGGAGCAAAGAGACCCAAGAAGGAGCTACACATGTAGGGGGAGCTAAGGCTAACCCTAAGGTATATTTTAGTAATGCTCTTTTTAATTCTTATAGTCAAAAGCATGCTAGGAATAATTTCAATAGTCTTGCTATTTATCATAAAGAGCATGCTAGAAGTAAGGAATTTTGTTTAGGAGCTAAGAGAGTCCATGTAGAAAATAAGGAAAAATTTGGGACTAATCTCCCTCAAAAAACCTTACCTAAGGAATCTATTAGGAAAATACAAGAACAATTAGGTTTTAACCCTAAATGGACTAGGCATATGCCTAGGAAGTCCAATGCCCAAGATTTAAATCAAAATTCTAAAATTGGGCAATTAGAAAAGGAAAATCAAGTCTTGAGGTCAAGGCTTGAAAAACTAGAAAAGACCCTTAGGAATATACAAAACCAATTTAAAGGGTCTAATGGTCAAAGTCAAAGGTTCAAAAGTCAAAGTCAACACCAAGGACCTAAGAGTCAAAAGTCAACCAAAGGCAAGCAAGGTTTGGGTCACAAACCTAAGCCTAAGATAGCTTATCATAGTGTTCCATTTGATTATGGGACACAAACTAGGTCTAGGAACACCAAGGTCAATAAGGAAGTCATCCCTAAGGTTGACCAAAGGTTGTGCCTAGTGGCTAGGGTTTCTAGGAAACCTAGGGTGGCCACTAAGAAGGTTGCAAGGGGAGTTACCCCTAGAGTCAACCTAGGTAAGACCCAAATGACCAAGGCTAACAAGCCTAGGAGGGTCATTAGGAAGGTATCTAGGGAGGCTATTGTTGGGTTTCCGGCACCGCGGCGTATGTGTGTTCGATCATGTTTCGTAAACATTAGCACAGCGGAAGCAATTAAAAATAATAAATCTATATTTATTACAACACACACAACACACGCATGCATATTACAACAAGTGTAGACATAACCATAAATTAAAATTTGCAATAAAAGAAATTTATCTACGTTATACCTTTCGTATGACGTGTAGCGGGAACGGCATCAACCGGAACGATCCTCGTAAGAATCGTCTCTATCCGTATCCACGCCGAGCTCCTCGGGATGACTTCGCTAAGTCACGAGCTTCGTCTTCGTATGGGTTACTAGACTCGTGTTGAAGACGACGTGATCGAGAGATGATCACGATCCGAATCCAAATTCGGATCCTAAAACGAGTTCTCAAAACTCGCTTCTCCGGAGAGGTATTCGTCAACCGTTTGACGAATCCTTCGTCCCCCACCTCAGAGGATTACCGGAGATCAAATCCCCGGTAAGTTAGCCACTGTCGGAGCACTAACCGTCGTCCAAACGACGCTCCGACAACAAAGAAACAAGCTGTCCAGAAAAACTGGACAGCTTTTGGTGGAGGAATAGAGGCCGGCTAAGGAAAGATGGAAGCTCACCTTATCACCGAACCCAAAGGAGATCGTCGGAGGGTCGCCGGAGGTTCTCCGGCTGAAGCTTGGATGCCGGCAAAGACTTGGGTGGCTGCACACAAGCTGGGCGGCGGCAGCTTTAGGTGTTGGCGCCGAATAGGAGAGGGAGGGGGTTTGGGCGGCCAAAACTTGATTAGCTTTAGGGTTAGGGTTTAAGCCCTATTTTATAGAGAACTAATTCTCTTAATGGTTAATGGATCATATCCATAAAGCCCGTTAACCCGCTCCATTAAGATAAGTTAAAATAAACCAAACCATGATGGTTTATTTTAAGTTAAAATGAACCGAACCAACTTTTGGTTCATTCGTTTAAAATAAACCAAACCCTTTGGTTTATTCTCATCCATTGGATTAGAACCAAACCATTTTGGTCCATCCATTATGTCTTCATAAGACACGGCCCATCCACGCTTCCATTGCGACTGAAACAATTTCATGCTTGCTTTATGTTTGGTCCAACCAAACATAGTTTCTCTCGGTCTGAGAATCCCATTCTCAAGCTCGTTTTAAATCCTTTGGATTACACTCGTTATGCGTGTGACCAAATAGGTTCTCGGTTTATGTTGGTCGCCTATAATTAACCATTAATTATAGAATGATCATGAGTGGCACCTAGTAGTACATCATGATCCCCAATTAACCAAAAGATCAACGATTGATCCGAACTATTTCAAACCCTTCGAGCTTCGAATGAATCGTGCCCCATTCCCTTCACTCATCTTATACCCACTTGGTTCAGGACATGGTCTATTGTGTCAGTCCCCACTAGGCTGACTACGTTACACCTAGCCCAAGTATCATTTCCTCGTCCTACGGATTCTAGTTACTCCACATGTATCGAAGAGTACCTTACTCTAAACATGTAATGCTTTGGCCAAAGACTTTAGTAACCATCCGACGAGAGGCCATGGGTATACATCTCCTCGCAAGGAGTGGTGAATCCTTTATAGGCTATTCAAACACCTTCGATCACTTCGACTTATACCCAATCATCCCGGGTCCACATCTCCTTATAGATGTTTGCTTAAGATGTCAAAGCATAAGTCTCCATGATCAAGATGACTTGAATACCGCAAGTCAAAGGAACATCGCACTTAAGCCACAGTAAGAACTTCATTGACATATCTATATATGCAGAGAACCATATGAAGTCTTACTACCGGTCACTCCAATGAACTAGTTACCATAACTAGCATCCACGATTAACTCCGACATCACTATGTCTCCACCAATGAGAATCACCGCTTGATACACCAAGGAGTATACCTCGTGGTTAGTCTCGCAATTGATGGTGTCCAAATCCATCAATTCATCGACTAGGGATAATTCCGATACATCACAATTATACATGTAGAGATACTCACTAGTTGTGATCCAATCACAAATTCTCTCATGCTGTGAATCGTATCGTGGGCATTCAGTAAATGGTGAATCTTCATTTATCATATAAATGGTTCATACATAAGGCGATTGCCTTAGGACATCTCTCATATATTACTAACAGACTCCCACTTGGCCTAATGCCAATCGCTACGGTATCCAATACCATAAGCTCGAACATGACCCTCAAACTTATTTTGAGGTAATGCCTTAGTCAAGGGATCCGCTAAGTTCCTTTCAGTGGGAATTTTCTCGATTTGTATTTCGTTCCTACTGATGATCTCTCTGATAAGATGATAGCGGCGAAGCACATGTGTGGATCGTTGATGAGACCTTGGCTCTTTCGCCTGTGTAATTGCTCCATTGTTGTCGCAGTAGACCGGTATTGCTTCAACAATGGCCGGAATCACACCAAGTTCATGAACGAACTTCTTGATCCAAACCGCTTCCTTTATCGCCCGCCGCAATATATTCTCGCCTCGGTGGTAGAATCCACTACGATCTCTTGTTTGGAACTTTTCCAACTCATGCGCCCCATTCAAGGTGAACACGATCCGCATCGAGACTCGAATCATCCTTGTCTGCATCGAAGCCGCATCCGTATACCCGCGTATCACCATGTCCCCTTCTCCATATATTAGGAACACATACTTAGTTATTCTCATGTACTTAAGGATCGTCTTAAAAGCCGCCCAATGATCCATTCCTCGATCGGGATCGTATCTGCTCATGACACTCAGAGCATACGATACATCGGGCCTCGTACATAACATAGCATACATGATAGATCCTATTGCGGATGCATAGGGAATCTTACACATGCAAATCCTCTCGTCTTCTGTGCGCGGACACATAGACTTCGAAAGGTGTACCCCATGCCTGATGGGCAGATAACCTTTCTTGGATTCCGACATGCTAAACCTCTTTAGCACTAGGTCTATATATGTAGACTGCGAAAGACCAAGCAACCGTTTCGATCTATCTCTATAGATCTTAATCCCAAGGATGTAGGTTGCTTCTCCCAGGTCTTTCATGGAGAATGTCTTGGATAACCAAACCTTAACTGACTGTAAGATTGACACATCGTTTCCAATAAGTAATATGTCATCGACATACAATACTAGGAACACGACTGCACTCCCACTAACCTTCTTGTACACACAAGGTTCGTCTGGATTTTGTGAGAAATCAAACTTTTTGATTGTCTCATCAAAACGGATATTCCAAATCTCGGATGCTTGCTTCAATCCATAAATGGACCGCCGCAAATTTGCATACCTTGGTTTTATCAACCGATGTGAAACCTCAGTCAGATCATATACACGCCCTCGAGCGTGTTTCCATTAAGGAAAGCTATTTTCACATCCATCCGCCATATCTCATAATCATAATGAGCCGCTATGGCGGGAGCATCCGAATGGATTTAAGCATAGCTACGTAATAGGTTTTGTCATAATCAACACCTTGCTTTTGACGATATCCTTTCGCCACCAATCTAGCCTTATAGGTAATCACATTACCATCCATGTCGGTTTTCTTCTTGAAAACCCACTTGCACCCATTAGGCTTTATGCCTTCAGGTGGGTCAACCAAGTTCCAAACATGGTTTTCGTACATGGAATCCATTTCCGACTTCATGGCACCAAGCCACTTATCCCTTTCTGAACTTGTCAGCACTTCTTCATAACTGGTAGGCTCCTCATCATCAATGAGTAACACATCGTTCGATTCACTTACGAGAAATCCATATCTCTCAGGAATGTTGCGTGTTCTACCAGATCTACGAAGATGTGGTGTTACAATAGGTCCACCCGATTGCTCATCACTATGAGTTGTCGGCTGCTGTGCTTCACCAGGTATCTCATCAATGTCTATTTGAGTCTCTCGAGCCTCCTCAAGCTCGACGACACTCCCACTATTTTCTTGCAAGAGAAACTCTTTCTCTAGAAACACAGCATGCCTTGAAACAAAACACCTTTTGTTCCACAGGATGATAGAATTGGTAACCCCTTGTTTCCTTAGGGTATCCAATAAATAGACATTTATTGATACGCTTCATAAGCAGACAACCCCATATCTTCAAGTAAGATACATGAGGTTTCTTACCATTCCATATCTCATATGGAGTAGTTGAGACTACCTTGTAGGCATTCTGCTTAACAAGTAAACAAATGCTCATGAAGTGCATAGCCCCAAAAGGACTTGGGAAGAGTTGCATGATTCATCATTGACCTGACCATGTCCAACAAGGTCCGGTTACGCCTCTCAGATACACCATTATGCTGTGGTGTATAGGGCGGAGTCCATTGAGACAATATGCCATTGTCTCTTAGATAATCAAGAAACTCTTGACTTAAGTATTCACCACCTCGATCCGATCGAAGTATTTTAATACTCTTGTCATGTTGTTTCTCTACTTCATTTCTGAATTCTTTGAACCTTTCAAAGGCTTCAGACTTGTGTTTCATCAAGAACACATACCCAAACCGTGAGTGATCATCGGTGAAGGTCATGAAGTAGCTATAGCCTCCTAAAGCTTGAGTTGACATAGGTCCACATACATCAGTATGTATTAGACCTAGTAACTCTCCCACTCGTTCACCTTGTCGAGGTAACTTAGTCATCTTGCCTTTTAAGCATGATTCGCATGTATCGTATGAATCCAATTCAAACGATTCCAGAATTCCACATCGGTGTAATTCGGACATGCGTTTCTTGCTTATATGGCCAAGACGACAATACCACATATAGGAGTCTATTTGATTATCCTTTCGAGCACGCTTGTTGCTCGCTTCGATATTGAAAATGTCACCGGATACGTCCAACGTATAAACACCATTGCTTAAAGTTCCAGTCCCATAAAGAACTCCATTCAAAGTTATGTAACAACAATTGTTACTAAAATCCAAATGGTACCCATTTCTATTTAAACAAGAAATAGAAATGATGTTCTTTATCAACAAAGGAACATAAAAGCAATTGTCCAGTTCTAAGACAAGTCCCGCAGGAGTTTCAACAAATACGTTCCGATGGCGAATGCAAAGAACCCTTGCTCCATTCCCAACACGTAAATTTGACTCTCCCTTGACGAGTCTTCTTCTATTCCTTAGCCCATATATGTCATTACATATATGTGAGCCACACCCAGTATCCAATACCCAAGTGTCTGAGGAAATGGAATGACAATCAATAACGAAGATTTCTGAAGAAGATGGGGCATCCGATGCCTTATCCTTCTTCACGGACTCAAGATAAATCTTGCACTTTCTTCGCAAATGGCCCTACTTGCCATAATGATGGCAAGTTTCCTTTTGTGCTAGTTCTACCTTCTTGGCCTTTCTCTTCTTTCCCTTCTGCTGTTCCTTTGACTTCCTCTTAGAACCTTTCTTCGAGGAATCAACTAATAGCACCGTCCCCTGCTCATGCTTCTCAGAAGACTCCACAGTCTTCAGCATATTGAGCAGTACCACAGATGAACCTTCTAGCATCTCAGAGGTGAAGAGGAGCTTTGAGACTTCGAACCTTTCGAATCTCACTTGCTCATCAACCAAATCACAAAGATGAAGGACTACGATATGAGCATCCATATGCTCATGCTGCTTTCGTAGCTTGGGTTCCATCGTGGCTAGCATGATGCAACTCATTTGTTCAGAATCACTCACATGTTTCTGATAGGCCAACAATTGGTCCAGAGTTGCATCGTCACTAGGACGGGCGGGAAGAGGCGCTTCGAGGACATTTGCAATCTTTTCAACCTTGAGAACAATTCTCAAGCTTCTAAGCCAGTCCATGAAACTCGGCCCAGTCAATTTATTCGAATCCAAAATGGAACGCAAATTAAAAGACAACATGATCAATTTTAGAAATACAAAACGAGCATATATGAGAAAGATGATTTTAAAATGCATCAATATACATTTATAAATCCCATTCATTTTTCGAATTTCAAAAACCCAAAAATCACTTCGGGAGATCGTAGGTCCATCTCCGAATGGGCTGATATCCATCATAGTTATGAACAACCTTGGAGAGAGTCCAACAAGCCATTCATAACTACGACGGTAGGTATCATCTATACCGATTGCATATCCCGTATATGCAACTATCACAATGTGCTATCAACTAATTGAATGTTCACACATACATCGGGTTGTTAACACATTAACAAGTATGCATCATATGCATAGCACCCAACTTCACCTCCCTTTACATCGACCTTGGAGAGAGTCCAACAAGCCGATGCTCCAGGTTAAAGCCAACCCATTAATCGGGAAATAGTTTTAATATGGTTAGAGCGCATTCAACCAATTAGCCCAGCTTGGAGAGAGTCCAACAACCAAAGCTAACGATTGACCTCTGACTCTTACCATATTAGTATTAAACTATTCAATGGTTTGAACATATTCAGGTTCGAGCCGGGCTTGGAGAGAGTCCAACAACCCAAACAAGAAACAGAACTCTGGTTCTAACCATATTAATGGAAGGTGTAGGCTTTAATATTGATTAAGGGTTTTTATGTCTCATCCTCTTTGCATGCAAATAACTATTATCTACATGGCATGACATACATGGCATACATCTACATGTCATGACATGCATGACATAATGTTATGCATCTAATGCAATTACATGGCATACAATTATGTCATGTATATAATTTCCTTATATGTAATAACTATTTATGGAAATAAAATATGTTTAAGATTTGATTCTACAAATCAAATCATAATTAAATTAGGAAACAAATTTCCAAATCTAATCACATATTTTATTCATGGAATTATTTGATTAAGGAAAATCTATTTAGGAAACCAATTTCCTAAATCATTAAAACTACTTATGGAAATAAAATATTTTAAGATTTGATTTCAAATCAAATCATGATTAAATTAGGAAACAAATTTCCAGAATCTAATCAAATATTTTATTTATGGAAAATATCAATTTCCATAAATACTTCCAACTTTCCAAAAGTGGAAGATTTCCATAAATACTTCTAGACTTTCCAAAATTGAAAAATTTCCATAAATACTTCTAAATTTCCAAAATTTAGAAAATTTCCAGAAATACATTATGACTATCGCAAAACCATTATTACGATTATGTCGAAACACAACCTGGGCTCTGATACCACTGTTGGGTTTCCGGCACCGCGGCGTGTGTGTGTTCGATCATGTTTCGTAAACATGAGCACAGCGGAAGCAATTAAAAATAATAAATCTATATTTATTACAACACACACAACACACGCATGCATATTACAACAAGTGTAGACATAACCATAAATTAAAATTTGCAATAAAAGAAATTTATCTACGTTATACCTTTCGTATGATGTATAGCGGGAACGGCATCAACCGGAACGATCCTCGTAAGAATCGTCTCTATCCGTATCCACGCCGAGCTCCTCGGGATGACTTCGCTAAGTCACGAGCTTCGTCTTCGTACGGGTTACTAGCCTCGTGTTGAAGACGACGTGATCGAGAGATGATCACGATCCGAATCCAAATTCGGATCCTAAAATGAGTTCTCAAAACTCGCTTCTCCGGAGAGGTATTCGTCAACCATTTGACGAATCCTTCGTCCCACACCTCAGAGGATTACCGGAGATCAAATCCCCGGTAAGTTAGCCGATGTCGGACCACTAACCGTCGTCCAAACGACGCTCCGACAACAAAGAAACAAGCTGTCCAGAAAAACTGGACAGCTTTTGGTGGAGGAATAGAGGCCGGCTAAGGAAAGATGGAAGCTCACGTTATCACCGAACCCAAAGGAGATCGCCGGAGGGTCGCCGGAGGTTCTCCGGCTGAAGCTTGGACGCCGGCAAAGACTTGGACGGCTGCACACAAGCTGGGCGGCGGCAGCTTTAGGTGTTGGCGCCGAATAGGAGAGGGAGGGGGTTTGGGCGGCCAAAACTTGATTAGCTTTAGGGTTAGGGTTTAAGCCCTATTTTATAGAGAACTAATTCTCTTAATGGTTAATGGATCATATCCATAAAACCCGTTAACCCGCTCCATTAAGATAAGTTAAAATAAACCAAACCATGATGGTTTATTTTAAGTTAAAACGAACCGAACCAACTTTTGGTTCATTCGTTTAAAATAAACCAAACCCTTTGGTTTATTCTCATCCATTGGATTAGAACCAAACCATTTTGGTCCATCCATTATGTCTTCATAAGACACGGCCCATCCACGCTTCCATTGCGACTGAAACAATTTCATGCTTGCTTTATGTTTGGTCCAACCAAACATAGTTTCTCTCGGTCTGAGAATCTCATTCTCAAGCTCGTTTTAAATCCTTTGGATTACACTCGTTGTGCGTGTGACCAAATAGGTTCTCGATTTATGTTGGTCGTCTATAATTAACCATTAATTATAGAACGATCATGAGTGGCACCTAGTAGTACATCATGATCCCCAATTAACCGAAAAGATCAACGGTTGATCCAGAACTATTTCTGAAACCCTTCAGTAGCTCAAATGAATCGTGCCCCATTCCCTTCACTCATCTTATACCCACTTGGTTCAGGACATGGTCTATTGTGTCAGTCCCCACTAGGCTGACTACGTCACACCTAGCCCAAGTATCATTTCCTCGTCCTACGAATTCTAGTTACTCCACATGTATCGAAGAGTACCTTACTCTAAACATGTAATGCTTTGGCCAAAGACTTTAGTAACAATCCGACGAGAGGCCATGGGTATACATCTCCTCGCAAGGAGTGGTGAATCCTTTATAGGCTATTCAAACACCTTCGATCACTTCGACTTATACCCAATCATCCCGGGTCCACATCTCCTTAGAGATGTTTGCTTAAGATGTCAAAGCATAAGTCTCCTTGATCAAGATGACTTGAATACCGCAAGTCAAAGGAACATCGCACTTAAGCTACAGTAAGAACTTCATTGACATATCTATATATGCAGAGAACCATATGAAGTCTTACGGCTGGTCACTCCAATGAACTAGTTGCCATAACTAGCATCCACGATTAACTCCGGACATCACTATGTCTCCAGCCAGTGAGAATCAACTGCTTGGATACACCAAGGAGTATACCTCGTGCTAGTCTCGACAGAATTGATGGTGTCCAAATCCATCAATTCATCGACTAGGGATAATTCCGATACATCACAATTACACATGTAGAGATACTCACTAGTTGTGATCCAATCACAAATTCTCTCATGCTGTGAATCGTATCGGGGACATTCAGTAAATGAGTTTAAGATCCAATCAAATACATAAAACATGTATACTCAAATAGTGAATCTTCATTTATCATATAAATGGTTCATACATAAGGTGATTGCCTTAGGACATCTCTCATATATTACTAACAGCTATCCCTAAGGAATACCTAATTAACCCTAGGAGCTCAAATCGGTTTTGGGTTCCTAAGAGCGTGATTGATTCACGCTAGATGGGTTTAGGGTGTGCCAACCTTGATTGGATGGGTAGTTAACTCAACCATGATAAAGGTGGCATTTTAGGTCATTTTCAAGGTTATGGTTACCTTGGGAATGTGGTTTGATTTGAATCCTAAAGCTTTTTAGGATGTGCCAATATTAATTAAGAAGTTTGATAATTTGATCAAATTGTCACAATTTAGTTTTAGAGGTTTTAATGTGTCAATTTGGGTTTTTGGCACATTTGGGAAAATTTAAATTAATATGGAAAAATAAACCTAATTATATCAAATGACAATTAATATTAAAATTTAGGTATTACTATACCTATATATTTTATATGACATGCTTGTTTTGCCATATAACATGCCATGACATCATGTTTATTTTAATCATTTTATATGTCATGTTCATGTTTAGGATTAAGGTTTCAAATGTCATGTATTTTTAGATTTCATCTTATGCCATGACATCATGATTATGAGCATATGCTTATTTATATCATTTCTAATGCCATAATCATTCATGCATTTAAGACAATTTGGTTGAAATTGAATTAAGGACTATGGCATGACTTGAAATCCCATTTATAAGGGAATCAAGTAGGGTTGCCTTAGAGAATGCATGAAACTCTAGATTACGATGAACAAAACCCACATCTCACATTAAATTGACATGTATGTGTATTTTATACACCTTAGATACATGTGAGATGCTAGGATATGAGTTGAGTTTAAGGTGCATAGTTTTTGCATCTAGATGAACTAAAACTCATCTTGTTTCATTTGTGGATCATTGGGAGAGCATGTGTACAAGTCATGTACATAGAGCCTAAGGAATATGATCCAAAATAAGGTTTTGAAAACATTTTAAAATCATTTTGAAAAACCTTGGTGAAGTCTATCTTTTGATAGCAATCACCATTGATAGAGTTGATATAAAATAGGGCCAAAACATTGAAAATTTCAATGGCTTTGAGTTTTGTATCAAACTCACTATTTTATGGGTAAAATAATTTTCAAATATTTTTCACCCATTGTATTGACTATAAGTAATATACGTATCAAGTTTCATGATTTTTCAAAATACATAGAATTACTTATGACTTTTCAAAACTCAATTCGAAATGAAATTGGAAATTTGTTATCATCCGATCGCTTTGGTCGGATCGATGAGTGGCAATGATCGATTACTTGTAGAGTCGATTGCCAGTCGATTTCGGAAAACAAGGTTGTTTATCCCGTGTTCAATTGTAAAGGTCCCTAATCACTCCTAACCCTAGGATATGCTTTGGGAAGCATTATAAAGGGTGAAAATCCATTGGATATGGATTAGGAGAAGTGTTAGGTCAAAGTATCAAATTTAGGGGGTGGAAAGTTCAAGTTTGAACTTTTAACCTTAATTTTGATGGTTTAGTGTTCCTATTGGCTTAGGAACTTCCCAAGGACATTGTTGGTGCAATGGTCAAGGGGGAGCAAGCCTTTAGGGGGAGTTATCGATCTTGGGATGATGGATGTGTTTCTCTTCTTGAATAAGGAGAAGTTATTGGGAGAGTATCATTAATTGGGAAAATTGATGGGATTTTGAGAGACCCAATTTGGAAATTGGGAGAGAGTATAGGATTGTCTCTCTTGAGTGATATGTGACTTATCACTAGGAAGATGGTAGGCATCCTAGGTATTTTTGGATCAAGGGGGAGATTGTAAGATCTCATTGGGACATGAGGCATTGACCTCCTTGGAGAGATAACCTTTTTGATGTATGTCAAAAAGGGGGAGAAGATTAAATTACCAATTTAGAAAATTGGTAAGGGAATTTGAGTTAGGGGCCTAACTCAAGGTTTCTTTTGTCAAACATTAAAAAGGGGGAGATTGTTTGTGCAATCGGCCCAGGTCACGATTGACCATACTCGAGTTTGACTCAAGTAATGTTTTGATGTTTGACATAGGATGTTTGACAAAGTGGTTTGACATTGATGTTGGACATTGATGTCGGTTAATATGTTGGGGAGATTGTTGGAGCAATCGACCAAGGTTATAATTGACTATACTCGAGTTTGACTCGAGGGAGACTTTGATGGTTGACTAGGGTTGGCCATGTGATTAAGGGAAAGTCCAAGTCATGGGTACTTGGCATGGAAAGTCCAAGTGGGACACTTGGCATATGGGAAAGTCCAAGTCTTGAGTACTTGGCACAAGCAAAAGTCCAAGCATGGGTCTTTGCATGGAAAGTCCAACATGGGTTGGCAAGGGAAAGTCCAAGCTTGAGTCTTGGCATTTGAGAAGTCCAAGGGAATGGATATTGGTGGTGTAAAGTCCAAGCGGAGTCTTGGCTGCGTAAGTCCAATGTGCCTTGGCGGTGTAGACACCGTTAGCATGACATAGCCGAGGGAAGCACCTGGAGGCTAGCGCGATGGATGAACAAGTCATGGATGACTTGGAGGGATCCAAGAGGCGTGAGGCTGATGGAGGTGGCTAGAAGGTTTAGGTCTAGGCTAAGGGTGGTCTAGCAAGTATGGGGGCACCATACATGGGTTAAAACCTCATTTTTGAGGTTGGCGATCGGGCATTATGGCGGTTTGATCGCCGTGAGTAGTCGAGTTCGACCGTTAGAGTCGGAAATGCTCGCGCCATGCTGCGATCGAGCATCGCTAAGGGCGCAATCGATCGCTACCAATGTCGAGCATTGAACGCGAGCCGATCGAAGTCGACTACGCGCTAGCAATCGATCGCTAATGTTACGAGCGTCGGCCAAGAGTCCCATTGGAACTTGTCCGACGTGGATTGAGTCGTTGTCTCACGACAACAGAGCATCGATCGTGGTGACTTATGGCGATCGATCGATAAGCGGAAATCGGCAGTTAAAAAGAGTAGCTCATGGAGGATTTCATCATCAGTTCTTGGGGAGCTTTCTTGAGGCGATTTGATGGCGATTTGCAGGTGCATTTTAGGGCCCTTCAACCTCATCCAAGCAACCAACAAGCAAAGCGCTCAAACCCTAGTTTTGTAAAGTGTTCTTTACATTTCCTTTGTATTTCTTTCGTTTATTGTTGTAAATGTTTGTACGAGGTTTCTCCGCCTCTGACTTGTTGTCGAGAAGGAGTTTATTGATTAGTGATTGCATTGGCGTCGCTAGAGCTCGTTAGAGCTCGATCCGTGGAGTAGGAACCGTGCAGTTCCGAACCACATTATATCTTTGTGTTATTGTGTTTGTGATTGTGTTTCGTTATTGTTATTATATATATATTTCGCTGTGCTAACGAAACTTGTAGACACGAACACGCGAACGATTTCCATCAAGCTTAACATGACGCTATTCACCCCCCTCTAGCGGCCTCAATTCTCCAACATAAACCTCCCCCTTGACCGAGGGTGAGTCTTGAAAGAAGACCTTAGTCCTCCCCCTTGTGGATTGCTATTTAGGAAGAGTTTAAATAATTAACATTACTTAAAGTTGGCCTTAGTAAAACATTTAAGTTAAGAAGACTTCTTAACTTGGCCCTTTCTCCCTCTTTCTTAAGTAAAGCATTAGCATTTGGCCATAGTGTTTAAAAAAAATAAAAAGTTTAAGTTAAGAATTCTCTTAACTTGGCCTTTACTTCCTTTTAAGTAAAACTTAAAGTTAAGTAAACATTTACTTAACTTTTGGCCATGAAAACTTTTGATCCCTTAACTTTGGCCTTTTTCGCCCCCTTTTGCCATATATCGAAAAGTGGAAGGGTGTGTGGAAAATAAGCATTAAATTTAACATCCAAGCATGTTCCACATTATTTTGAAAATAATATACTTAAAATAAGTTCATCTATAAAATATTCGACTCATATTTGGCTTGATTGATATGAAAGATCAACCAGTCCTGGTCAAAGTCGGTTTGTATGTATGATTATACTCCGTGGTTCATAGCGATGTACTAGCTCTACATCTGGAACCAGGAGTAAGGTCCTAACATCTCATGCCCATCTACGTGGCTAAGCACATAAACACATTAGTCCTATGTGTTGTGAGATGTACTGACTTCTTAAATCTATAGGTGCATGATATCTAAGGTATGTCCTGTGCTAGTTCCATGAAAATGAAAAGTAAGAAATAGTAGTACGAAAATATAATTTGTAAGTTCCTATTCTACTACGCACATGCCCAATTTTTATCTTAATAGACTGAATTCGGCTTCGGGTAGGGGTTTAGTAAATAGGTCTGCCAAGTTAGACTTCGATTCGACGTATTCGAGTTGTATGGCTCCGTTGGCCACATGTTCTCGAATGAAATGGTGTTTGACCTCTATATGTTTGGTCCTAGAGTGACATATCGGATTCTTAGTAAAGTTAATTGAACTAATGTTATCTACATGGAGTTTTGTGTTCGTAAAGTCTAACTTAAAATCGCGGAGAGTGTGCTTCATCCAAAGAAGCTGAGTGACACACTCACCCATCGCGATTTATTAAACCGGTGGTAGATAAGGCAACACAGTGTTGCTTCCTCTGCACCAACTCACTAGACTCGGGTAGAAGTTGACAACAACCACTCGTACTCTTTCTATCGAGCTTACTACGGCATAGTCCAAATCGAGATGGCGATTAGTTGAACTCGGTAGATCTAGGTACCAAATACCGACATTAAGTGTACCCTTTAGATATCTAAGGATACGCTTGACTAGAGTTAGGTGAGACTCCTTGGCACGAGTTTGGAAACCTTGCGCACATACTTCTTGCAAATAAGATATCGAATTGGGATTGCGATTAAGTAAAGGAGACTCCTATTATGCTCCTATAGTATTTTAAATCAATTGAATTTCCGATTACATCTTCTTCCATATTCACATTAGTTGCCATTGGGGTATTAATAATTTTAGCGTCTTGCATTCCAAAGCGTTTAATTAATTCCCTAGTATATTTACGTTGATGTAGGTATATTCCATCTTTAGTTTGTTTAATTTGTAGACCTAAAAAGAAGCTTAACTCACATACTAAATTCATTTCAAATTCACTTTCCATAAGTGAAATGAACTCATTTAGTAGGATTGAGTTGGTGGTTCCGAAAATAATATCATCTACGTAGATTTGGGCAATGAATATGCCTTTACCTAAGGTTTTTACGAAAAGAGTTGGGTCAACTACACCTTGGTTAAAACCTTTGGACTTAAGATAAATCGAAAGTCTCTCGTACCAAGCTCGAGGAGCTTGTTTAAGTCCATAGAGAGCTTTCTTTAACCTAAGGACATGGTCGGGTTTGTCTAAACTTTCGAAACCGGGGGGTTGACTAACATAAACTTCTTCTTTAATGTATCCATTTAAGAACGCAGATTTCACATCCATTTGAAACAACTTAAATCCTCGATGTGCTACATACGCTAATAGCATTCGAATGGACTCTAATCTAGCTACTGGGGCATAGGTCTCATCGTAATCTAAACCTTCGACTTGACTAAACCCTTTAGCAACTAGTCTAGCTTTATTTCTAACCACTTCACCTTTATCATCAAGTTTATTTCTAAACACCCACCTTGTTCCAATGATTGTTTTATCTTTAGGTGGTGGTACTAATTCCCATACTTCCTTCCTAGTGAATTAAGCCAACTCTTCTTGCATTGCAATAATCCAATCGGGATCAAGAAGAGCTTGGTCAATAGTCTTGGGTTCAATTTTGGAAATTAAGGAGATTTGACTAAGGTTTCTGTATGAGGCTCTAGTTCGAACTCCTAGACTTGGATCACCTATCACTTGGTCGATAGGATGATTTGCTTGAGTCCTAGTTGGGTTTGGATTTGAGTCTACAACTTGATCAATAGGATGACTCGTCTGAGTTCTAGTTTGGTTAGAGTCATCTGTCACTTGGTCGATAGAGTGACTTGGTTGACTTAGGTTACAATTAACACTAGACCTGATCTCCAGATCAGAGTTAGGTCTAGTATGAATCGGCTCGCTAATTGGGGTTTCTGGGGGTTTTGTAGGTTCGTGTCCTTCATCAAATACTACATTGATAGTCTCCTCGACTCTAAGGGTGTCATGTTTATATACTCTATAAGCTCTACTTGTAGTCGAGTATCCTAGAATGATTCCGGTCGTGGTTTTGGATGTAAATTTCCCTAGGTAATCCTTAGTGTTTTGGATATGTACCTTACACCCAAATACCCTAAAGTACTTGATGTTAGGTATTTTATCTTGATAAATCTCGTATGAGGTCTTAAGGTGCCTCTTTACCATAAGGATTCTATTTTGGACATAGCATGTCGTGCTCACGGCTTCCGCCCAAAACCTATCGGGTAGGTTATACTCATTTAACATTGTCCTAGCGGCTTCTTGTAGGGTTCTATTTTTGCGTTCTACTAGGCCATTTTGTTGTGGAGTTCTAGGGCAAGAGAACTCATGGTGGTATCCATTTAGGTTACAGAATTCTGTAAACCTATGGTTCTCGAATTCACCACCATGATCAGTCCTAAGTCTTTTGATTTTAATGCTTTGTTGATTTTCTATTAATTTAAATAGATTGATTAATTGATTTAGCGTATCACTTTTGTGTTTGATGAACCTAACCCAAGTAAATCTAGAATAGTCATCAATTATGACTAAGCAAAATTTACTTCCATTAAGTGACTTAGCTCCGTGTGAATCAAATAGATCCATGTGTAAGAGCTCAAGCACACTTTTGGTTCGTTCTTGATTAGTTAGTTGATGTTGTGTCCTAGATTGTTTACCTTGTTGACAAGCATTACATATTTTATTATCCAAGTTATTGAGGTTAGGCAAACCTCTGACTAAGTCACTCTGACTCATCTTGTGGATGAGTCTTGGGTGTAGTGATCGAGTAACCATGCCGGTGATTCCTCTTGCCGTGTCATAAGACACATAGTTGAGGAGTTAGTTAAGTTAATAGTGTAAATATTGTTATTTCTAGTTCCCTTAAGAATTGTTTTAGAAGTTTCATTTGTATTAATTACGCATTCATTTTCTAGAAATATGACCTTATAGTTATTATCACACAATTGGCTTACACTAAGTAAATTATATTGAAAATTTTCTACTAATAAAACATTTTGAATAACAAAATTTGAGTTAAGCTCAATATCACCTGATCTGATGATTTTAAGCTTGCCGTTATTTCCGAATGCTACCGATCCTTGTCGTTTGAATCGAAGCTTTGAAAACTTGAGTTGATCCCCGGTCATGTGTCGGGAGCAACCACTGTCCAACATCCATTGATCCTACACACAAGGTAGTTGGATCGGATATTGGATTTATTAAAGATTGGTTGAAAATTATTAACCTAAATCATCTCACCCATGTCTACATGATCAAACACGTTAACCCTATATGTTCTTGTGAGATGACTTCCAATTTTACTTGATTTAAATTTAATGACTTAAACACTTGTCAACCTTGCGTTAGATTCATATTTGACCTTAGGCTCATCAAGTCACCTTTTCAAGATCATGGCTTCCAGGTCATGGCGAGGCACAGAGGCCTTCTTTGATCGGAACAACGACCACTTCCTTAGACAAAGCCATTTTCAAGAAAATAATAACTTGACTCACCTAAGACCACTTCCTAGTCTAACTAGTCTAGGATACGGCGAGGTAGCTTCAGCTAGTTCCACTCGGTCAAGTGCACCGAACTAGATACGCCTTATCTAGCCCGAATACACAAGACTCCGCTTTCCTAGGGTACTATCATCTCGCCGCGTCCTGGTACTATGTTATCAAATATTGACGAGTTATAGTCCTATCTAACCATTCTAAAAAGGAAAATCAAACTAAATAAAAACCTAAGCATGCAATTTCTAGGTTAAAACACAAACAAGTTTCGTACTA
Source organism: Wurfbainia villosa (assembly GCA_025175895.1). Classification (NCBI taxonomy): domain Eukaryota; kingdom Viridiplantae; phylum Streptophyta; class Magnoliopsida; order Zingiberales; family Zingiberaceae; genus Wurfbainia; species Wurfbainia villosa. The sequence goes on along the minus strand of CM046003.1, from coordinate 72,190,223 downwards.
GCTCCCCCTGAACAGTTGAATCAATTTGGTCTCTCCACATAGTGGATTTGGTCCTTGGGAACCCAGTACTGGTTCGATCCTAAGTTTGAAATTAAGGTGGTCTTAGGGACCCATGCTTGGACATATTTTTTATGTCGACTTACAATCGACATATACGACTTGTTGGTCGTATTTGAGCTAAACCCTAGCCCGGCCTTGTTGTACACGGCCCTATGCGACCCAAGTAGGAGGTCAAGTCCTTTAGATCCCAAAGTAATCCTTTCCAACGTATTCCTAAGATCTTCGACTTGACTCTTCAAGAGTGAGTTCTCAACTTCGAGATTTTCAACCCGAGTTGAGTCCTCCTCTTGAACTCGACTAGTCGAAGAGGTTAGGGAGACCTCGTGTTTGAGGAGTTTAACTTCCTCAACCAGGGTCTCGACCTTGGACTCGGACTTAGCTAACTTTCTAGTTAAAAACTTAATTGCACTATAAAGTGTACTAATGAGAGACCGACTTACCTTGAGTGTATCTTTTGAACCGGATGCGTATCCGTGGCTTGTCTTGAATAGTGCTTCGTAGTCCGACTCGTCTTCGGTTTCCGATTCAGGTTCTGGTTCCGACTCCATCTCCGATTCCACCGGTTTAGCCATGAGAACACGATCATTATCTTCTTCCTCGGATGCTTCTTCCCAAGTAGCGTTGAGTGCCTTTTTGTGTTTTGGTGCTTTGCTCTTGAGTTTTGGGCATTCAGACTTGATATGTCCAAACCTGTTGCATTCATAACATCTAATATTTGAACTTTTAGGCTTACCTTCGTTGGGTCGAGTGACGGTTCATTTTCGGCCCTTGACTATCCTCCGAACTAGGTTGACTAGTTTGGCCTCCATTTCCGAGTCGACCTCCAAATCGGACTCATCCTCTTCTTCCTTCAGGGGTGGCTTGCTTGCGGTTTTCTTCCTTGAACCTGCAAAAAGTGTTATACCCTTCTCGGGTTCCGAGTTAGACTGCTCATGAAGTTCAAAATCAGAAAATAGTTCATCTAACCTAAGTTTCGAAAGATCCTTGGAGACCTTGTAGGCATCGACCATGGATGCCCACAAGGTAGTCCTCGGAAAGGAGTTTAGGACATACCTTATAAGGTCGCGGTTTTTGACCTTTTGCCCGATCGCATGTAGATTGTTGACTATGTCTTGGACGCGGGCATGAAGTTGTGTCGCGGACTCGTGTTCCTGCATTTTTAGATTATATAGTTTATTAAATAAAAGATCACGCTTACATACCTTAGCTTCATCTGTCCCTTCGTGTAGCTCCACTAGCTTTGTCCAAAGGTCCTTTGCGCTTATGAAGGGGCCGACGCGATTTACCTCCTCCTTGGACAAGCCACATTGAAGGATTTGAGTTGCCTTAGCGTCGGCTTCGACTTGTTGTTTTGTCGCAATGGTCCATTGGTCATAATCCAAGGATTCACCCACTTCATTAGTCGGAAGTGTGAATCCCGTTTGGATTATGATCCACATCTCAATTTGGGTTTTGAGAAAGCATTCCATCCGACCTTTCCAGTAACGGAAATCATCTCCGTTGTAAAACGGAGGTCGGACGGTGCTAAAACCCTCGAGATGGGCCATTTGGAAGGGAAAACTTGCACAAAAAATACCAAAAAAAACATGAAAAAGGTTCCAAGACTTCACCTTGGATTAGTAATGTAGGAAATGAAAAGAAACAAAAGGAATAAACGAGAAATAACCAACTAAAATAAAAGATGAGCACTTACAACCTTCGATGTCCCAGAAATGGTACTAAACGATGGTTTTTGGGGATGAATACAGCTTGTTACGAGGGTATATCCTGGTAAGAAGTGTATATCTCTTCGAGAGCTTCGTTTTGGTAGGTAGCCCGTTTCGTGGGTCAACTTGTACTAAAAGTTATGCCCGTTTTACCGTCGGCTACTCCAAAAGCGAATACTTGCAAAACAAAACCAAACGAAGAGTACCAAGACTTCGTCTTGGATTAGTAGTGCGGGAGAAAAATATAAACAAACGAAAAAAACAAATCTGTAAAAAAGGCTAGATTGGTGGTTTCACCAAATCTAAGCGCCCCCCGGCTCTGATACCAATTGTTGGATCGAAGCGGATCGCTAGAGGGGGGGGGTGAATAGCGATAAAACCTTTTTTTTGTTCGTTCGTTAAAACCCGAGTAGATAATTAATTACAGCAAAAAGATAAGCAATAAATAAAGGAGATAAATATTTTTACTTGGTTCGTAGCCTTCAGCTACTACTCCAAGGCCCTAGTGGTCCTTGACCATGCACGGAGGGCAAAACACTAAAACACTCCTCCTCGTTGGAGGTAGGAGTTAGACGATTACAAAAACCTTCGAAAGCAAAAGATAGAGAGACAAGCCCTCTCTTCTATTAATGTAAAATGCAACGATAGAAAACCTCAATAAAGAATTGCAGTATAAAAGAGATGACAAAATAAAATTATACCAACAACTAGTAAATATAAATTAAGCTAGGGTTGTTGGCAGCACTTCGTCGTTGTAGAGTCATAGCGTTGCGGAGGATTTTGAGCACTTAGAGATTATGAAAAACCCTAGGAGAAGCCCTCCTTTTATAGCCTTTAAGCCCCTCATCAAATGTGTCTTCAACCAATAGGAATTGGGCACAAAACTCCTTGAAAAATGGTGATAAAGCTTGACTCCTCAAGGCTGATTTTTGACCATCGGTTGAACTGATTTCTTGGCCGGTTGAACTGATGGCTTAGCAGTTGAACTGATCCTTGGCCGGTTGAACTGATGGCTCAGTAGTTGAACTAATCCTTGGCTGGTTGAATTGATTTTCAGACTTTTCGACTGTAATAAAGAGTTAGCTCAAAATATAAGTGAATTCGATGGTCACTTGCCATCCGATCTCAACATAGACCTTCCATGGGAAGTCTTGGTCGGATCGTCGCCTAAGGATGTTCCCGTATGGAGGACTCGACCTTACTTACGCTCACTCACACGAGCTTACCTCAACATTTACCTTTGAAGCCTTGCTTTCGGTCTCCACCATATTCCTTCGGCTCCCTCCGAAGTCCTCCCGGTGTTGCCCGACCACTACGGTTCTCTCCGAGTGTCGCTGACCTTCGGCTTAGCTTAGCATTTCTGCACACTCAATTCAGCTCGTGAGATAATGACATGAGCTTAACTTTGTATCATTTTCTATAATCAAAACTCAAGTTCGACTTAGGTGCCTACTGCACCAACATATTCTAAGGCAACTCTACTTGATTCCCTTATGCAAGAGACTTCAAGTTATGCCAATGATTCTTATATCAATTTTATTTTATGCATGAAATGATTATGGAATATATATGATATAACTAAGCTTGTGCCAAAATCATGATGTCATGGCATGTGAATGAAATTTTAGCATACATGACATATAACAATAAGTCTAAAACATGATCATGACATTTTTAGAGATAAAAATGAAAATGATGTCATGACATCGCAAGGCAAATTAATCATGGCAAGTAAAATATACCATGGTATAAAATACCTAAGTGTTACATCCAAATTGTCATTTCTAGGAATTATGTCCATTTTTGCCTTAATGCCATTTATCCCCCTAGTGTGCCATAAACCCAAAATGGCATACCAATACCTCTAAGACCTAATTGCGCCAAATTAATCATTTTTCAATTTCTCAAGCATATTGGCACATCCTAATGTGTCAACTCCCCATGGCTAGGTTAACTACCCATCCACTTAGGGTTGACACACCCTAACCCATCTAGCGTGAATCGATCACGCTCCTAGGAACTCAATACCTATTGGAGCTCCTTGGGTTAACAAGGTATTCACTAGGGATAACTTCCCTAGATACCTTTCTAATAACCCTTTTAGGCTTTGAAGCCATAGTCTTTTGGGTCTTTCCTAAGTCAAACCAAGGGGTAACTCCCCCTTTTGTAGGGTCGATGGTGGCCGACTAGAGGGGGGTGAATAGCCCTCAAATGTCGTATGGTGGAATTCGATCATTCTTCTTGCGTCGCTTGTCTACGATTATCGTTAGCACAACGGAATAATAATAATAATGAAAATACTAACAACACATACAAGCATACACAAGATATACGTGGTTCGGAACCGAATGGTTACTACTCCACGGGCGAGCTCAACGAGCTCTAGTTAAGCGCACGACACTAACTAAACTCCTTCTTGACTACACGTCGGAGGTGGAGAAACCTCGTACAAGCTATTACAACAAGTAATATGAAATACAAGAAGAAATACAAAGATAATACAAAAGAGAACTTTTACACAATTGCTTTGATCACTTTCTTGTTGCTTGCTTTAGATGGCTCTTGAAGGTCTGGAATACAACAAAAATTCCCCTCCAATAGCTTTACAAAAGTCTTGGCGAAATCCTCCCTCATGAGCTCCATTTATAACCTACATCAAGATGATTTTGCACCCATCAGTCGACTGATCGTGACCATCAGTCGACTGGTCCTATAGTCGTTGTCTCACAACGGCCAAATCTACGTTGGTCAAGTTCCAACGGATCACACATCAGTCGACTGATTTCCATCATCAGTCGACTGATAATCTCATCAGTCGAGTGTCAGCACGAGCACTCGACTGGAAACCATTCTGTGGCTGAAATCGCCCCGATCAGTCGGTGATCTCTGATGTCGGGCCGATCGATGGCGTTATCAATCGCGCTTGCCCTCCTCGATCGATCGTGGCTAGAATCTGGTGAGTCGAACACTGGTCGAACCCATACGACCTAGAGCAGTCGACTGGCACCTATGCCAATCAACTGAAGTTGGGTAAAACGTCAAACATCAAGCTGTTTGAGCATCTGACACTCAGTCTTAACCACTTGGCCAAGTCCACCTCATCCCTTATGGAGTTCTCCATCGAAGCTCTCTTCCCTCGGCCTACGTCCCTCGGATGCATCAAGCGTACGGCTTTGCAACGCCATCTTTCGAGTCTCATGCCCTCGAAGTATGCTTGCCTTTGGGCTCACTCCATTCGCTCCCCGTCCGACGGTCCCTCGGATGCACTAAGCGCACGGTATCACAATGCCATCCTTCACCGACTCAATGACCCCGAGCCTAGTGAACTTACCAAGTCCTCAAGACTTCCCACATGCACCAAGCGCACGGCTTCGCAATGCATTTCTCACCAAGCACTAAGCGCACAGCTTCGCAATACTTTGGACTTTTCCACACCAAGCTCCATGCTTGGATTTTCCATGCCAACTCCATGTTGCACTTTCCACACCAAGGCACATGCTTGGATTTTCCATGCCAACTCCATGTTGGACTTTCCTATGACAATCCCAAGTCATAAGTTTTGTCTATCATCAAAATACTACTCGAGTCAAACTCGAGTCAACCTGGGCCGATTGCACCAACAATCTCTCCCTTTTTGATGATTGACAAAACTACCATCTCAAGTCTACCAATTCTCCCATATTGGCAATTCTCACATCCCAATGAGAATTCCAACGAACCCTAATTGGTAACTTGGTAACTTCTCCTCCTTTTTGACATTACATCAAAAAGGTTCTTCCCAAGGGTATGAATGTCTCATATCCAATGAGATCTTACAATCTCTCCCTTGGAGGAAACACATGCCTACAATCTTTCTAGTGATAAGTCCCATATCACTTAAAGAGAGGCAACCCAATTTTCCTCCCATGAGGAAATACACATCCATCTTCCCATGATGGATACCTCCCCCTTGACCATTGCACCAACAATGTCCTTGGAGAGTCCCTAAGACAATAGGAACATTAACCAAATCAAAATTAGGGCAAAGTTCAACAATGAACTCTCATCCACCTTAAAATTGATAATCTCCCTAAACACTTCTCTTAATCCATGTCCAATGGATTTCCACCCTTTCTAATGCTCTCCCAAGCATGTTCTAGGGTTAGGAGTGGTTAGGGGACCAAAACACAACTGAACATGGGCCTAACCACCAAGGTTTACCCGAAATCAACCTGTGCCAGTCGACTCTCTCATCTACTAGTCGACTGGACTTATATCAGTCGACTGGTCTCCATGCCAATCGACTGATAACTGCATTTGCAGTTTGCTGAATTTTAGAAATGAATTTTTGAAATTCGTAAGTAAATATACATATGTTGAAAAATCTTGAAATTTGGTATGTATATTACTTATCACAATCATTATGGGTGAAAAATATTAGAAAATTATTTTACCCACAAAATAGCGAGATTAATACAAAGTCTAAAAGTTAAGAAAAGCTTCAATATTGAGCCCTCTTTGTGTAGGGTCGATGGTGGCCGACTAGAGGGGGGTGAATAGCCCTCTATCATAAACGATGGTGGAATTCGATCTTTCGTTGCTCGTCTACAAAAACTATTAGCACAAGCGGAATATACAAATACAAACAATTAAAGACAAAGCAAAGAAAGAATAGAAACACAAATGCTAATACCACAATGTAACGTGGTTCACGGCCTCACTGCTAATTCACGATCCGATTCATCTAAGGTGAATCACGCCTCAAGCTTTCACTATTCTCTCCTTTGCACCAAGCTAGGTGGAGGTAACCTCTTTACACAAGAATCACTCCTCTTACAATTATGATGTAAATAATCTCAAGTAAGAGGATGGAAAACCTTTAGGGCACTTTGGGAGAAGTTATGAGTTGAAGCATTTGGCTCCCAAATGCCCTCACCCCTTATTTTTATAGAAGAGGGTTTCTTCCCGTTGACATAGGATCAGTCGACTGATGCCTCGATCAGTCGACTGATCCCGTAGTCGTTGCCCAATAACGGCTGCTTCCACGTTGGATTCCATCCAACGACTTCCACATCAGTTGACTGATCTTACCATAAGTCGACTGATGGAGCTATAAGTCGAGTGTCGGAAGCGAGCACTTCATTCTATGCCTGAAACCCTTGCGATCGATCGGTGGTCTCTCGATCGCCAATCCATGCGATCATTGTTGCACATGGCGGACTCGAACACTAGTCGAGTCACAGTCGACTTAGAGTAGTCGACTACCATTACTTGGCAGTCGACTGATGTCGGGAAATCCCATCTGACACTTAGCCAATTGGCCAAGTTCCACCTAAGAGGACTACCCCTTCCCGGGTTACATTCGCTCACTCTCATCCCTTGGAGTCCCTCGCCTTTGAAATTGTATTCGTCCGACCACGTCCCTCGGATGCGTCAATCGCACGGCTCTGCAGCGCCATCCTTCACGTCTCGCCCTGAAGTCTACTTCCTCCATCTTCACTCCAATCTCCATGTCTGGTGGTCCTTCAGATTCTCTAACCGCATGACTTCCGCAAAGCCATCCTTCACCGACTCAAGGACCGAGTCATGAGAGGTGAAACTCGCCAATGCTCCATGTGAGAATTACTAAGTCCTGGAAGACTCCAACGCACATATCAAATCCAAACATCCTAACTTAAACCTTTTGCGACACACATCAAAATCATATCACGGGTTGATTGCCCTAACAATCTCTCCCTTTTTGATGTGTGACAATCCGTTTAAGTTAGGTAAACATTTGATAAAAATATTAAGGTAAGAAAACATGTAAATAAACATGATTATCAACTCTCCCCCTTAATACATGAAACTCCCCTTAAATGCAATTCTCCCTTTACTTAAACATGCATATTTCTCCCCCTTTAACACCATAAAAAATATTAAACAAGGTTTATATAAGCATGGCATCAATTCTAAGGAACAAAATTCACCAAAACATGCCTTAAATTTGATAAAAGAAAGTTACTGGGCATGTTATCAGTCGATCAGTCGACTGGTTTAGACTACCAGTCGACTGACACTCTGATTTCGGATTTTTCTGATTTTCCGGATGAATTTTTCAGAAATGCATTAAAAATTCTACATAATTTGAAAAATCATGAAATTTGGGGAACACATTTCTTGTAAGATCATTTATCAATGAAAAATAGTTTTTCATGAAAAATACTTGTATTTCCAAGATTTTGCCAAAAATCCAAAAGTTTTAAAATCAACTAGGTTTTTGATCAAGTTTGTATCAATTTTAACACCTAGTTTTGCTTTAGATTGTTTCAAAACATAAACACACAGATTTTAAAGTAAGAAATTATTTTGAAAACATATGAAATATCCAACCATGATCTTTGGTCAATATGTCTATGAATTAAACATAAGCCTTCCCCATGATTGATCTATTATTGCTATTTTGATACTTTAAAAGACCATCTAAATACCATAAGCATTAGTGGACCATTTGTATCATCCTATCATCTCACTCATGCTAAGTTTTCAATCAAGGTAGCCTATAGTAAGTGTGAGATGTTCCTAAAGATATTTGTATATACTTAACCATTAATTTCATGCAATTCTATACAAGGTTAAGTATCATCCTAACAACCCACATGATCATAAAGACATATATGAATTAATTTCACATTATGATCATGAAACAATTGTATTCATCAATTTGTGATCATGCATTAGGTATGAATTATGATAATAGGTAAAGTATCACCCAAAGCATGATTTAAACCCTAATGCCCATGACTATGTGTCAAATATCAAATCATAAATCATGATTGCAAACATGTGTAATAATTACATTAACTATCATGATTTAAGCATTATTATCAATTTATGGGCACATTATCATCACCCAATATTATGCTAAAAATGTATAGGTCATGAGTATCAAATAACACTAAGTGTTTAGCATGATTTAAACTATTTATGGGTGCATTATCATCATCCAACACTATTTCAAAAATTATGTCCCGCCACCCTAAGTCAACCAAAAATATGATATAGGTAAATTCCATATGGTTGACTATCCTAGGGTTTTCCTAACCCTTAAGGATGGATTTAGGAATCCAAAATAAGTTCTTTCCTATTGGGTTCACTAAAAATTCCTTAGGGATCCATTTTCTAGCAATTGTTTTCTTTCTATCTTGATCCATTTTCTAGCAATTGTTTTCTTTCTATCTTGACCCATAGCTATTAGACATTTATAGGCCTTTTCATTTTTATTTTCCTTATATCGTAGGCCTTTCTTATTGAAACTTGCCCTTTGGCTCCCTATGATCATGTTAAGGGTGTTGGAGCCAATAGTGAATTTTTCTAGGGCCTTGGTTAAATGATCTACTTTCTCTCTTAAAGCTCTATTTTCCTCTATGCATGCATAATTAACATCAAATGGCATATAAAGATCATGTGAGCATGCATCATCATGACTAGAAGAAATATTATCATTAATAGTTAAGCATGCTTTTTCTAATTTTTCTTCTAAGTCCTTAATTTGATCTAGCATGCATTTATTCTTTTTCTTAGTCCTAAATAAATCCTTAGTAAGGCTAGAAATCATGGAAACTATTTTATGGGGTGAGAGATTCGTTACCATAGTCTCTATGTCCTCTTCTTTCGATTCCGATGATGATGAGGATGAAGCTCCCCCTTCACTTGAGCTCTCCTCACTAGTGTTTCTTTCTTCTTGCTCAGAGGAGGAGGTGTCTAGGTCATCAAACGCCATCAAAGCAAGGTTGGTGTCAAAAGCATTCTCCTCTTCCGATGATGATGATGATGAAGAGGGGTCATCCCATGTCCTTGCTTTTAGTGCCTTTGTCTTCCCCTTTTCCTTGGCCTTCTTATCCTCTTCCTTCTTCTTGCTCCCCTTCTTCTTCTTTTCTTCCTTCTTCTTCCTCTCCTCTTTGCTTTTGTTCAAGAGGTGACAATTATCCCTTATGTGTCCCTCTCCTTGGCAATTATAACAAATTACCTTCTTTTTTGGTCTCCTTCTCCTATCATTAGATTTATTAAATTTAAAATTTTTCAAAGCATGTTTTACCTTCCTTACCATGTATGTTTCTTCCGTGCTATCCATGGAGGAGGAGAAGGATGCTTCATCGGAGGAGGAGGGAGTCTCCATCTTCTTCTTTCCCTTGTTGGCCAATAGTGCCACTCCCCTTGATGGTTGAAATTTTGGCTCTTCTACTACTCCTTCGAGCCTTGTTTCGTGGAGCTCTATGGTTGAGAAGAATTCCTCCAAGGTGCTAACTTCTAGGTTCTTGGAAATGTAGAAGGAATCCACCATAGAACTCCATCATGAGGACCAGGGAATGGCATCTATAGCCTTCATTACCATATCCCAGTTGGAGAGCTTTTCCCCTACACTTGTCAAACCGGTTAGAATTTCCTTAAACCTAGAGTGTAGGGATTTTACCTTCTCTCCCTTTTCAAGTTTGATATTGGATAGTTGGGAGCGAAGGACATCTCTCTTTGCTAGCTTGGCCTTGGATGTGCCTTCATGAATCTCTATGAGTTTCTCCCACATCTCCTTGGCGCTATCAGATTTCCCTATCCGATTCACTTCTTGTTGGGGAAGTACATTGTAGTGGTGGTGCTTTGCCTTGGAGTTCCCCAAGTACTCCTCCCTGTGCCTCTTGCTCCACCTTGATTTTTTCCAATGGCTCCCCTTCTTCATCCCTAGGCATCTCAAAATCGTTTTCCATAATTAATAGAATTTCGAAGTCGATTTCAAAAAATACCTCCATTCGCTTCTTCCACCAAGCGAATTCCCCCTCGAACTTCGGCGAATGAATGTTAGAGACGACCATCTCTTGATATAGTGCTTGTAGCGGCGGTTAGTCCTCAACAAGTGCCTTGGATCTGATACCACTTGTAGGGTCGATGGTGGTCGACTAGAGGGGGGTGAATAGCCCTCTATCGTAGATGATGGTGGAATTCAATCGTTCGTTGCTCGTCTACAAAAACTATTAGCGCAAGCAGAATATACAAATACAAGCAATTAAAGACAAAGCAAAGAAAGAATAGAAACACAAATGCTAACACTGCAATGTAACATGGTTCAGAGCCTCGCCGCTAATCCATGATCCGATTCGTCCAAGGTGAATCAGGCCTCAAGCTTTCACTATTCTCTCCTTTGCACCAAGCTAGGTGGAGGTAACCTCTTTACACAAGAATCACTCCTCTTACAATTATGATGTAAATAATCTCAAGTAAGAGGATGGAAAACCTTTAGGGCACTTTGGGAGAAGTTATGAGTTGAAGCATTTGGCTCCCAAATGCCCTCACCCCTTCTTTTTATAGAAGAAAAGGGTTTCTTCCCGTTGACACAGGACCAGTCGACCGATGCCCTGATCAGTCGACTGATCCCGTAGTCGTTGCCCAATAATGGCTGCTTCCACGTTAGATTCCATCCAACGACTCCCACATTAGTCGACTGATCTTACCATCAGTCGACTGATGGAGCTATCAGTCGAGTGTCGTAAGTGAGCACTCCATTTTGTGCCCGAAACCCTTGTGATCAGTCGACTGATGCTTTCATTAGTCGACTGGTGGTCTCTCAGTCGACTTCTAATCCATGGCAGTCGACTGTTGGCACATGAATCAGACTCGAACACTAGTCGAGTCACAGTCGACTTAGAGTAGTCGACTGCCATTACATGGCAGTCGACTGGTGTTGAGAAATCCCATCCGACACTTATCCAATTTCCCAAGTTCCACCTAAGCGCACTACCCCTTCCCGGGTTACATTCGCTCACTCTCATCCCTTGGAGTCCCTTGCCTTTGAAGTTGTCTTCGTCCGGCCATGTCCCTCGGATGCTCCAAGCGCACGGCTCTGCAGCGTCATCCTTCGCATCTCGCCCTGAAGTCTACTTCCTCGGTTTTCACTCCAATATCCTCGTCTGACGGTCCCTCAGATGCTCCAAGCGCACGACTTCCGCAAAGCCATCCTTCACTGACTCAAGGATCGAGTCATGAGAGGTGAAACTCGCCAATGCTCCATGTGTGAATTACTAAGTCCTGCAAGACTCCAACGCATATATCAAATCCAAACATCCTAACTTAAATCCTTTGCCACACACATCAAAACCATATCACAGGTTGATTGCCCTAACACTTTGTATCATCCCATTCAATGGTGATTGTTATCAAAATATAGACTTCACCAAGGTCTTTCAAAATGTTTTCAAAAATATTTTCAAAACCTTTAATTCATTCTTCCTAAACATCTCACTTGTATCTAGATGTGTAAAAACACATATAAGATAATTAATCTAGTGAGATGTGGGTTTTTGTTCTTTAATGGTCTCATGCATATTCTAAAGCAACTCTACTTGATTCCCTTATGCATGGGACTTCAAGTCATGCCAATGGTCCTTAAATCAATTTTATTTTATCCATGATATGATTATGGCATATATATGATATAACTAAACATGTGCCAAAATCATGATGTCATGGCATGTGAATGAAATTTAGCATACATGACATATAAAAATAAGTCTAAACATGATCATGACATTTTTAGAGATAAAAATGAAAATGATGTCATGACATGGCAAGGCAAATAAATCATGGCAAGTAAAAGATACTAAGGTATAAAATACCTAAGTGTTGAATCCAAATTGCCATTTTTAGGGTTAAGTCCATTTTTGCCTTAATGCCATTATCTCCCAAGTGTGCCATAAATCCAAAATGACACACCAATACTTCTAGGACCTAATTGTGCCAATTTAATCATTTTTCAACTTCTCAAGCACATTGACACATCCTAATTTGCCAACTCACAATGGCTAGGTTAATTACCCATCCACTTAGGGTTGACACACCCTAACCCATCTAGCATGAATCGATCACGCTTCTAGGAACCCAATACCTATTGGAGCTCCTTGGGTTAACAAGGTATTCACTAGGGATAACTTCCCTAGATACCTTCCTAATGACTCTTTTAGGCTTTGAAGCCATAGTCTTTTGGGTCTTTCCTAGGTCAACTCTAGAGGTAACTCCTCCAATGACCTTCTTAGTGGACTTATTGATTTTTCTTAAGTCCTTAGCCACTAAACACATATTATGGCTAGACTTAGCGATGACTTCCCTATTAGCCTTGGTTTTTCTAGACCTAGATGTTGTTCCATAATTAAATGGAACATTATGATAGGACATAGGTTTGTGACCCATGTTAGGGCAATCTCTTGCCATGATAAAGTTTTGATGTGTGTGGCAAAGGGTTTAAGTTAGGGTGTTATTATGGTTTGATATGTCTGTTGGAGTCTTGCAGAACTTAGTAATTTGCACATGGAGTCTTGGTGGGTTCACCACTCACTATCTCGTGCTTGAGTCGGAGAAGGAGCATTGTAGAGTCGTGCGTTTGATACTGCCGAGGGACCGCCGGACGAGATGACTTGAAGCGAAGCCAAGGAAGCAGACTTCGGAGGCAAGAGATGCGAAGGAGCATTGCTGAGCCGTGCGCCTGATGCTGCCGAGGGACGTGGCCGCGAACGAAGAGAGCTTCGGCGAGGGACTTCGAGTGAGATGAGAGAATGAGTGAATTGTAAGTAGCTCATTAGGTGAACTTGGCCGAATGGCTAAGTGTCGGATGAGTTTTCCCGACATCGGATCGCCATGGAATGGCGATCGCTTCCAGTTGAATGGGTTTGGTAGTATTCGATCGATGGGTTTATGCCTGCGCCGACCGCCATGGAATGGCAATCACCGCGAGGATGTCGCGTACGCAACCACTCGTCGAGCGTAGGCGATCGACTATGGAGGAGCAGTCGACTGATGAGGTCCATCAGTCGACTGCCAAGTGTTCCGTTGGATTACAACGGTCGAGATCCAACGTGTTCAGAGGACGTTGGAGTGGCGACAATCGACTGGTGGCGGCCAACGGGAAGAAATCAGCCCTCTCTATAAAAAGAGAGGGTGTGGGCTTTTGGATGGCTAATGCTCATATCCCAAACAATCATCCAAGTGCCCCCACAAGTTTTAAACTCTTCTTACTTGCTTTTACTTCATTTCTATTGTAAGAAGAGTGATCTTGATTTGTAAAGGTTACCTCCACCTAGCTTGGTGCAAAGGAGAGACCAATAGTGGATTGGTTTTGGCGGAGTGATTCACCGAGGACGAATTGGGGATCGTGGATTAGCGGTGTAGCCGTGAACCATATTACGACCTTGTGTTAGCATTGTTTGTTTACCTTTTGCTTTGTCTATTTGTATTTGCATATTCCGCTTGCGCTAATAATCTTTGTAGACGAGCAAATTGTTGGGTTTCCGGCACCGCGGCGTGTGTGTGTTCGATCATGTTTCGTAAACATGAGCACAGCGGAAGCAATAAAATTAATAAATACTCCTATTTATTACAACACACACAACACACGCATGCTATTACAATAAGTGTAGACATAACCGTAAATTAAAATTGCAATAAAAGGAAATTAAACTACGTTATACCTTCCGTATGACGTGTAGCGGGAACGGCATCAACCGGAACGATCCTCGTAAGAATCGTCTCTATCCGTATCCAAGCCGAGCTCCTCGGGATGACTTCGCTAAGTCACGAGCTTCGTCTTCGTACGGGTTACTAGCCTCGTGTTGAAGACGACGTGATCGAGAGATGATCACGATCCGAATCCAAATTCGGATCCAAAACGAGTTCTCAAAACTCACTTCTCCGGAGAGGTATTCGTCAACCGTTTGACGAATCCTTCGTCCTCCACCTCAGAGGATTACCGGAGATCAAATCCCCGGTATGTTAGCCGCTGTCGGAGCACTAACCGTCGTCCAAACGACGCTCCGACGAGAGGAGAAGCTGTCCAGAAAACTGGACAGCTTGGTGGAGATAGGCGCCGCCAACAAGGAAGCCAAGTGCTCACCTTGATGCCAAACCTAAGGAGGATCGCTGGAACTCTTCCGCAGCAGCTCGACGGCGAGGAGGAAGGAAGCTGCCTTGACGCCGGTTGGAGGAGCTATATGCGGGGCGGCAACACAAGCTGGGCGGCAACAATGTGTTGGGCGGCTAGGGTTTGGATGATTGGATTAGTTAGGGTTTAACAATCCCTTAAGCCCACTTTTATAGAGAACTAATTCTCTTAATGGTTAATGGATCATATCCATAAAGCCCGTTAACCCGCCTCCATTAAGATAAGTTAAAATAAACCAAACCATGATGGTTTATTTTAAGTTAAAACGAACCAACCAACCTTTTGGTTCATTCGCTTAAAATAAACCAAACCCTTTGGTTTATTCTCATCCATTGGATTAGAACCAAACCATTTTGGTCCATCCATTATGTCTTCATAAGACAGCCCATCCACGCTTCCATTGCGATCAAACAATTTCATGCTCGCTTATGTTTGGTCCAACCAAACATAGTTTCTCTCGGTCCGAGAATCCCATTCTCAAGCTCGCTTTAAATCCTTTGGATTACACTCACAGCGGTGACCAAATAGGTTCTCGCTTATGTTGGCCGCCTATAATTAACCATTAATTATAGAACGATCATGAGTGGCACCTAGTAGTACATCATGATCCCCAATTAACCAAAAGATCAACGGTTGATCCGTAACTATTTCTCAAACCCTTCAAAGAGCTCGAATGAATCGTGGCCCCATTCCTTCACTCATCTTATACCCACTTGGTTCAGACATGGTCTATTGTGTCACCCTCACTAGGTCGACTCACGTCACACCTAGCCCAAGTATCATTTCCTCGTCCTACGGATTCTAGTTACTCCACATGTATCGAAGAGTACTTTACTCTAAACATGTAATGCTTTGGCCAAAGACTTTAATAACAATCCGACGAGAGGCCATGGGTATACATCTCCTCGCAAGGAGTGGTGAATCCTTTATAGGCTATTCAAACACCTTCGATCACTTCGACTTATACCCAATCATCCCGGGTCCACATCTCCTTAGATGTTTGCTTAAGATGTCAAAGCATAAGTCTCCATGATCAAGTTGACTTGAATACCGCAAGTCAAAGGAACATCGCACTTAAGCTACAGTAAGAACTTCATTGACATATCTATATATGCAGAGAACCATATGAAGTCTTACTACCGTCACTCCAATGAACTAGTTACCATAACTAGCATCCACGATTAACTCCGACATCACACTATGTCTCCACCAAAGGAGAATCACCGCTTGATACACCAAGGAGTATACCTCGTGCTAGTCTCGACAGAATTGATGGTGTCCAAATCCATCAATTCATCGACTAGGGATAATTTCGATACATCACAATTACACATGTAGAGATACTCACTAGTTGTGATCCAATCACAAATTCTCTCATGCTGTGAATCGTATCGTGACATTCAAGAAATGAGTTTAAGATCCAATCAAATACATAAAACATGTATACTCAAATAGTGAATCTTCATTTATCATATAAATGGTTCATACATAAGGCATTGCCTTAGGACATCTCTCATATATTACTAACAGACTCCACTTGGCCTAATGCCAATCGCTACGAGTATCCAATACCATAAGCTCAACATGACCTCAAACTTATTTTGAGGTAATGCTTTAGTCAAAGGATCCGCTAAGTTCCTTTCAAAGGGGAATTTTCTCGATTTGTATTTCGCTCCTACTTATGATCTCTCCGATAAGATGATAGTACATGTTTGATCGCTGATGAGACCTTGGCTCTTGGCAATTGCTCCATTGTTGTCGCAGAGACCTGATTGCTTCAACAATGGCCGAATCACACCAAGTTCATGAACGAACTTCTGATCCAAACCGCCTCACGCCTCAAAGCCGCAATATATTCCCGCCTCAGCAGAATCCGCTATAGTGTCAAGCTTGGAACCTTTCCAACTTATTGCGCTCCATTCTAGGTGAATACATACCCTGCATCAAGACATGGAATCATCCTTGTCCTGCTCGATCCGCATCCGTGATACCCACGTATCACCATGTACCCTTCTCCATATATTAGAACACATCCTTAGTTCTTCTCAAGTACTTAAGGATCGCCTTAACACCGCCAATGATCCATTCCTCGATCGGACGCATCCGCCGTGACACTCAGAGCATACGATACATCGGGCCTCGTATATAACATAGCATACATGATAGATCCTATTATGGATGCATAGGGAATCTTACTCATGCAAATCCTCTCGCCTTCTCGTCGCATGACACATAGACTTCAAAGGTGTACCCCATGCCTGATGGGCAGATAACCTTTCTTGGATTCCGACATGCTAAACCTCTTTAGCACTCGGTCTATATATGTAGACTGCGAAAGACCAAGCAACTATTTCGATCTATCTCTATAGATCTTAATCCCAAGGATGTAGGTTGCTTCTCCTGTCTTTCATGGAGAATGTCTTGATAACCAAACCTTAATCGATCAGAAGATTGACACATCGCTTCCTATAAGTAATATGTCATCGACATACAATACTAGGAACACGATCGCACTCCCACTAACCTTCTTGTACACACAAGGTCTGTTCGATTTTGTGAGAAATCAAACTTTTGATCGTCTCATCAAAACGGATATTCCACTCGGATGCTTGCTTCAATCCATAAATGGATCACGCAACTTGCATACCTTGGTTTTATCAACCGATGTGAAACCTCAGTCGTATCATATACACGCCCTCGAAAGGTGTTTCCATTAAGGAAAGCCGTTTTCACATCCATCCGCCATATCTCATAATCATAATGAGCCGCTATGGCCGAGCATCCGAATGGATTTAAGATAGCTACAAAGTAATAGGTTTCGCCATAATCAACACCTTGCTTTTGACGCATATCCTTTCGCCACCAATCTAGCCTTATAGGTAATCACATTACCATCCATGCTCTGCTTTTCTTGAAAACCCACTTGCACCCTATAGGCTTTATGCCTTCAGTGGGTCAACCAAGTTCCAAACTTGGTTTTCAGACATGGAATCCATTTCCGACTTCATGGCACCAAGCCACTTATCCCTTTCTAAACTTGTCAAGACTTCTTCATAACTGTAGGCTCTCATCATCAATGAGTAACACGCCGCTCGATTCACTTACGAAATCCATATCTCTCAGAATATTATGCGCGGTTCTACCGTGATCTACGAAGATGTGGTGTTACAATAGGTCCAAAGATTGCTCATCACTATGAGTTGTCACCGCTTGTGCTTCACTGTGTATCTCATTAATGTCTATTTGAGTCTCTCGAGCCTCCTCAAGCTCGACGACACTCCCATCGCTTTCTTGCAAGAGAAACTCTTTCTCTAGAAACACAAAGATGCCTTGAAACAAACACCTTTGTTCCACAGATGATAGAATTGGTAACCCCTTGTTTCCTTAGGGTATCCAATAAATAGACATTTATCGACTTAGCATCCAATTTGTCCGATAAACCGCTTCACATAAGCAGGACAACCCCATATCTTCAAGTAAGATACATGAGGTTTCTTACCATTCCATATCTCATATGGAGTAGTTGAGACTACCTTGGTAGGCATTCTGTTTAACAAGTAAACAGCTGTCTGAAGTGCATAACCCCAAAAGGACTTGGGAAGAGTTGCATGATTCATCATTGACCTGACCATGTCCAACAAGGTCCTAAGATTACGCCTCTCGATACACCATTATGCTGTGGTGTATAGGGCGGAGTCCATTGAGACAATATGCCATTGTCTCTTAGATAATCAAGAAACTCTTGACTTAAGTATTCACCACCTCGATCCGATCGAAGTATTTTAATACTTTTGTCATGTTGTTTCTCTACTTCATTTCTGAATTCTTTGAACCTTTCAAAGGCTTCAGACTTGTGTTTCATCAAGAACACATACCCAAACCGTGAGTGATCATCGGTGAAGGTAATGAAGTAGCTATAGCCTCCTAAAGCTTGAGTTGACATAGGTCCACATACATCAGTATGTACTAGACCTAGTAACTCTCCCACTCGTTCACCTTTTCCAGTAAAAGGTAACTTAGTCATCTTGCCTTTTAAGCATGATTCGCATGTATCGTATGAATCCAATTCAAACGATTCCAGAATTCCACATCGGTGTAATTCTGACATGCATTTCTTGCCATATGGCCAAGACGACAATGCCACATGTAGGAGTCTATTTGATTATCCTTTCGAGCACTCTTGTTGCTCGCTTCGATATTGCAAATGTCACTGGATACGTCCAACGTATAAACACCATTGCTTAAAGTTCCAGTCCCATAAAGAACCCCATTCAAAGTTATGTAACAACAATTGTTACTAAACGTCAAATGGAAACCATTTCTATTTAGACAAGAAATAGAAATGATGTTCTTTATCAACGAAGGAACATAAAAGCAATTGTCCAGTTCTAAGACAAGTCCTGTAGGGAGTTTCAACAAATACGTTCCGATGGCGAGTGCAGCAACCTTTGCTTCATTCCCAACACGTAAATTTGACTCTCCCTTGACGAGTCTTCTTCTATTCCTTAGCCCATGTATGTCATTACATATATGTGAGCCACACCCAGTATCCAATACCCAAGTGTCTAAGGAAATAGAATGACAATCAATAAAGAAGATTTCTGAAGAAGATGGGGCATCCGATGCCTTATCCTTCTTCACGAACTCAAGATAAATCTTGCACATTCTTCACAAATGGCTCTCCTTGCCATAATGATGGCAAGTTTCCTTTTGTGCTAGTTCTACCTTCTTAGCCTTTCTCTTCTTTCCCTTCTGCTGTTCCTTTGACTTCCTCTTAGAACCTTTCTTCGAGGAATCAACTAACAAAGACCGCCCCCGCCATGCTTCTATAAGACTCCACGCCTTCAAAGATATTGAGCAGTACCACAGATGAACCTCCTAGCATCTCAGAGGTGAAGAGGAGCTTTGAGACTTCGAACCTTTCGAATCTCACTTGCTCATCAACCAACTCACAGAGATGAAGGACTACGATATGAGCATCCATATGCTCATGCTGTTTTCGTAGCTTGGGTTCCATCGCGGCTAGCATGATGCAACTCATTTGTTCAGAATCACTCACATGTTTCTGATAGGCCAACAATTGGTCCAAAGTTGCATCGTCACTAGACAGCGGGAAGAGGCGCCGAGGACATACACAAGCTTTTCACCTTGAGAACAATTCTCAAGTTTCTAAGCCATCCCAAGAAGTTCGACCCGATCCAATTTATTTGAATCCAAAATGGAACGCAAATTCAAACACATCATGATCAATATATTAACTTAGAAATACAAAACGAGCATATATGAGAAAGATGATTTTAAAAATGCATCAATATACATTTATAAATCCCATTCATTTTTCGAATTTCAAAAACCCCAAAATCACTTCGGGAGATCGTAGGTCCATCTCCGAATGGGCTGATATCCATCATAGTTATGAACAACCTTGGAGAGAGTCCAACAAGCCATTCATAACTACGACGGTAGGTATCATCTATACCGATTGCATATCACGTATATGCAACTATCACAATGTGCTATCAACTAATTGAATGTTCACACATACATCGGGTTATTAACACATTAACAAGTATGCATCATATGCATAGCACCCAACTTCACCTCCCTTTACATCGACCTTGGAGAGAGTCCAACAAGCCGATGCTCCAGGTTAAAGCCAACCCATTAATCGGGACATAGTTTTAATATGGTTAGAGCGCATTCAACCAATTAGCCCAGCTTGGAGAGAGTCCAACAACCAAAGCTAACGATTGACCTCTGACTCTTACCATATTAGTATTAAACTATTCCATGGTTTGAACATATTCAGGTTCGAGCCGGGCTTGGAGAGAGTCCAACAACCCAAACAAGAAACAGAACTCTGGTTCTAACCATATTAATGGAAGGTGTAGGCTTTAATATTGATTAAGGGTTTTTAATGTCTCATCCTCTTTGCATGCAAATAACTATTATCTACATGGCATGGCATACATGGCATACATCTACATGTCACGACACGCATGGCATAATGTTATGCATCTAATGCAATTACATGACATACAATTATGTCATGTCTATATTTCCTTATATGTCATAACTATTTATGGAAATAAAATATGTTTAAGATTTGATTCTCCAAATCAAATCATAATTAAATTAGGAAATAAATTTCCAAATCTAATCACATATTTTATTCATGGAATTATTTGATTAAGGAAAATCTATTTAGGAAACCAATTTCCTAAATCATTAAAACTACTTATGGAAATAAAATATTTTAAGATTTGATTTCCCAAATCAAATCATGATTAAATTAGGAAACAAATTTCCAGAATCTAATCAAATATTTTATTTATGGAAAATATCAATTTCCATAAATACTTCCAACTTTCCAAAAGTGGAAGATTTCCATAAATACTTCTAGACTTTCCAAAATTGAAAAATTTCCATAAATACTTCTAAATTTCCAAAATTAGAAAATTTCCAGAAATACATTATGACTATCGCAAAACCATTTTACGATTATGTCGAAACACAACCTGGGCTCTGATACCACTGTTGGGTTTCCGGCACCGCAGCGTGTGTGTGTTCGATCATGTTTCGTAAACATGAGCACAGCGGAAGCAATAAAAATAATAAATACTCCTATTTATTACAACACACACAACACACGCATGCTATTACAACAAGTGTAGACATAACCGTAAATTAAAATTGCAATAAAAGGAAATTAAACTACGTTATACCTTCCGTATGACGTGTAGCGGGAACGGCATCAACCGGAACGATCCTCGTAAGAATCGTCTCTATCCGTATCCACGCCGAGCTCCTCGGGATGACTTCGCTAAGTCACGAGCTTCGTCTTCGTACGGGTTACTAGCCTCGTGTTGAAGACGACGTGATCGAGAGATGATCACGATCCGAATCCAAATTCGGATCCAAAACGAGTTCTCAAAACTCGCTTCTCCGGAGAGGTATTCGTCAACCGTTTGACGAATCCTTCGTCCTCCACCTCAGAGGATTACCGGAGATCAAATCCCCGGTATGTTAGCCGCTGTCGGAGCACTAACCGTCGTCCAAACGACGCTCCGACGAGAGGAGAAGAAGCTGTCCAGAAAAACTGGACAGCTTGGTGGAGGAGATAGGCGCCGGCCAACAAAGGAAGCCAAGTGCTCACCTTGATGCCAAACCTAAGGAGGATCGCCGGAACTCTTCCGTCGGTTGGAGGAGCTATTGGCACCACAAGCTGGTGGCGGCAACAATGTGTTGGGCGGCTAGGGTTTGGATGATTGGATTAGTTAGGGTTTAACAATCCCTTAAGCCCACTTTTATAGAGAACTAATTCTCTTAATGGTTAATGGATCATATCCATAAAGCCCGTTAACCCGCTCCATTAAGATAAGTTAAAATAAACCAAACCATGATGGTTTATTTTAAGTTAAAACGAACCGAACCAACTTTTGGTTCATTCGTTTAAAATAAACCAAACCCTTTGGTTTATCCTCATCCATTGGATTAGAACCAAACCATTTTGGTCCATCCATTATGTCTTCATAAGACACTGCCCATCCACGCTTCCATTGCGACTGAAACAATTTCATGCTCGCTTTATGTTTGGTCCAACCAAACATAGTTTCTCTCGGTCTGAGAATCCCATTCTCAAGCTCGTTTTAAATCCTTTGGATTACACTCGTTGTGCGTGTGACCAAATAGGTTCTCGGTTTATGTTGGCCGTCTATAATTAACCATTAATTATAGAACGATCATGAGTTGCACCTAGTAGTACATCATGATCCCCAATTAACCGAAAAGATCAACGGTTGATCCAGAACTATTTCTGAAACCCTTCAGTAGCTCGAATGAATCGTGCCCCCATTCCCTTCACTCATCTTATACCCACTTGGTTCAGGACATGGTCTATTGTGTCAGTCCCCACTAGGCTGACTACGTCACACCTAGCTCAAGTATCATTTCCTCGTCCTACGGATTCTAGTTACTCCACATGTATCGAAGAGTACTTTACTCTAAACATGTAATGCTTTGGCCAAAGACTTTAGTAACAATCCGACGAGAGGCCATGGGTATACATCTCCTCGCAAGGAGTGGTGAATCCTTTATAGGCTATTCAAACACCTTCGATCACTTCGACTTATACCCAATCATCCCGGGTCCACATCTCCTCGGAGATGTTTGCTTAAGATGTCAAAGCATAAGTCTCCATGATCAAGATGACTTGAATACCGCAAGTCAAAGGAACATCGCACTTAAGCCACAGTAAGAACTTCATTGACATATCTATATATGCAGAGAACCATATGAAGTCTTACTACCGGTCACTCCAATGAAGTAGTTACCATAACTAGCATCCACGATTAACTCCGGACATCACTATGTCTCCAGCCAGTGAGAATCAGCTGCTTGGATACACCAAGGAGTATACCTCGTGCTAGTCTCAACAGAATTGATGGTGTCCAGATCCATCAATTCATCGACTAGGGATAATTCCGATACATCACAATTACACATGTAGAGATACTTACTAGTTGTGATCCAATCACAAATTCTCTCATGCTGTGAATCGTATCGTGGACATTCAGTAAATGAGTTTAAGATCCAATCAAATACATAAAACATGTATACTCAAATAGTGAATCTTCATTTATCATATAAATGGTTCATACATAAGGCGATTGCCTTAGGACATCTCTCATATATTACTAACACAAATTCCACCATCCAACGAAAGAGGGCTATTCACACCCCTCTAGTTGGCCGATCGATCCCCTACAAGTGGTATCAGAGCCAAGAAAAGCTTGTCAAGGACTAACCACCACAACAAGCACATTCAAGGATGGCCGGCTCAAACATTCACCCACCAAAATTTGAAGGCAAATTCTCTTGGTGGAAAAATAGAATGGAGGTATTTTTCAAGACCGACTTTGAAATTCTTTTGATTATGGAAAACGGTTTCGAATTGCCTAGGAATGAAGATGGGGAGCCATTGGAGAAAGCAAGGTGGAGCAAGAGGCAAAGGGAAGAGTACTTGGCAAATTCAAAGGCCAAGCACCACCTCTACAATGTACTCCCCCAACAAAAGGTGAATAGGATAGGGGAATGCTCTAGTGCAAAGGAGATGTGGGAGAAGCTAGTAGAGCTCCATGAAGGTACCTCGGAGGCCAAGCTTGCAAGAAGAGACCTCCTCCGCTCCCAACTATCCAACATAAAATTAGAAAAGGGAGAAAAGGTAACCTCATTGCATTCTAGGTTTAAAGAAATTTTGATTGGACTAACAAGTGTAGGAGAAAAACTTTCGAACCGGGATATGCTTATGAAAGCAATCGACGCTTTTCCCCGGTCATCAAAATGGAGTTCAATGGTGGACTCCTTCTACATGTCCAAGAACTTGGAAGTGAGCACATTGGAGGAGTTCTTCTCAACAATGGAGCTCCACGAAATGAGGCTTGAAGGAATACAAGAAGAGCCAAAGTTTCAACCTTCAAGAGGAGTAGCCATGATGGCACACAAGGGGAAGAAGAAGATAGAGATCTCCTCCTCCTCCGATGAAGCGTCCTCCTCTTCCTCCATGGATAGCACGGAAGAAGCCTACATGGTAAGGAGGGTAAGGCGTGTTTTAAAAGGTTTTCAATTTAATAAATCTAATGATAGGAGGAGAAGACCAAGGGGAAAGGTCATTTGTTACAATTGCCAAGGAGAGGGACACATAAGGGACAATTGTCCTCTTCTAAACAAGAGCAAAGAAGAGAGGAAGAAGAAAGAAGAAAAGAAGAAGAAAAAGGGGAGCAAGAAGAAAAAGGAAGAAGAAAAGAAGGCCAAAGAAAATGGGAAGGCCAAGGCATTCAAAGTAAAGACATGGGATGACCCTTCCTACTCCTCATCATCATCATCCGAGGAAGAAAACGCATTTGTCGCCAACTTAGCATTGATGGCATTTGACGACTTGGATTGCTCCTCCTCTGAAAATGAAGGATCAAGTTCAAATGAAGGGAGTTCAAGTGAAGGGGGAGCCTCCTCTACCTCCTCATCCGAAGAAGAGGACATGAAAACTATGGTAACTAACCTTTCACCTAGTAAAATAGTTTCTATGATTTCTAGCCTCACTAAGGACCTATTTAGAGCAAAGAAAAAGAATAAAAGCATGCTTGATCAAATTAAGGAATTAGAAGAAAAATTAGAAAAGGCATGTCTTAATGATAATAATGATGATGCATGCTCACATGATCTTTATGTGCCATTAGATGTTAATGATGCATGCATAGAAGAAAATAGGGCTTTAAGGGAAAAGGTAGACTATTTGACAAAAGCCCTAGAAAAATTCACTATTGGCTCAAACACTTTGAACATGATCATAGGGAGCCAAAGAGCAAGTTTTAACAAAAAAGGCCTTGGATATAAGGAAAAGAAAAATGAAAAGGCCTATAAATGCCTAATTGCTAGGGGACAAGATAAGAAGAAGGTAATAGCTAGAAAATGGATTCCTAAGGAATTTCTAGTGAACCCCATAGGCAAGAATTTGTATTGGGTTCCAAAATCCATCCTTAAGGGTTAGGAAAACCCTAGGATAGTCAACCATATGGACTTGACCTATATCATATTTTGGTTGACTTAGGATGGCGGGACAACATTTTTGAAATAGTGTTAGGTGATGATAATGTACCTATACATAGATATTAATGCTTAAGTCATGATAGTTAATAAAATTGCTATGTATGTTTGCAATCATGATTTATGATCTTGATATTTGGCACATAGTCATGGGCTTTAAGGGTATAAATCATGCTTTAGGTGATATTTGCTTATTACCATTATGAAATACCTAATGCATGATAACAATTTGATGAATACATCTATTTTATGATCATAATGTAAAATTAAGTCATATACATCTTTATGATCATGTGGATTGTTAGGATGATACTTAACCTTGATCGAATTGCATGAAAATAATGGTTAAGTACATACAAATACCTTTAGGATACATCTCACACTCACAATAGGCTACCTTGATTGAAAACTTAGCATGAGTGAGATGTTAGGATGATACAAATGTCCACTAGTGCCTATGACATTTAGATGGTCATTTAAAGTATCAAAATAGCAATAATAGATCAATCATGGGGAAGACTTATGTTTAATTCATAGACATATTGCCCAAAGATCATGGTTGGATATTTCATATGTTTTCAAAACAATTTCTTACTTTAAAATTCATGTGGTCATGTTTTGAAACAATCCAAAGCAAGACTAGGTGTTAAAATGGATACTAACATGTTCAAAAACTAGTGGTTTTTAAAGCTTTTGGATTTTAGTAAATCTCAGAAAATATAATGATTTTTCATGAAAAACTATTTTTCATTGATAGATATACTTAAAATAAATGTGTTCTCCAAATTTCACTATTTTTAGAATTTTTTGGAATTTATAATGCATTTCTGAAATTCATCTAGAAAATCAGAATTTCGGAATTCATTGTGCTAGTCATCGCCATCTTGATAGCGATCATTGCTCGCTTCACTTGAAAATAGCCCAACAATTTCTGATACACGGTTTTAAGGCATGTTTTTTGGTTAAGTTTCTCTCTAGCCTTGATGCCATGATATATAAACTTGTTTTTAATCTTTTTGGTGGTGTCAAAGGGGGAGAAAACTATATGTTTAAGTAAGGGGGAACATATCTAGGGGGAGTTTCATGTATTAAGGGGGAGAGTTACTAATTATGTTTATTTACATGCTTTCCTTTCTTAATGTTTTATCAAATGTTTTTACCTAACTTAAACGGATTGCCACACATCAAAAAGGGAGAGATTGTTAGGGCAATCTCTTGCCATGATAAGGTTTTGATGTTTGTGACAAAGGATTTAAGTTAGGGTGTTATTATGGTTTGATATGTGCGTTGGAATCTTGCAGAACTTAGTAATTCGCACATGGAGTCTTGCTGGGTTCACCACTCATTACCTCATGCTTGAGTCGGAGAAGGAGCATTGTAGAGTCGTGTGCTTGATGCTGCTGAGGGACCGCCGAATGAGATGACTTGAAGCTAAGCCAAGGAAGCAGACTTCGGAGGCAAGAGACGCGAAGGAGCATTGCAGAGTCGTGCGCCTGATGTTGTCAAGAGACGTGGCCGTGAACGAAGAGAGCTTCGGCGAGGGACTTCGAGTGAGATGAGAGAATGAGTGAATTGTAAGTAGCTCATTAGGTGAACTTGGCCAAATGGCTAAGTGTCGGATGAGTTTTCGACATCGATCGCCATGGAATGGCGATCGCTTCCGATTCAAATAGGTTTGAGTATCCGATCGATGGGTTTATGACGTGATCGCCATGGAATGGCGATCGATTGCCGAAGATGTCACGCAGAACCACTCGTATGGTAGGCGAGACTACGGAGGAGCAATCGACTGATGAGGTCCATCAGTCGACTGCCAAGTGTTCCGTTGGACTACAACAGTCAGGATCCGATGTGTTTGGAGGCCGTTGGAGTGGCAGCAGTCGACTGCCAAGGGCAGCAGTCGACTGGTGGTGGCCAACGGGAAGAAATCAGCTCTCTCTATAAAAAGAGAGGGTGTGGGCTTTTGGATGGCTAATGCTCATATCCCAAACGATCATCCAAGTTCTCCACAAGCTTTAAACTCTTCTTACTTGCTTTTACTTCATTTCTATTGTAAGAAGAGTGATCTTGATTTGTAAAGGGTATGTCCACCTAGCTTGGTGCAAAGGAGAGACCAATAGTGGATTGGTTTTGGTGGAGTGATTCACCGAGGACGAATCGGGGATCGTGGATTAGCGACGTAGCCGTGAACCACGTTACAACCTTGTGTTAGAATTGTTTGTTTATCTTTTTCTTTGTCTATTTGTATTTGCATATTCCGCTTGCGCTAATAATCTTTGTAGACAAGAAAATTCCACCATCTAATGAAAGAGGGCTATTCACCCCCCTCTAGCTGGCCGATCGATCCCCTACAACCCAAACCTTCCTTGCCCTTAAACCGTTCTTGAACCCTAGGTCTTGACTTTTGGACATTAGACCCCTTAACCGAATTTGTAATTATTTTAAGGGTATTCTCATGTTTTTCTAGCCTTGATCTCAAAGCTTAGTTTTCTAATTCTAATTTTCTCAATTTTGATTGTTCATTAGGTTTTTGGGAAGACCTCTTCTTCTTAGGCATGTGCCTAGACTTTTTGGGATTAATACCCAAATTTTCTTCTACTCTCCTAATTGATTCCCTAGGCAAAATAGTTCTAGTGTTATTGGTCCTAGGTTTGTCCTTAGATATATGAACATGCTTAGCACCTAGACAAACATATTTCTTCCTACTAGCATGCTTTTCATTAATAATTGCAAGAGAGCTAAAATAATTCTTAGCATGCTTATTAACTTTAGGAATTGAAGGGGCATTAAATTTTACCTTAGGGTTAACTTTAGAAGCTCCCCCTACATGAGATACACCTTCTTGCCCCTTCTTCCTCCCCCTAGGGCATTGGCTTCAGTAATGTCCCCTTTGATTGCATTTAAAGCACACAATGTGCTCTTTGCTTCTAGTTGTGGGGACTCCGATATCCTTTGACTTTTGGTTGACTTTTGGTGCCAATGCCTTTTCCTTAGCCAATTTTGGGTATTTACTATTGTAATGCCCTTTCTCCCTACACTCAAAGCATATTATATGATCTTTATTTAAAATCACAACACTTGAGTTACCTAAGGAGTTTTCTTCTTGCTCTTCATTTCTCCCGGATGTGGATGTTTCTTGTTGAACTTGCTCCGGGATGGAAGATTGCCTCTCCTCCTCCTCAATACTAGAGGTGGAGGTCTCCACCAAATCACCTACATCGTCGAATGTGGATGAGCTTTCTTCCACGACATCTTCCTCTACTTGTACCGATTCAAAATTTTCTTGGAATTTCATTACCTTATTCCATAGCTCCCTTGCATCCCTATAGTTACCTAATCTAGACCAAATATTGTTAGGTAACAAATCACTAAGTAATTCGATTACCTTGAGATTTGTCTCGAAGTCCTTGATTTGGTCTTGGGTCCACCTTGACTTCTCGATTGGCTTGTTGTCTTTGTCCCTAGGCATCTCAAAATCGTTTTCTACAATAATCATAACACCAAAGTCGGTTTCAAGATATACCTCCATCCGTTTCTTCCACCAAGCAAAATCTCCATCGAATTTCGATGGATGGATGTTGTAGCCGGGCATCTTATAGTGCTTGTGTTGGCGGTTAGTCCTCAATAAGCAACCTCGCTCTGATACCACTTGTAGGGTCGATGGTGGCCGGCTAGAGGGGGTGAATAGCCCTCAAACGTCATATGGTGGAATTCGATCGTTCTTCTTGCGTCGCTTGTCTATGATTGTCGTCAGCGCAGCGGAATAACAATAATAAAAAAAAAATACTAACAACACATACAAGCATACACAAGATATACGTGGTTCATAATCGAATGGTTCCTACTCCACGGGCGAGCTCACCGAGCTCTAGTTATGTGCACGACACTAACTAAACTCCTTCTCGACTACACGTCAGAGGTAGAGAAACCTTGTACAAACTATTACAACAAGTAATATGAAATACAAGAAGAAATATAAAGACAATACAAAAGAGAACTTTTACACAATTGCTTTGATCACTTTCTTGTTGCTTGCTTTAGATGGCACTTGAAGGTCTGGAATGCAACAGCAATACCTCTCCAATAGCTTCACAAAAGTCTTGGGGAAATCCTCCCTCTTGAGCTCCATTTATAACCTGCATCAAGATGATTTCACGCCCATCAGTTGACTGATCGTGACCATCAGTCGGCTGGTCCTGTAGCCGTTGTCTCACAATGGCCAGGTTCACGTTGGTCAAGTTTCAACGAATAACACATTAGTCGACTGATTTCCATCATTAGTCGACTGATAATCCCATCAATCGAGTGTCGGCGCGAGCACTCGATTGGAAACCATTCTGTGGCTAAAATCGCCCCAATCAGTCGACTGATCTACAGTGTCAGTCGACTGATGGCATTATCAATCGATTTCCCTCCCTCGTCAGTCGACTGGTAAGCCAGAATCTGGTCAGTCGATCACTGGTCGAAACCATACGACCTAGAGCAGTCGACTGGCACCTATTCCAGTCGATTGATGTCGGGTAAAACCTCAAACATCCGACACTCAGTCTTAGCCACTTGGCCAAGTCCACCTCATCCCTTATAAAGTTCCCCACCGAAGCTCTCTTCCCTCGGCCTACGTCCCTCGGATGCGTCAAGCGCACGACTTCGCAACGTCATCCTTCGCGTCTCATGCCCTCGAAGTATGCTTCCCTTTGGGCTCACTCCATTCGCTCCCCGTCTGGCGGTCCCTCGGATGCACTAAGTGCATGGCTTTGCAATGCCATCCTTCATCGACTCAAGAACCCCGAGCCTAGTGAACTTACTAAGTCCTCAAGACTTCCCACATGCACTAAGCGCACGGCTTCGCAATGCATTTCTCACCAAGCACCAAGCATACGGCTTCGCAATGCTTTGGAATTTTCCACACCAAGCTCCATGCTTTAATTTTCCATGCCAACTCCATGTTGGACTTTCCACACCAAGCCCCATGCTTGGATTTTCCATGCCAACTCCATGTTGGACTTTCCTATGACAATCCCATGTCATAAGTTTTGTCTATCATCAAAATATTGCTCGAGTCAAACTCGAGTCAACCTGGGCCGATTGCACCAACACCTTTGACCTTCTTAGTGACTTTCTTGGTTTTCCTTAAGTCCTTAGCCACTAAGCAAACACCATGGCTAGTCTTAGGGATAGCTTCCCTATTAGCCTTGGTTTTTCTAGACCTAAAAATTGTTCCATAATTAAATGGGAAATTATGGTAGGACATAGTTTTGTGACCCAAACCTTTCTTGCCTTTGGGCATTTCTTATTTCCTAGGTCTTGACTTTAGGGCATTTGACCCTTGAATAGAATTTTTATAATCCTAAGGGTCTTTTCCATTCTTTCAAGTCTTGACCTCAAGACTTGGTTTTCTAATTCTAATTTTCTCAATTTTGATTTTTCATTTATCTTTTGGGAAGACCTCTTATTCTTAGGCATGAGCCTAGATTTCTTGGGGTTAACACCCAAATTTTCTTCTATTCTCCTAATTGATTCCCTAGGTAAGATAGTTCTAGTGTTATTTGTCCTAGGTTTATCCTTAGATAAATTTACATGCTTAGCACCTAAATAATAAACCTTATTATTTCTACTAGCATGCTTTTCGTTAATAATTGCAAGAGAACTAAAATAGTTTTTAGCATGCTTCTTAGTTCTAAAAATTAAAGGTGCATTAACTAAATTTACCTTAGGGTTAGCTTGGGAAGCTCCCCCTACATGAGATACACCTTCTTGCTCTTTCTTCCTCCCCCTAGGACATTGGCTTCGGTAGTGTCCCTTTTGATTGCATTTAAAGCACACAATGTGCTCTTTGCTTCTAGTTGTGGGAACTCCGGCATCCTTTGACTTTGGGTTGACTTTTGGTGCCCGTGTCTTCTTTTTAGCTAATTTTGGGCATTTACTCTTGTAATACCCTTTCTCCCTACACTAAAAACATATTATGTGATATTTATTTAAAATCATTATGCTTGAGTTACCTAGGGTGGTGGAGGATTCTTCACTTCTTCTGGAGGTAGAACCTTCATTTCAATCTTGCTCTGGAATGGAAATCCTTTCCTCCCCCTCAATGCTAGAGGTGGAGGTTTCCTCCAAGTCATCCACATCTTCGAATGTGGATGGTGATTCTTCCTCAGCATTCTCCTCTACTTGTGTCAGTTGGGAATTTTCTTGAAATTTCATTACTTTATTCCATAATTCTTTCGCATCCCTATAGTCACCCAATCTAGACCAAATATTGCTAGGGATCAAATCACTAAGCAATTTTATTACCTTGAGATTTGTCTTGAAGTCCTTGATTTGGTCTTGGGTCCACCTTGACTTCTCAATTGGCTTGTTGTCTTTGTCCCTATGCATCTCAAAACTGTTTTCTACAATAATCATAACATCAAAATTGGTTTCAAGATATACCTCCATCCGTTTCTTCTACCAAGCAAAATCTCCATCGAATTTCGGTGGATGGATGTTGTAGCCGGTCATCTTGTAGTGCTTGTGTCGGCGGTTAGTCCTTGACAAGCGCCTAGCTCTGATACCACTTGTAGGGGATCGATGGTCGGTGATGACCGGCTAGAGGGGGTGAATAGCCCTCTTTCGTTGTATGAGCGGAAGTCGTTCGTTCTTGCATGCTTGTCTACAATTGTCGTTAATATACGCAACGGAAATAATAGAAATAACAACAACAACACAATCACACGCAATACACAAAGATATACGTGGTTCGAAACCGAATGGTTCCTACTCCATGGGCGAGCTCACCGAGCTCTAGTTATGCGCACGACACTAACTAAACTCCTTCTCGACAACACGTCGGAGGTGGAGAAACCTCTCACAAGCAATTACAACAGTAATATAACAAGATTAAAGCTAATACAAAGACACTAAGAAATACAAGTAAAGAACGCTTTACAAATCTTTTCTTTGAATGCTTTATTGTTGCTTGCTTTCGTTGGCTCTTGAAGGACTGGAATGCATCAGCAATTCCCCTTCAAAGTCTCCCTTAAAGTCTTGCCGAAATCCTCCGTCTTGAGCTCCATTTATAACCTGCATCAAGATGATTTCACGCCAATCAGTTGACTGATCGTGGCCATCAGTCGACTGGTCCTATAGACGTTGTCTCACAACGTCCAGATCCACATTGGTTAAGTTCCAACGGATCACCCATCAGTCGACTGATGGTACCCATCAGTCGAGTGCTTGCGCGAGCACTCGATTGGAAACTATTATGTGGCTGAAAACACCCCGATCATTCGACTGATCTCCCTCATCACCGATCGATGGTGTCAATAATGATCATCGTCATCCCTCGGCTGACGACCGCTGCACCATGTTCGATCGAACACTACCAAACACTAGTCGACTTAGAGCAGTCGACTAGCACCTATGTTAGTCGACTGATGTCGGGTAAAACCTCAAACACCAAGTTGTTTGAGCATCCGACACTCAGTCTTAACCACTTGGCCAAGTCCACCTTATCCCTCATGGAGTTCTCCCACCGAAGCTCTCTTCCCTCGGCCTATGTCCCTCGGATGCGCCAAGCGCACGACTTCGCAACGCCATCCTTCGCGTCTCTTGCCCTCGAAGTATGCTTCCCTTGGGCCTCACTCCATTCGCTCCCCGTTCGGTGGTCCCTCGGATGCACCAAGCACACGACTTCGCAATGTCATCCTTCACCGACTCAAGAACCCCGAGCCTAGAGAACTTACCAAGTCCTCAAGACTTCCCACATGCACCAAGCGCACGACTTCACAATGCATTTCTCACCAAGCACCAAGTGCACGGCTTCGCAATGCTTTGGACTTTTCAACACCAAGCCCCATGCTTGGATTTTCCATGCCAACTCCATGTTGGACTTTCCACACCAAGCCCCATGCTTGGATTTTCCATGCCAACTCTATGTTAGACTTTCCTATGATAATTCCATGTCATAAGTTTTGTCTATCATCAAAATACTGCTCGAGTCAACCTGGCCGATTACACTAACAACTCGTCCACGGATGATTCGTTCGGCGAATCACTCCCACAACCAATCACTAAACTTCTCCTTGAGCTCAATCAAGGTTGAGAAGAAACCTTCTTACACAAGATCCTCACTCTTACAATATGATTGAGATGAGAACAAGGAAGAGGAGGTTTGCAACGTTTAGGGCACTTGGGGAGCACTTAGGAGTGGAAGCATTAACCTCCCCAAGGTCCCCAACCCTTCTTTTTATAGAGAAGAAGGGTTTCTTCTTGTTGGGAATGTAGTAGTCGACTGATGCATGTTATCAATCGACTACTGCTCTAACGACTGACTTCCAATGACTTCTGACTTGCCATCGTCACCATCCAATGGTACCCTTGGAAGTCGACAGCCGATATCAGTAGTCGACTGGTACCTACATAGTCAACTAATCAGTCGACTACGAGCGGTTCTATGCTCATAGCAGTTGACTGCCATCCTTGGCAGTCGACTGTTGGGCCATAAAATCCTAGTTGATGTCGATCAACAACTAGTCGACTCAGACTAGTCGATTGATATCTATATCAGTCGACTGCTGTCGAGTAAAACCTTAAATAACAAATTGTTTGAGCATCCGACCGTCGGGTAAAACCTCAAACCACATGTTTAAGCATACGACACTTCCAACCATCGGGTAAAACCTCAAACACAAGTTTGAGCATCTGACTGATCCAATCGTCGAGTAAACTTTAAACACATGATTGAGCGTCTGACACTTGACTTTAGCCATTCGACCAAGTTCACCTACTTGAGCTACCCCATCCCGGGTTACAATCGCTCAATCTCTCATCTCCCATGGAGTCCCTCACCGAAGCTCTCTTCGTCCAGCTGCGTCCCTCGGAAGCACTAAGCCCACGGGTTCTCCCGTGTCATCCTTCATGTCTTGCCCTGAAGTCTGCTTCCTTTGGCTTCACTCGATTTGCTCCTCATCTGGCGGTCCCTC
Source organism: Wurfbainia villosa (assembly GCA_025175895.1). NCBI lineage: Eukaryota > Viridiplantae > Streptophyta > Magnoliopsida > Zingiberales > Zingiberaceae > Wurfbainia > Wurfbainia villosa. Next base: position 72,155,958 of record CM046003.1, on the reverse strand, counting down.
AGATGCACCAAGCTCACGACTTCTCCAATGTCATCCTTCACTGACTCAAGGACCCGAGCCATGAGATGATGAACTCACCAATTCTTCATCAAGTAAACTATGTGTGATTTACTAAGTCCTGTACAACTTAAACACATATATCAAATCACATAATCAACCTAACTTAAACCCTTTTCCACACACATCAAAACCAAACACATACTTGGGTTGATTGCCCTAACATTACATTGGTCATTCATAATTAACTCCTTAATTATGAATAGATCATGAGTGACACCTAACCGTGCATCATGACCTCAATTGACTAGGAAGTCTAAATCGACTCTAGAACATTTCTGAACCCTTCAGCAGCTACAGTTGTTTCGTGTCTTGTTCCTTTCACTCATCCTATACCCACTTGGTTTAGGACATTGTCTATGTGCTTGTCCCCACTAGGCTGACTACGTCACACCTAGCCCAAGTTTGTTTCATTGTCCTGTGGATTCAAGTTACTCCTACAAGTTCCCAAGAAAACCATCTTCTTAACATGTTTGCTCTAGCCAGAGACTTCTGAGTAACAACCCTGACAAGAGGCCTAGGGGATATATCTCCTTTATCATGAGTGGTGAATTCTCTGTGGGCTTTTCAAACACCTTCGATCACTTTGGCTTATACCCAATCATCCCGAAGTTACACCTACTATATAGATGGTTGTGAAGAACTCAAAGTATAAGCCGACATGATCAAGGTGACTTGAATACCTCAAGTCTAAAGAAGCTCGCACTCAAGCTGCAATGAGATCTTCAACGACATATAGAACCATATGAAGTCTCATAGAAGGTCACTCCAATGAACTAGTTACCATAACTAACATCCATATGTTCACTCTCAAAATCCCTATGCTTTTATTCAGTGAGTACCGAATGCTTGGATAAACCAAGGAGCATAACATGTGCTAGTCTCACAGAATTGATGATGTCCAATCTCATCAATTCATCAATTAGAGATAATTTCAATACTTGCATAATTACACATGATAAGATACCCACTAATTGTGATCCAATCACAATTTTTTTCATGCCAAGCATCGTATTGTGGACTTCAGTACATGAATTTAAGATCCAATCGAATTCATAAATAATGTATACTCAAATAATGAATTTTATTAATAAATTCTAAGGAGATTTCCTTAGGGCACCTCTTAATTACATCAAACTCTCACTTGGCCTACAACCAATTGCCTTGGTATATAATACCATAGGCCTTTATATGCATCTCGAACTTTTCTTGGGGAAGAGGCTTTGTCAAGGGATTTTCTAGATTCCTATCAGTGGGAACTTTCTCTATTTGTATGTCTCTTCTACCTATGATCTCTTTGATCAGATGGTAACGACATAGTACATGCTTGGATCGCTGATGAGACCGTGGTTCTTTCACCTGTGCAATGGCGGCATTCTTGTCGCAGTAAATCGGTAATGCTTCAACAATGCTCAGAACAACTCCAAGTTCAATAATGAACTTCTTGATTCAGACCACCTCCTTTGCTGCTTTAGAAGCTGCAATGTACTCTGTCTCCGTAGTAGAATCAACAACGGTGTCTTATTTGGAACTTTTCCAATTCACCGTACCTTCATTCAAGATGAATATGTATCCATACTGAGATTTGTAATCATCTTTATCTGTCTGGAAGTTGGCATCAGTATACCTGCTCACTACCATATCACCTTCTCCATATACCAAGAATAAATCCTTAGTCCTTCTCAAGTACTTAAGGATTGTCTTGACAGCCACTCAATGATCCATACTAGGATCCGATTGGTATCTATTCGTAATGCTCAAAGAGTATGATACATTGGGTATCATACATAACATAGCATACACGATCGATCCAATAGTTGACGCATAAGGAATATGACTCATGCGAATCCTCTCGTCTTCAATGCACGAGCACATAGACTTCGAAAGGTGAATCCCATGTCTCATGAGAATAAAACCTTTCTTGGATTCTTCCATGCTAAACCGTTTTAGCACTTTGTTTATGTATGCAGACTGTGAAAGACCAAGCAACCGATTCAATCTATCTATATATATCTTAATCCCAAAAATATAGGTTTCTTCTCCCATGTCTTTCATGGAGAACATTTTGGACAACTAGACTTTGACTATTTGCAAAATAGAAATATCATTTCCTATAATTAATATGTCATCAACATACAATACTAGGAACACGACCACCCTCCCACTAACCTTCTTATACACACAGGGCTCCTCAGGATTTTATGAGAAATCAAACTATTTGATTGCCTCATCAAATCAAATATTCCAACTCCTGGATGCTTGCTTCAATCCATAAATGGATCGTTGAATCTTTCATACTTTGTCCTTGTCAATGGATGTGAAATCCTTAGGTTGTATCATATATACATCCTCAGACAAGTTTCCATTAAGGAAAGCTATTTTCACATCCATCTGCCATATCTCATAATCAAACTAAGTCGTATGGCTAGGAGTATCTGAATGAATTTAAGCATAGATACTGGTGAAAAGGTGTCATCATAGTCAACACCTTGTCTTTGATGATAGCCTTTTGCCACTAATCTAGCTTCATAAGTAATAAGATTACCATCCATGTTGGGTTTCTTCTTGAAAACCCACTTGCACCCTATAGGCGTTATGCCTTCAGGTGGGTGTACTAAGTTCCAAACTTGGTTTTCATACATGAAATCCATTTCTGATTTCATGGCTATTAGCCACCTATCCCTCTCTGAACTATCAGTGCCTCTTCATAACTAGTGGGTTCATCATCTTCTATGAGCAACAAATTCACTTATGAGAAAGTCATGTTAGGGCAATCTCTTGCCATGATAAGGTTTTGATGTGTGTGGCAAAGGGTTTAAGTTAGGATAATATTGTTGTTTGATATGTGCGTTGGAGTCTTGCAGGACTTAGTAATTCGCACATGGAGCCTTGGCGGGTTCACCCTCACAACCTCGGTCCTTGAGTTGATGAAGGATGACTTTGCAGAAGCCGTGCGCTTGGAGCATCCGAGGGACCGCCGGACGAGATGACTTGAAGTGAAGCCAAGGAAGCAGACTTCGGAGGCAAGAGACGCGAAGGAGCATTGCAGAGCCATGCGCCTGATGCTGCCGTGGGACGTGGCCGCGAACGAAGAGAGCTTCGGCGAGGGACTTCGAGTGAGATGAGAGAATGAGTGAAATGTAAGTAGCTCATTAGGTGAACTTGGCCGAATGACTGAGTGTCGGAGACTTGACCGCAAGGGTTAAGGTTTACCCGACCGCCGGAATCTCAAACTTATGTTAAGTTTGAGTTTTACGGCACCGCCGACCGCATGGCATGGCATCGCTTGAGTCGAGTGGGTTCGACTGGTATCCGACTGATGGGTTTATGCCCAACAGTCGACTGCCAGAGGATATCTCGGGCATAGAACCGCTCGTAGTCGACTGGGCAGTCGACTACGGAGGCAGCAGTCGATTGGTGAGGTCCATCAGTCGAATTCCAAGAGTTCCATTGGACTACAACGGTCGGGATTCGACGTGTTCCGAGGGTAGTGGACGATCGGCCCGCCGCGGCATGATCGTGGCGGCCAACGGAAGAAATCAGCCCTCTCTATAAAAGAGAGGTGTGAGCCTTGAGAGGCTAATGCTTATGCTCTAAGTGATCTTCCTAGTGCCCCAAGCTCTAAACTCTTCTTACTTGTTTTTACTCCATTCTTATTGTAAGAAGAGTGATCTTGATTGTAAAGGTTACCTCCACCTAGCTTGGTGCAAAGGAGAGACCAATAGTGATTGGCTTTGGAGGAGTGATTCACCTCGGATGAATCGGGATCGTGGATTAGCGGCGTAGCCGTGAACCACGTTACATCTTCTTTGTTAGCGTTTGTGTTTTAGTTTATTGCTTTGTCTTTATTTTTTATGCTTCCGCTTGCGCTAACGATTGTGTAGACGAGCAAACGAACGAGAGAATTCCGACATCCATCGTAAGAGGGCTATTCACCCCCCTCTAGCCGGCCGTTCGATCCCCTACAAGTGGTATCAGAGCCAAGGAAAGCTTGTCGAGGACTAACCGCCACAACAAGCAACTTTCAAAATGGCCGGCTCCAACATCCATCCTCCGAAGTTTGAAGGAGAATTCGCTTGGTGGAAGAAGCGAATGAAGGTATTTTTTGAAAGGGATTTTGATATTATGATTACAATGGAATCCGGTTTCATTTTGCCTAGGGATGAAGAGGGGAAGCCAATAGAGAAATCTAGGTGGACCAAAAGGCAAAGGGAAGAGCACCTTGCAAATTCAAAAGCCAAGCATCATCTCTTCAATGTGCTCCCCCAACAAGAAATCAACCGAATAGGAGAATGCCTAAGCGCCAAGGAGATGTGGGAGAAGCTAATTGAGCTTCATGAAGGCACATCCGAGGCGAAGCTAGCAAGGAGAGATCTCCTCCGCTCCCAACTATCCAACATTAAATTAGAAAAGATAGAAAAGGTAACTTCTTTGCATTCTAGATTCAAAGAAATTTTAATTGGACTAACAAGTGTAGGAGAAAGGCTCTCCAACCGGGATATGGTAATGAAGGCCATAGATGCTTTCCCCTGATCATCCAAGTGGAGTTCAATGGTGGACTCATTTTACATTTCAAAGAATCTAGAGGTAAGTACTCTAGATGAATTTTTCTCCACTATGGAATTACATGAATCTAGACTTGAAGGAATACAAGAAGAGCCAAAAATACAACCTTCAAGGGGAGTAGCATTGTTGGCAAATAAGGGGAAGAAGAAGATAGAGATCTCCTCCTCCTCCGATGACGAAGCGTCTTCCTCCTCCTCCATGGATAGCACCGAAGAAGCCTATATGGTAAGGAGGGTAAGATGTGCTTTAAAAGGTTTTCATTTTTATAAATCAAATGATAGGAATAGAAGACCAAGGGGGAAGGTTATATGCTACAATTGCCAAGGAGAAGGGCACATAAGGGATAATTGTCCCCTCCTAAACAAGAGGAAGGAAGAGAAGAAAAAGAAAGAAGAAAAGAAGAAGAAAAAGGGGAGCAAGAAAAAGAAGGAAGAGGAGAAGAAGACAAGAAAAGGGGAAGACCAAAGCTCTAAAGGCAAGGACTTGGGATGACCCATCCTCATCCTCCTCATCATCATCGGATGAGGAGAATGCCTTTGTCACCAATTTGGCCTTGATGGCCTTTGATGACTTGGATTGCTCTTCCTCCGAAAATGAAGGATCAAGCTCAAGTGAAGGGGGAGCTTCTACATCCTCCTCATCCGAAGAAGAAGAAGATGATATGGAAACTATGGTAACGAATGCCTCTCCTAAGAAAATAGTTTCCATAATTTCTAGTTTAACTAAGGACTTATTTGGAATGAAAAAGAAAAATAAAAGCATGCTTAATCAAATTAAGGCATTGGAAAATAAGCTAGAAAATGCATGCTTAAATGATAATATTTCTTCTAGCTTAAATGATGCATGCTCACATGATCTTTATGTGCCATTAGATGTTAGTGATGCATGTATAAATGAAAATAGGGCCCTAAGGGAAAAGGTAGACTATTTAACCAAAGCCCTAGAAAAATTTACAATTGGCTCCAACACATTGAACATGATCTTAGGAAGTCAAAGAACTAGCTTCAACAATAAGGGCCTAGGTTATAAAGAAAAGAAAAATGAAAAGGCCTATAAATGTCTAATTGCTAGGGGACAAGATAAAATGAAGGTAATAGCTAGGAAATGGATCCCCAAGGAGTATCTAGTGAACCCAATAGGCAAGAACTTATTTTGGGTTCCAAAATCCATCCTTAAGGGTTAGAAAACCCCTAGGGTAGTCAACCATATGGAATTGACCTATATCATATTTTGGTTGACTTAGGATGGCGGGACAACATTTTTAAATAGTGTTGGGTGATGATAACGTGCCCATAAATAGATAATAATGCTTAAATCATGATGATTAATGTAATTGCTATGTATGGTTGCAATCATGATTTATGATTTTGATATTTGGCACATAATCATAAGAAATAGGTTTGAATCATGCTTTAGGTGATACTTTGTTTATTATCATCATATAATACCTAATGTATGATTATTATTTAATGAATACATGTTTTTCATGATTATAATGTAGGATCAATTGATATATGCCTTTATGATCATGAGGATTGTTAGGTTGATACTTAACCATGATAGAATTGCATGAATATAATGGCTAAGTATATACAAATACCCCCTAGGATGCATCTCACACTCACCATAGGCTACTTTGATTGAAAACTTAGCATGGGTGAGATGTTAGGATGATACAAATGTCCACTAATGCCTATGGCATTTAGATGGTCATTTAAGGTATCAAAATAGCAATAATAGACCAATCATGGGGAAGGCTTATGTTTAATTCATAGACATATTGCCCAAAGATCATGGTTGGATATTTCATATGTTTTCAAAACAATTTCTTACCCTAAAATCTATGTATTCATGTTTTAAAACAATTGGATGCAAAACTAGGTGTTAAAATGGATACTAACATGATCAAAAACCTAGTGGTTTTTAAAGCCTTTGGATTTTTTGCAAATATCGGAAAATATAATGATTTTTCATGAAAACCTATTTTTCACTGATAGATATACTTACAAGAAATATGTTCCCCAAATTTCATGATTTTTCAAATTTTTTGGAATTTTTAATGCATTTCTGAAATTCGCCTAGAAAATCAGAATTTCGGAATCCATTATGCGATCGACTAACCATCGATAGCGATCATTGCTCACCAAAAAACAGCTCAATATTTTCTGATTTCAGATTTTAATCATGTTTTTTGGTATTTTCCTTTTATTTAACTTGATGCCATGGATTTATAACTTAGTGTTAATCTGTTTGATGGTGTCAAAGGGGGAGAAGTAATTATGTTTAAGTAAATTATGATAGGGGGAGAAAATTTGAAAATTTGTATGGGGAGTTTCATGGATTAAGGGGGAGTTGCATGTTGCAATATCATGTTTATGTTTACATGCTTTCTTACCTTAGAATTTTCATTAAATGTTTTTACCTAACTTAAACGGATTGCCACACATCAAAAAGGGGGAGATTGTTAGGGCAATCTCTTGCCATGATAAGGTTTTGATGTGTGTGGCAAAGGGTTTAAGTTAGAATAATATTGTTGTTTGATATGTGCGTTGGAGTCTTGCAGGACTTAGTAATTCGCACATGGAGCCTTGGTGGGTTCACCCTCACAACCTCGGTCCTTGAGTCGGTGAAGGATGACTTTGCGGAAGCCGTGCGCTTGGAGCATCCAAGGGATCGCTGGACGAGATGACTTGAAGTGAAGCCAAGGAAGCAGACTTCGGAGGCAAGAGACGCGAAGGAGCATTGCAGAGTCGTGCGCCTGATGCTGCCGAGGGACGTGGCCGCGAACGAAGAGAGCTTCGGCGAGGGACTTCGAGTGAGATGAGAGAATGAGTGAAATGTAAGTAGCTCATTAGGTAAACTTGGCTGAATGACTGAGTGTCGGAGACTTGACCGCAAGGGTTAAGGTTTACCTGACCGCCGGAAGCTCAAACTTATGTTAAGTTTGAGTTTTACATGGCACCGCCGATCGCTAAGTCATGGCGGTCGCTTCCAGTCGAGTGGGTTCGACCGTATCCGATCGATGGGTTTATGCCCACAATGACTTATGGAATGGCAATGATCGCGGAGGATATCGCGCACGAACCGCTCGTAGCCGATCGGCGATGATTATGGAGGCAACGATGACGTGAGGTCCATCAGTCGACTGCCAAGAGTTCCATTGGACTACAATGGTCGGGATCCGACATGTTCGGAGGGTTGGTGTAGAGTGATTTAGCCGATCGCCAGGGCGAGTCGATCGTGGCGCTAACGGAAGAAATCAGCCCTCTCTATAAAAAGAGAGGGTGTGAGCCTTTGAGAGGCTAATGCTTATGCTCTAAGTGATCTTCCTAGTGCCCCACAAGCTCTAAACTCTTCTTACTTGTTTTTACTCCATTCTTATTGTAAGAAGAGTGATCTTGATTGTAAAGGTTACCTCCACCTAGCTTGGTGCAAAGGAGAGACCAATAGTGATTGGCTTTGGAGGAGTGATTCACCTCGGACGAATCGGGATCGTGGATTAGCGGCGTAGCCGTGAACCACGTTACATCTTCTTTGTTAGCGTTTGTGTTTTTGTTTATTGCTTTGTCTTTATTGTTTATGCTTATGCTTGCGCTAACGATTGTGTAGACGAGCAAACGAACGAGAGAATTCCAACATCCATCGTAAGAGGGCTATTCACCCCCCTCTAGCCGGCCGTTCGATCCCCTACAAGTCATATCTCTCAGGAATCCTACATTTCCTACTAGATCTACGAGGAAGTGGTATATTATCAGGTTTAGCTATAACATTATCCGAATGAGTAATTAGTTGTGGTTTTTGACTTGGTATCTCTTCTGTGTCTATAGGAGTCTCTTGAACTACTCTTAGTTCAATCTCACTCCCACTATTTTCCTGTAAAAGAAACTCCTTCTCTAGGAATACAACATGTTAGGGAAATCAACCCATGAATGATGTGTTTTGATGTATGTGGCAAAGGTTTAAGTTAGGTTGTTTGTGGATTTGATATGTGTGTTGAAGTCATGCAAGACATAGTAATTCACACATGGTTATCTTGACAAAGCATTGGCAAGATCACCATCTCATGACTCGGTCCTTATGTCGGTGAAGGACGACATTGCGAAGTCGTGCGCTTGGTGCATTTGAGGGACCGCCGGACGAGGAACATTGGAATGAAGCCAAGGAAGCAGACTTCAAGGTGAGACGCGAAGGATGGCATTACAAAGCCGTGCGCTTGGTGCATCCGAGGGACGTGGTCGGATGAAGAGAGCTTCAAGGCGAAGGACTCCAAGGGAGATGAGAGAGAGTGATTGTAACCCGGGAAGGGGTAGCTCATAGGTGAACTTGGTCGAATGGCTAAGTCAAGTGTTGGATGCTCAACCAAAGGTTGGTTTGAGGTTTTACCTGACACCAGTCGACTGTTATAGGTAGCAGTCGACTACTCTAGGTCGATTAGACTCGACTGGTGTTCGACTGAACCGTTTCTAGCCCAACAGTCGACTGTTAGGGTTTGACAGTCGACTGCTCAACCATCAGTCAACTTCAAAGGGATGGCAGTTGACTGATCGAGACAAGTTCAGGCACAGAAGGTTTGGCAGTCGAGTGATCTCATCGACCACTCGATTGTTGGCTCCATCAGTCGACTGATGGGAATATCAATCTACTGATATGGGAGTCGTTGGTTGGAATCCAACGTGGATGAACCCATTGTGAGGCAATGACTACAGCAGCAGTCGACTGATGGCTGCATCAGTCGACTGCTCGGTGCCCAACAGGAAGAATGACCTCTTCCCTATAAGAAGGGGCCTTGGGTCACTTGGGATGGTAAATGCTTCATCTCTAAACATACTCCCAAGTGCCAAAACATTTTCTTCCCTCTTTCTTGCTATTATTTCAATCATATTGTAAAGAGGGCGATTGTGTAAGAAAGTTTTACCTCTACCTAGCTTAGTGCAAAGGAGAGACTAGTGGAATTGGTTTAGGTGTGATTCACCTGGAACGAATCTGGTCGTGGATTAGTGGCAAGGGTCGTGAACCACGTTACATTGCCTTGTTAGCGTTTACATTCTTTGTTTCTTTGCATTGTCTTAATTATTTTACTTTAGCATTATATTTTCGTTGCGTTAACCATTGATTGTAGACGATTAAGCAAATGATTACCATCGACAAACATCAAGGCTATTCACCCGCCCCCCCTCTAGTCGGCCACCGATCCTCCAACAAGTGGTATCAGAGCGAGGAGCTTGTCGCGGACTAATCACCAACACAAATACGACAAGAGATGGCTGACTCCAACGTTCATCCGCCTAAGTTTGAGGGAGAATTCGCTTGGTGGAAAAAGCGGATGGAGGTATTTTTCGAAATATATTTTGATATTATGATTACAATGGAAACCGGTTTCGATTTGCCTAGGGATGAAGAGGGGAAGCCAATAGAAAAATCAAGGTGGACCAAGAAACCAAGAGAGGAGCACCTTGCAAATTCAAGAGCTAAGCACGATCTCTACAATGTGCTCCCTCAACAAGAAATCAATAGAATTGGAGAGTGCCTTAGTGCCAAAGAGATGTGGGAGAAACTAGTGGAGCTTCATGAAGGCACATCCGAGGTCAAGCTAGCAAGAAGAGACTTTCTCCGCTCTCAATTGAACAACATCAAACTCGATAAAGGGGAAAGGTAATATCTCTTCATTCTCATTTTAAAGAGATTATTAACGGCTTGACAAGTGTAGGAGAGAAGCTCTCCAACCGGGACATGATCATGCAGGCTATTGATGCATTCCCTCGGTCATCAAATTGGAGCTCCATTGTGGACTCCTTCTATATCTCTAAGAATCTAGAGGTAAGTACTCTAGATGAATTTTTCTCTACTATGGAGCTTCATGAAACTAGACTTGAAGGGATAGTAGAAGAACCAAGCATAAAGCCTAGGGGAGTAGCACTAGTAGCCAACAAAGGAAAGAAGAAGAAGAGCACACCCTCCTCATCCAATGAATCATCTTCCTCATCCATGGATAGCAATGAGGAGGCCTATATGGTAAGAAAGGTGAGACATTCTTTAAAGAATTTTAGATTTAATAAATCTCATGATAGGGGAAGAAGGCCAAGAAGGAAGGTGATTTGCTATAATTGCCAAGGAGAGGTACACATAAGGGATGATTGTCCCCTCTTGAACAAAAGCAAGGAAGAAAAGAGAAAGAAAGAAGACAAGAAGAAAGGGAGCAAGAAGAAGGATGAAGAGAAGAAATCAAAAAAAAAAGGGAAGGTCAAGGCACACAGAGTCATGTGGGATGATCCCTCATCCTCATCGGAAGAAGATCAAGCCTTCACAAGCCTTGCCCTAATGGAAATAGAAGACTTGGACTCCTCCTCGAAAAAAGAAGAAACAAGCTCAAGTGAGGAGAGCTCAAGTGAAGGGGGAGCTTCATCTTCATCCTCATCGGAATCACAAGAAGGAGATTGGGTAAGTGAGGTAACGAATCTCCCTCCCAAGAAAGTTATTTCCATGATTACTAGTTTGACTAAGGAGCTATTTAGGGCTAAAAAGAAAAATAAAAGCATGCTTAATGAAATTCAAAAACTAGAAGAAAAATTGAAAAATGCATGTTCACATGATGATTGTGTTTCTTCTAGTGTCAATGATGCATGCTTAGAAGAAAATAGGGTTTTGAAGGAAAGGTTAGATTCTCTAACCAAGGCCCTAGAAAAATTTACCATAGGCTCCAACACATTGAACATGATAATTGGGAGCCAAAGGGCTAGCTTTAACAAGAAAGGCCTAGGATATAAGGGATCCAAGAATGAGAAGGCCTACCATTGTTTGATTGCTAGGGGTCAAGCTAAAACCACAATGGTAGCTAGGAAATGGATTCCTAAGGAGTATTTGGTGAACCCTATTGAAAAGAATCTATATTGGGTTCCCAAGTCCATCCTTAAAGGTTAGGAAAATCCTAGGATAGTCAACCATAGTGGACTTATTTTATATCATGTAAAATGGTTGACTTATAAGGATGTGAGTGATGATTTTTTATTTAGGGTTGGGTGATGATAATGTGTAAGCCATGAATTAAATGTTTAAATCATGATTTATTCTTGATTTTATACTTGATAAATAATCATGATTTATTATTTGAATAATAATATTTGATTCATGATCATAATATGCAAATTAAATGATAATCTTGTGTTATGATCATAATGGAAGTTTTATACATGATACTTAACCTTGGTAAAAATTGCATGAAAGTTTGGTTAAGTATAAATACCTTTAGGTACATCTCACACTCACTATAGGCTAACTTGATTGAAAACATAGCATGAGTGAGATGTTAGGTTGATACAAATGGTCCACTAATGCTTATGGCATTTAGATGGTCATTTACATGTATCATGATAGTAATCAAAGACCAACTATGGGGAAAACAAATGTTTAATCAATGGGCATATTGCCCATAGATCATAGTTGGATATTTTAAATGATTTAAAACCATTTTATGTTTTGCAAATAACAAGTTCATGTTTTAAAAAGTTTCAAGACAAAACTATGATTTCAAGTTGATAAAAACTTTAGTTATTTTCAAACTTTTGAGTTTTTACCTAATTTTCAAAAATAGAATGAATTTTCATGACAAACCATTTTTCACTGATAAAGGGACTTACAAGAACTATGTTCCCCAAATTTCATAATTTTTCAAAATTTCTAGAATTTTTAATGCATTTCTGAAGTTGGACTTCGGAAATCAGAAATCCTGAAATATAGGTGGCAGTCATTGATGTCGCATACGAGCACGATGCTGGTTTATCAGGTTTTGAACTTGATTTTGGTAATTTTCTTTCCCTAGACTTGATGTCATGTTTATACAACATATGTTAGCTATTTTTGATGGTGTCAAAGGGGGAGAAATGGTTAAGTTTAAGTTAATCATGCTAGAGGGAATTAACATGTTTTAAGGGGAGTTGCATGTATTAAGGGGGAGTTGATATTCATGTTTGATATCCATGTTTTACATTCTTTCCTTGCTTATGTATTTTGATTAATGTTTCACCTAACTTAAACATGGTTGCCACACATCAAAAAGGGGGAGATTATTAGGGCAATCAACCTATGAATGATGTGTTTTGATGTGTGTAGCAAAGGTTTAAGTTAGGTTGTTTGTGGATTTGATATGTGTGTTGAAGTCATGTAGGACTAGTAATTCACACATGGTTAGCTTGACAAAGCATTGGCAAGATCACCATATCATGACTCGGTCCTTAAGTCGGTGAAGGACGACATTGCGAAGCCGTGCGCTTGACGTATCCGAGGGACCACTGGACGAGGAACATTGGAGTGAAGCCAAGGAAATAGACTTCAGATCAAGACGCGAAGGATGACATTGCGAAGCCGTGTGCTTGGTGCATCCGAGAGACGTGGTCGGACGAAGAGAGCTTCAAGGCGAAGGACTCCAAGGGAGATGAGAGTGAGCGATTGTAACCCGGGAAGGGGTAGCTCATAGGTAAACTTGGCCGAATGTCTAAGTCAAGTGTCAAATGCTCAACCAAAGGTTGGTTTTAGATTTTACCCGACACCAGTCGATTGCTATAGGTAGCAGTCGACTGCTCTAGGTCGATTGGACTCTATCGGTGTTCGACTGAACCATTTTTGGCCCAACAATGATCGCTAGGGTTTGCAATGATCGCCGACTATGATCACCGATCGCCAAGGGATGGCAGTTGAATGATCGAGGCAAGTTCAAGCACAGAAGGTTTGGTAGTCGAGTGATCTCGTTGACCACTCGACTGTTGGCTCCATTAGTCGACTGATGAGAATATTAGTCGACTAATGTGGGAGTCGTTGGATGGAATCCAATGTGGATGAACCCGTTGTGAGACAACGACTATAGCAGCAGTTGAATGATGGCTACATCAGTCGACTGCTCGATGCCCAACGGGAAGAATGACCTCTTCCCTATAAGAAGGGGCCTTGGGTCACTTGGGATGGTAAATGCTTCATCTCTAAACATACTCCCAAGTGCCAAAATATTTTCTTCCCTCTTTCTTGCTATTATTTCAATCATATTGTAAAGAGGAAGATTGTGTAAGAAAGGTTTACCTCCACCTAGCTTAGTGCAAAAGAGAGACTAGTGGAATTGGTTTAGGAGTGATTCACCTGGAACGAATCGGGTCGTGGATTAGTGGCAAGGGTCGTGAACCACCTTACATCACCTTGTTAGCATTTGCATTCTTTGTTTCTTTGCATTGTCTTAATTGTTTTACTTTAGCATTATATTTCTGTTGCGCTAACTGTTGATTTTAGATGATTAAGCAAATGATTACCATCGATGAACATCAAGGCTATTCACCCCCTCTAGCCGGCCACCGATCCTCCAACATCTCTTCTGTGTCTACCGGAGTCTCTTGAACTGCTCTTAGTTCAATCTCACTCCCACTGTTTTCCTATAAGAGAAACTCCTTCTCTAGAAATACAACATGCCTTGAAATAAATACCTTTTTTTTCCAAGGGATGATAGAATTGATAATCCCTTGTTTCCTTCGGGTAACCAATAAATAGACACTTATCAGACTTTGCCTCCAGCTCGTCTGATATTGTCCTCTTCACATAAGCAGGACAACCCTATATCTTCAAATAAGATAAATGAAGTTTTCTACTTTTCCATATCTCATATGGAATAGTAGAGATTGCCTTAGTCGGGACTCTATTTAACAAGTAAACAACGGTCTCGAGTGCGTAACTCCAAAAGGTTTTTGGAAGACTTGCATGCTACATCATTGACATAACCATATCCAACAAGGTTCAATTTTGCCTTTCAGCCACACCATTATATTGTGGCATGTAAGGTGGAGTCCTTTGGGACAAGATGTCATTGTCCCTTAGATAATCTTGAAACTCTTGGCTTAAGTATTCACCACCTCGATCCGATCGAAGTACTTCAATATTTTTCCCAAGTTGTTTCTCTACTTCCTTTCTGAAATCTTTAAACCTCTCAAAGACTTTAGATTTGTATCTTAACAGATATAAATACCCATATCGTGAATAATCATCGATAAAGGTAATGAAGTAGCTATAACCTCCTAAGGCATGAGTCGACATTGGTCCACATACATCGGTATGTATAAGGCCCAATACCTCAACTACTCGTTCACCCTTTCAATGAAAAGGTAACTTAATCATCTTTCCTTTTAAGCATGAAACACACATGTCTAATGAATCTGATTCATAAGACTCCAAAATGCCAAGCTTATGCAGTTTGGACATGCGTTCATTGCTTATATGACCAAGACGATAATGTCATAATTTCAAGGTTAATTGATGATCTAACTTAGTGTGTTTGCTATTTGATTCGATATTGAATATCTAGTTGGATGTATCTAACGTGTAGATTCCATTATTTAACATTCCAGTAGCATAAAGAACACCATTTAACGTAATATAACAATAATTATTACTAAACATCAAATGATAACATTTCTTATTCAAACATGAAATAGAAATAATGTTCTTTATTAATGCAGGAATATAAAAATAATCATCCAACTCTAAAACTAGTCCTGTAGGAAGTCGCAACATATAAGTACCCTTAGCTACAACAACAACTTTTGTTCCATTGCCAACCCTTAGATCTGCTTCTCCCTTAACCAGTCTTCTTTTGTTCCTAAGCCCCTGTATATCATTACATATATGTGAGCCACACCCGGTATCTAATACCCTAGTGCTAGAAGAAATAGTATGACATTCAATAACAAATATACCTGAAGTAGATTTGACATCAGATGCCTTTTTCTGCTTCAGTGACTCCAGATACTGCTTGCAATTTCTCTTCCAATGTCCATCCTTGCCACAATGATGGCAGGTGCCCTTGGGAGTTAATTCTTCCTTCTTTGCCTTTTTCTTCCCTTTAGCTTTGGTTTTTGACTTCCTCTTAGAACCTTTCTTTGAGGAGTCAACCAACATCACCGCCTTCTATTCTTTAGCAACAGATGACTCCACTATTTTAAGCATATTGATCAATTTAGGAATTGTGGACTCAATCTTATTTATCCGATAGTTCATCACAAATTGTGAATAGCTACCAGTCATATTGTGAATAATTAAGTCAATACTTAATTCATGGTTCATGAAAAACCCTAACGATCTCAATCGCTCAATATAGCTATTCATCCTTAGTACAAATTGCACTACAGATGAATCCTCCTGCATCTTCGAGCGAAAGAGGAGCTGGGTGATCTCAAACCTTTCAGATCGCACCTTCTCATCGAAAAACTCTCAAAGATGGAAGACAATTATATTAGCATCCACTAAGGAGATATCGACGCTAGCATAATGTAACTCGCTATCTTAGAGTCAGCAACATGTTTCTAGTAAGCCAACTTTTGGTCACCAGATGCATTGTCTGTAAAAGGTTGGGGAAGAACCTCTTCAAGGATATAAGCTAGCTTTTTAGCCTTGAGAACAATTCTCAGGTTGCAAAGCCAGTCCAAGAAGTTTGACCTATTCAATTTGTTGTTGTCCAAAATAGAACCTAAATTAATGGAGGTCAATATGTTGTTCTAATTAGTACCTAGACATACAAAAAGAGGTGTATAAGAGAGATGAATTTTATAGTAATGCAAACAATTTACATTAACAAAAAACTCCCACTATTTTTATCAAATTCAATAGCCCTCACTTTGAATTTGAGAGATGGTAGGCTATCTCCTAGTGGGTTGATATCCATTATGACTAAGAACAACCTTGGAGAGAGTCCAACAAGTCATTCATAGTCATAATGTTAGGCATCAACAACACCCATTATATATCAAATATATAACTATCACTTTATGCTATCAACTAATTGAATGTTTGCATATACATTAGGTTGTTAACTCATTAATATATATATACATCCAATACATATCACCTAATTGCACCTCTGTCCACATTGACCTTGGAGAGAGTCCAACAAATCAATACTTTCAGCTAGGGATGACCCATTAATCATGAGATCGAATTTAAATGTTTTGAACACATAAAATTTACAAGCCAAGCTTGGAGAGAGTCCAACAACCCAAACTTGAAATTGACCCCTGGTCCTTACCATTTAAAATAAACATCAAATCTCATATGAATTGAACATGTTCGATGTCATGCCAGGCTTAGAGAGAGAATCCAATAACCCAAACACAAAAAGGAACTCCAGTTCAACCATATTAATGGAAGGTGTTAGCCCTAATATTTGCACGAGGGATTTCAGGTTATTATGGGTCTCATCTATAACAGGAAATAAATCTAAATATGGAAAAATCAAGGTCACATTAGGAAATAAATTTTCCGAAGTGAACATGAGTTGAACAATTGACGCACATGTCATTTTAGGAATTAGATACGCGAGCCGCGCAACTTATTCCCCAACGCATGGCTAGTCTATGCTTAGGCTCTAATGATGCAACTAACACCTTCGGTGTTTCTAGGCACATCCTCGGTATTTCCTTTTAGGTTACAAATATATCCTATATGTGGAATCATGCATACTCTAATCTATCATATAGAAAAACATGACATAGGTATATTAATGTTAGTAATATATGAGAGATGTCCTAAGACAATCGCCTTATGTTTGAACCATTTATATGATAAATGAAGATTCACTATTTGAGTATACATGTTTTCATGTATTTGATTAGATCTTAAACTCATTTACTGAATGTCCATGATACGATTCACAGAATGAGAGAATTTGTGATTGGATCACAACTAGTGAGTATCTCTACATTTGTAATTGTGATGTATCGGAATTATCCCTAGTCGATGAATTGATGGATTTGGACACCATTGATTCTATCGAGACTAGCATGAGGTATACTCCTTGGTGTATCCAAGCAGCTGATTCTCACTGGCTAGAGACATTGTGATGTCCGAAGTTAATCGTGGATGCTAGTTATGGTAACTAGTTCATTGGAGTGACCAGCCATAAGACTTCATATGGTTCTCTGCATATATAGATATGTCAATGAAGTTCTTACTGCAGCTTAAGTACGATGTTCCTTTGACTTGTGGTATTCAAGTCATCTTGATCATAAAGACTTATGCTTTGACATCTTAAGCAAGCATCTCTAAGGAGATGTGGACCCGGGATGATTGGGTATAAGTCGAAGTGATCGAAGGTGTTTGAATAGCCTATAAAGGATTCACCACTCCTTGCGAGGAGATGTATACCCATGGCCTCTCGTCGGATTGTTAATAAAGTCTTTGGCCAAAGCATTACATGTTTAGAGTAAGGTACTCTTCGATACATGTGTAGTAACTAGAATCCGTAGGACGAGGAAATGATACTTGGGCAAGGTGTGACGTAGTCAGCCTAGTGGGGACTGACACTATAGACCATGTCCTGAACCAAGTGGGTATAAGATGAGTGAAGGGAATGGGGCACGATCCATTCGAGCTGCTGAAGGGTTTCAGAAATAGTTCTGGATCAACCGTTGATCTTTTCGGTTAATTGGGGATCATGATGTACTACTAGGTGCCACTCATGATCGTTCTATAATTAATGGTTAATTATAGACGACCAACATAAACCGAGAACCTATTTGGTCACACGCACAATGAGCGTAATCCAAAGGATTTAAAACGAGCTTGAGAATAAGATTCTCAGACCGAGAGAAACTAGGTTTGGTTGGACCAAACATGGAGCGAGTATGAAATCGTTTCAGTCGCAATGGAAGTGTGGATGGGCCATGTCTTATGAAGACATGATGGATGAACCAAATTGGTTTGGTTCAAATCCAATGGAGGAGAATAAACCAAAGGGTTTGGTTTGTTTTAAACGAATGAACCAAAGTTGGTTCGGTTCGTTTTCACTTAAAATAAACCATCATGGTTTGATTTATTTTAACTTAAATTAATGGAGCGGGTTAACGGGCTTTTGGTTATGATCCGATAACCATTAAGAGAATTTGTTCTCTATAAAATAGGGCTTAAGGGTTTTTTTTAAACCCTAATCAAAGTCCAAGCAACCCTAATAGTTGCCGCCCCCTCCTCTCCTTGGTGAAGTCGGCGCCAACAACCCCCCTTGCCACCACCCACCACCTAGCTCCCTTGCCGGCGTCTAGAAGGGGCTGTCCTTCCCTCTTTCCGACATCGAGCTGCTGCCGGAGAAGCTCCGGTGATCTCCTTTGGGTTCGGCAATAAGGTGAGCTTCAACCTTCCCTTTTGGCCGACACTTATTCCTCCACCAAAGCTGTCCAGTTTTCGGGACAGCTTGTTTCCTTCTCGTCGGAGCGTCGTTTGGACGACGTTTGGACCTCCGACAGCGGTAGCCTTGCCGGGGATTCGATCTCCGGTAATCCTCATAGGTGGAGGATGAAGGATTCATCAAACGGTTGACAAATACCTCTCCGGAGAAGCGAGTTTTTGAGGACTCGTTTTGGATCCGAATTTTGATTCGGATCGTGATCTTCTCTCGATCACATCGTCTTCAACACGAGGCTAGTAACCCGTACGAAGACGAGGCTCATGACTTTGTGAAGTCATCCCAAAGATACTCGGCGTGGATACGGATAGAGACGATTCTAGCGAGAATCGTTCCGGTTGATGCCTTTCCCGCTACACGTGATACGTCAGGTATACGTAGTCTAAATTTCCTTGTATTGCAAAATTTAAATTTACGGTTATGTCTACACATGTTGTACTATGCATTCGTGTGATGTGTGTGTTGTAATAAATTAGATTTATTATTTTATTCCTTCCGTTGTGCGTATGTTTACGAAACATGTTCGAACACACTCGCCGCGGTGTTGGAAACCCAACAGTGGTATCAGAGCCCAGGTTGTGTTTCGACATAATCGTAAAATTGTTTTGCGATAGTCATAATGGTATTTCTGAAAATTTTCTACTTTTGGAAAGTTAGAAATATTTATGGAAATTTTTAATTTTGGAAAGTCTAGAAGTATTTATGGAAATCTTCTACTTTTGGAAAGTTGGAAGTATTTATGGAAATTGATATTTTCCATAAATAAAATATTTGATTAGATTTGGAAATTTATTTCCTAATTTAATCATGATTTGATTTGGGAAATCAAATATTAAAATATTTTATTTCCATAAGTAGTTTTGATGATTTAGAAAATTGGTTTCCTAAATTGACATTCCTTAATCAACACTTTCCACAAATAAAATATGTGATTAGATTTGGAAATTTATTTCTTAATTTAATCATGATTTGATTTGCAGAATCAAATCTTAAACATATTTTATTTCCATAAATAGTTATGACATATAAGGAAATTATGTACATGACATAATTGTATGCCATGTAATTGCATTAGATGCATATCATAATGGTATGCGTGTTGTGACCTGTAGATGTATGTCATGTAAGGCCGTGCCATGTAGATAATAGTTATTTGCATGCAAAGAGGATGAGCCATAAAACCCTTAAACAATATTAAAGCCTACACCTTCCATTAATATGGTTAGAACCCGAGTTCCGTTTCTTATTTGGGTTGTTGGACTCTCTCCAAGCCCGGCTCGAACCCGAACATGTTCAAACCATGGAATAGTTTAATACTAATATGGTAAGAGTCAGAGGTCAATCGTTAGCTTTGGTTGTTGGACTCTCTCCAAGTCGGGCTAATTGGTTGAATGCGCTCTAACCATATTAAAACTATTTCTCGATTAATGGGTTGGCTTTAACCTGGAGCATCGGCTTGTTGGACTCTCTCCAAGGTCGATGTAAAGGGAGGTGAAGTTGGGTGCTATGCATATGATGCATACTTGTTAATGTGTTAACAACCCGATGTATGTGTGAACATTCAATTAGTTGATAGCATATTGTGATAATTGCATATACGTGATATGCAATCGGTATAGTTGATACCTACCATCGTAGTTATGAATGGCTTGTTGGACTCTCTCCAAGGTTGTTCATATCTATGATGGATATCAGCCCATTCGGAGATGGACCTACAATCTCCCAAAGTGATTTTTTGGGGTTTTTTGAAATTCGAAAAATGAATGGGATTTATAAATGTATATTAATGCATTTTTAAAATCATTTTCTCATATATGCTCATTTTGTATTTCTAGGTTAATCGATTGATCATGACGTCTTTGAATTTGCGCACTATTTTGGATTCAAACAAATTGATTGGGCCTAACTTCCTGATTGGCTTAGAAACCTGAGAATTGTTCTCAATACGGAAAAGCTAGCATATGTCCTTGAAGAGCCTCTTCCCAACCGTCCTAAGGACAGTGCAACTCCAGACCAAATGTTGGTCTATCAGAAGCATGTGGCAGATTCTGAGCTGGCGAGTTGCATCATGCTAGCTACGATGGTACCTGAGCTGCAAAAGCAGCATGAGCATATGGATGCTAATACCATAGTCTTTCATCTTTATGAGTTGGTTGATGAGCAAATGAGATTCGAAAGGTTCGAAGTCTCCAAGCTCCTCTTCACCTCTGAGATGTAAGAAGGTTCATCTATGGTACTTGCCTCAACATCTTTGAAGGCGTGGAGTCTTCTACGAAGCATGAAGCGAGGGGCAGTCTTGTAAGTTGATTCCTCGAAGAAAGGTTCTAAGAGGAAGTCAAAAGGAATAGCGAAGGGAAGAAAAAGGCTAAAAAGCGAGAACTCAAAGGGCACTTGCCATCATTATGGCAAGGAGGGCCATTAGCGAAGAAATTGCAAGATTTATCTTGAGTTCGTGAAGAAGAATAAGGCATCGGATGCCCCATCTTCTTGAATATCTTCTTTATTGATTGTCATTCTATTTCCTCAGACACTTGGGTATTTGATACTGGGTGTGGCTCACATATATGTAATGACATACATGGGCTAAGGAATAGAAGAAGACTCGTCAAGGGGAGAGTCAAATTTACATGTTGGGAATGGAGCAACGGTTGCTGCACTCGCCATCAGAACGTATTTGTTGGAACTCCCTGTAGGACTTGTCTTAGAACTGGACAATTGCTTTTATGTTCCTTCGTTGATAAAGAACATCATTTCTATTTCTTGTTTAAATAGAAATGGGTACCATTTGACTTTTAGTAACAATTGTTGTTACATAACTTTGAATGGAGTTCTTTATGGGACTGGAACTTTAAGCAATGGTGTTTATACGTTGGACGTATCCAGTGACATTTTCAATATCGAAGCGAGCAACAAGCGTGCTCGAAAGGATAATCAATTAGACTCCTACATGTAGCATTGTCATCTTGGCCATGCAAGCAAGAAATGCATGTCCAAATTACACCGATGTGGAATTCTGGAATCGTTTGAATTGGATTCATACGATACATGCAAATCATGCTTAAAAGGAAAGATGACTAAGTTACCTTTTACAGGAAAAGGTGAATGAGTGGGAGAGTTGCTAGGTCTAATACATACTGATGTATGTGGACCTATGTCAACTCAAGCTTTAGGAGGCTATAGCTACTTTATTACCTTCACTGATGATCACTCACGGTTTGGGTATGTGTTCTTGATGAAACACAAGTCTGAAGCCTTTGAAAGGTTCAAAGAATTTAGAAATAAAGTAGAGAAACAACATGACAAGAGTATTAAAATACTTCGATCAGATTGAGGTGGTGAATACTTAAGTCAAGAGTTTCTTGATTATCTAAGAGACAATGGTATATTATCTCAATGGACTCCGCCATATACACCACAGCATAATGGTGTATCTGAGAGGCATAACCGGACCTTGTTGGACATGGTCAGATCAATGATGAATCATGTGAATCTTCCCAAGTCCTTTTGGGACTATGCACTTCAGACAACTATTTACTTGTTAAACAGAATGTCAACCAAGGTAGTCTCTACTACTCCATATGAGATATGGAATAGTAAGAAACCTCATGTATCTTACTTGAAGATATGGGGTTGTCCTGCTTATGTGAAGCGGACTGTATCAGACAAATTTGATGCTAAGTCTGATAAATGTCTATTTATTGGATACCCTAAAGAAACAAGGTGTTACCAATTCTATCATCCTGTGGAACAAAAGGTGTTTGTTTCAAGGCATGTTGTGTTTCTAGAGAAAGAGTTTCTCTTGCAAGAAAATAGTGGGAGTGTCGTCGAGCTTGGGGTGGCTCGAGAGACTCAAATAGACATTGATGAGATACCTGGTGAAGCACAACAGCCAATAACACATAGTGATGAGCAATCAGCTAATCCTAATGAAACACCATATCTTCATAGATGTGGTAGAACACACAACATTCTTGAGAGATATGGATTTCTCGTAAGTGAATCGAACGACGTGTTACTCATTGATGATGAGGAGCCTACCAGTTATGAAGAAGTTCTGACAAGTTCAGAAAGGGATATGTGGCTTGAAGCCATGAAGTCGGAAATGGATTCCATATATGAAAACCAAGTTTGGAACTTAGTTGACCCACCTGAAGGCATCAAGCCTATATGGTGCAAGTGGGTTTTCAAGAAGAAAACCGACATGGATGGTAATGTGATTACCTATAAAGCTAGATTAGTGGTGAAAGGATATCGTCAAAAGCAAGGTGTTGATTATGACGAAACCTATTCGCCTGTAGCTATGCTTAAATCCATTCGGATGCTCCTGGCCATAGCGGCTCATTATGATTATGAGATATGACAAATGGATGTGAAAACCTGCTCGAGGACATGTATATGATACAGCCTGAGGGTTTCACATCGGTTGATAAAACCAAGGTATGCAAATTGCGACGGTCCATATATGGATTGAAGCAAGCATCCAGGAGCTGGAATATCCGTTTTGATGAGACAATCAAAAAGTTTGATTTCTCACAAAATCCAGATGAACTTTGTGTGTACAAGAAGGTTAGTGGGAGTGCAGTCGTGTTCCTAGTATTGTATGTTGATGACATATTACTTATAGGAAATGATGTTTCAGTCTTACAGTCAGTTAAGATTTGGTTATCCAAGACATTCTCCATGAAAGACCTGGGAGAAGCAACCTACATCCTCGGGATTAAGATCTATAGAGATAGATCGAAATGGTTGCTTGGTCTTTCGCAGTCTACATATATAGACCGAGTGCTAAAGAGGTTTAGCATGTCGGAATCCAAGAAAGGATTCCTGTTGGGTTTCCGGCACCGCGGCATGTGTATGTTCGATCACGTTTCGTAAACATAAACACAGCGGAAGCAATAAAAATAATAAATCTACATTTATTACAACACACACAATGCACGCATGCATATTACAACAAGTGTAGACATAACCGTAAATTTAAATTTGCAATAAAAGGAAATTTATCTACGTTATACCTTTCGTATGACGTGTAGCGGGAACGACATCAACCGGAACGATCCTCGCTAGAATCGTCTCTATCCATATCCACGCCGAGTTCCTCGGGATGACTTCGCTAAGCCACGAGCTTCGTCTTCGTACGGGTTACTAGCCTCGTGTTGAAGACGACGTGATCGAGAGATGATCACGATCCAAATCCAAATTCGGATCCAAAACGAGTCCTCAAAACTCGCTTCTCCGGAGAGGTATTCGTCAACCGATTGACGAATCCTTCGTCCTCCACCTCAGAGGATTACCGGAGATCGAATCCCCGGTAAGTTATCCGTTGTCGGAGCTCTAACCATCGTCCAAATGACGCTCCGACGAGAGGAGAAGAAGCTGTCCAGAAAACTGGACAGCTTGGTGGAGGAGTAGTCACCGGCCAAAACAAGGAAGCCAAGTGCTCACCTTTTCACCGAGGCCTAGGAAGATCACCGGAGGGTCGCCGGAGGGTTCACCGGCTGAAGCTTGGACGCCGGCAAGGAGCTGGACGGCGGCACAAAGGTTGGGCGGCAATGGAGTTGGGCGGCACACCTAGGTTGGGCGGCACAACTAGGTTGGGCGGCAACTCCAACTAGGGTTTGGATTAGGGCTTAATTATCCATTAAGCCCTCTTTTATAGAGAACTAATTCTCTTAATGGTTATTGGATCATAACCATTAGGCCCGTTAACCCGCTCCATTAAGATAAGTTAAAATAAACCAAACCATGATGGTTTATTTTAAGTTAAAATGAACCGAACCAACTTTTGGTTCATTCGTTTAAAATAAACCAAATCCTTTTGTTTATTCTCCTCCATTGGATTAGAACCAAACCATTTTGGTTCATCCATTATGTCTTAATAAGACACGGCCCATCCACGCTTCCATTGCGACTGAAATGATTTCATGCTCGCTTTATGTTTGGTCCAACCAAACCTAGTTTCTCTCGGTCTGAGAATCCCATTCTCAAGCTCGTTTTATATCCTTTGGATTACGCTCGTTGTGCGTGTGACCAAATAGGTTCTCGGTTTATGTTGGCCGTCTATAATTAACCATTAATTATAGAACGATCATGAGTGGCACCTAGTAGTACATCATGATCCCCAATTAACCAAAAGATCAAGCGGTTGATCGAACTATTTTCAAACCCTTCAAGAGCTCGAATGAATCGTGCCCCATTCCCTTCACTCATCTTATACCCACTTGGTTGGGACATGGTCTATTGTGTATCCCCACTAGTGACTCGTCACACCTAGCCCAAGTATCATTTTCGTCCCTCACAGTTCTAGTTCTTGCACATGTATCGAAGAGTACTTTACTCTAAACATGTAATGCTTTGGCCAAAGACTTTAGTAATAATCCGACGAGAGGCCATGGGTATACATCTCCTCAAGGAGTGGTGAATCCTTTATAGGCTATTCAAACACCTTGATCACTTGACTTATACCCAATCATCCGGGTCCACATCTCCTTAGAGATGTTTGCTTAAGATGTCAAAGCATAAGTCTCCATGATCAAGATGACTTGAATACCGCAAGTCAAAGGAACATCGCACTTAAGCTACAGTAAGAACTTCATTGACATATCTATATATGCAGAGAACCATATGATGTCTTACGGCTGGTCACTCGAATGAACTAGTTACCATAACTAGCATCCACGATCAACTCCGGACATCACAATGTCTCCAGCCAGTGAGAATCAGCTTCTTGGATACACCAAGGAGTATACCTCGTGCTAGTCTCGACAGAATTGATGGTGTCCAAATCCATCAATTCATCGACTAGGGATAATTCCGATACATCACAATTACACATGTAGAGATACTCACTAGTTGTGATCCAATCACAAATTCTCTCATGCTGTGAATCGTATCATGGACATTCAGTAAATGAGTTTAAGATCCAATCAAATACATAAAACATGTATACTCAAATAGTGAATCTTCATTTATCATATAAATGGTTCATACATAAGGCGATTGCCTTAGGACATCTTTCATATATTACTAACAGACTCCCACTTGGCCTAATGCCAATCGCTACGGTATCCAATACCATAAGCTCTAACATGACCCTCAAACTTACTTTGAGGTAATGCTTTAGTCAAAGGATCCGCTAAGTTCCTTTCAATGGGAATTTTCTCGATTTGTATTTCGTTCCTACTGATGATCTCTCTGATAAGATGATAGCGGCGAAGCACATGTTTGGATCACTGATGAGACCTTGGCTCTTTCGCCTGTGCAATTGCTCCATTGTTGTCGCAGTAGACCGGTATTGCTTCAACAATGGCCGGAATCACACCAAGTTCATGAACGAACTTTTTGATCCAAACCGCTTCCTTTCTTGCCGGCTACAATGTATTAGGTAGAATCCGCTCTGATCTCTTGTTTGGAACTTTTCCAACTCACTGCGCCCCCATTCAAGGTGAACACGTATCCAGACTGAGACCTGGAATCATCCTTGTCTATCTGGAAGCTGGCATCCGTATACCTGCGTATCACCATGTCCCCTTCTCCATATATTAGGAACACATCCTTAGTTCTTCTCAAGTACTTAAGGATCGTCTTAACAGCCGCCCAATGATCCATTCCTGGATCAGACTACTATCTGCTCGTGACACTCAGAGCATACGATACATCGGGCCTCGTACATAACATAGCATACATGATAGATCCTATTGCGGATGCATAGGGAATCTTACTCATGCAAATCCTCTCGTCTTCTGTGCGCGGACACATAGACTTCAAAAGGTGTACCCCATGCCTGATGGGTAGGAAACCTTTCTTGGATTTCGACATGCTAAACCTCTTTAGCACTCGGTCTATATATGTAGACTGCGAAAGACCAAGCAACCGTTTCGATCTATCTTTATAGATCTTAATCCCGAGGATGTAGGTTGCTTCTCCCAGGTCTTTCATGGAGAATGTCTTGGATAACCAAACCTTCACTGACTGTAAGATTGAAACATCGTTTCCTATAAGTAGTATGTCATCGACATACAATACTAGGAATAAGACTGCACTCCCACTAACCTTCTTGTACACATAAGGTTCGTATGGATTTTGTGAGAAATCAAACTTTTTGATTGTCTCATCAAAACGGATATTCCAGCTCCTGGATGCTTGCTTCAATCCATAAATGGACCGTCGCAATTTGCATACCTTGGTTTTATCAACCGATGTGAAACCCTTAGGCTGTATCATATACACGTCCTCGAGCAAGTTTCCATTAAGGAAAGCTGTTTTCACATCCATCTGCCATAACTCATAATCATAATGAGCCGCTATGGCCAGGAGCATCCGAATGGATTTAAGCATAGCTACAGGCGAATAGGTTTCGTCATAATCAACACCTTGCTTTTGACGATATCCTTTCGCCACCAATCTAGCCTTGTAGGTAATCACATTACCATCCATGTCGGTTTTCTTCTTGAAAACCCACTTGCACCCTATAGGCTTTATCCCTTCAGCTGGGTCAACCAAGTTCCAAACTTGGTTTTCATACATGGAATCCATTTCCGACTTCATGGCACCAAGCCACTTATCCCTTTCTGAACTTGTCAGCACTTCTTCATAACTGGTAGGCTCCTCATCATCAATGAGTAACACGTCGTTCGATTAAACTACGAGAAATCCATATCTCTCGGGAATATTGCGTGTTCTACGGATCTACGAAGATGTGGTGTTACAATAGGTCCAGTAGGATTGCTCATCACTATGAGTTGTGGTGTTGTGCTCACCGGGTATCTCATCAATGTCTATTTGAGTCTCTCGAGCCTCCTCAAGCTCGGCGACACTCCCCTGTTTTCTTGCAAGAGAAACTCTTTCTCTAGAAAACAGATGCCTTGAAACAAACACCTTTTGTTCCACAGATGATAGAATTGGTAACCCCTTGTTTCCTTAGGGTATCCAACAAATAGACATTTATCGGACTTAACATCCAATTTGTCGATCTGATCGCTTCACATAAGCGAGACAACCCCATATCTTCAAGTAAGATACATGAGGTTTCTTACTATTCCATATCTCATATGGAGTAGTTGAGACTACCTTAGTAGGCATTACATTTAACAAGTAAACAAGATAACCCCAAGGACTTGGGAAGAGTTGCATGATTCATCATTGACTGACCATGTCCAACAAGGTCGATTCGCCTCTCGGATACACCATTATCTTTGTGGTGTATATGGCGGAGTCCATTGAGACAATATGCCATTGTCTCTTAGATAATCAAGAAACTCTTGACTTAAGTATTCACCACCTCGATCCGATCGAAGTATTTTAATACTCTTGTCATGTTGTTTCTCTACTTCATTTCTGAATTCTTCGAACCTTTCAAAGGCTTCAGACTTGTGTTTCATCAAGAACACATACCCAAACTGTGAGTGATCATCGGTGAAGGTAATGAAGTAGCTATAGCCTCCTAATGCTTGAGTTGACATAGGTCCACATACATCAGTATGTATTAGACCTAGTAACTCTCCCACTCGTTCACCTTTTCCAGTAAAAGGTAACTTAGTCATCTTGCCTTTTAAGCATGATTCACATGTATCGTATGAATCCAATTCAAACGATTCCAGAATTCCACATATGTGTAATTCGGACATGCGTTTCTTGCTTACATGGACAAGACGACAATGCCACATATAGGAGTCTAATTGATTACCCTTTCGAGCATGATTGTTGCTCGCTTCGATATTGAAAATATCACTGGATACGTCCAACGTATAAACACCATTTCTTAAAGTTCCAGTCCCATAAAGAACTTCATTAAAAGTTATGTAACAACAATTGTTACTAAAAGTCAAATGGCACCCATTTCTATTTAAACAAGAAATAGAAATGATGTTCTTTATCAACGAAGGAAAATAAAAGCAATTGTCCAGTTCTAAGACAAGTCCTACAGGGAGTTCCAACAAATATGTTCCGATGGCGAGTGCAGCAACCGTTGCTCCATTCCCAACACGTAATTTTGACTCTCCCTTGACGAGTCTTCTTCTATTCCTTAGCCCATGTATGTCATTACATATATGTGAGCCACACCCAGTATCGAATACCCAAGTGTCTGAGGAAATAGAATGACAATCAATAAAGAAGATTTCTGAAGAAGATGGGGCATCCGATGCCTTATCCTTCTTCACGGACTCAAGATAAATCTTGTACTTTCTTTGCAAATGGCTCTCCTTGCCATAATGATGGCAAGTTTCCTTTTGTGCTTGTTCTACCTTCTTAGCCCTTCTCTTCTTTCCCTTTTGCTGTTCCTTTGACTTCCTCTTAGAACCTTTCTTCGAGGAATCAACTAACAGCACCGTCCCCTGCTCATGCTTCTCAGAAGACTCCACAGTCTTCAGCATATTGAGCAGTACCACAGATGAACCTCCTAGCATCTCAGAGGTGAAGAGGAGCTTTGAGACTTCGAACCTTTCAAATCTCACTTGGTTATCAACCAACTCAAAAAGATGAAGGACTACGATATGAGCATCCATATGATCATGCTTCTTTCGGTGCTTGGGTTCCATCGTGGCTAGCATGATGCAACTCATTTGTTCAAAATCACTCACATGTTTCTGATAGGCCAACAATTGGTCGAGAGTTGCATCGTCATTAGGACAGGCGGGAAGAGGCGCTTCGAGGACATTTGCAAGCTTTTCAACCTTGAGAACAATTCTCAAGCTTCTAAGCCAGTCCATGAAGCTCGGCCCAGTCAATTTATTCGAATCCAAAATGGAACGCAAATTCAAAGACATCATGATCAATCTTAGAAATACAAAATGAGCATATATGAGAAAATGATTTTAAAATGCATCAATATACATTTATAAATCCCATTCATTTTTTGAATTTCAAAAACCCCAAAATCACTTCGGGAGATCGTAGGTCCATCTCCGAATGGGCAGATATCCATCATAGTTATGAACAACCTTGGAGAGAGTCCAACAAGCCATTCATAACTACGACGGTAGGTATCAATTATACCGATTGCATATCACGTATATGCAACTACCACAATGTGCTATCAACTAATTGAATGTTCACACATACATCGGGTTGTTAACACATTAACAAGTATGCATCATATGCATAGCACCCAACTTCACCTCCCTTTACATCGACCTTGGAGAGAGTCCAACAAGCCGATGCTCCAGGTTAAAGCCAACCCATTAATCAGGAAATAGTTTTAATATAGTTAGAGCGCATTCAACCAATTAGCCCAGCTTGGAGAGAGTCCAACAACCAAAGCTAACGATTGACCTCTGACTCTTACCATATTAGTATTAAACTATTCCATGGTTTGAACATGTTCGGGTTCGAGCCGGGCTTGGAGAGAGTCCAACAACCCAAACAAGAAACGAAACTCTGGTTCTAACCATATTAATGGAAGGTGTAAGCTTTAATATTGTTTAAGGGTTTTATGTCTCATCCTCTTTGCATGCAAATAACTATTATCTACATGGCATGGCATACATCTACATGTCACGACACGCATGACATAATGTTATGCATCTAATGCAATTACATGGCATACAATTATGTCACGTATATATTTCCTTATATGTCATAACTATTTATGGAAATAAAATATGTTTAAGATTTGATTCTCCAAATCAAATCATAATTAAATTAGGAAACAAATTTCCAAATCTAATCACATATTTTATTCATGGAATTATTGTTGGATCGAAAGTGTCGCTAGAGGGGGGGGGTGAATAGCGATACGATGTCGTTAAAAAACTTTTGCAATAAGTAAAAAGCAAGTAGAGAGTGCACAGCGGAAATATAAAGTAGACAAGATATTTTTACGTGGTTCACAATCTTTCGATTGCTAATCCACGGCCCTAGTGATCCTTGATCACGTACGGAGGGCAATTCACTAAAACCACTCCTCCTCGTTCGAGGTAGGAGCAACGATTACAAAAAGAAATCAAGGCAAAGGGACACTCCCCCTTTCCTTGTTACGATTAAAGCACAAAGACAATTTAAAGAAGTAGAACTTAAATAAATATACCGACAACTCTTATAAGTAGAAGATGTAGCTTTCGTTGTCGGCGGCACTTCGTCGTAGCAAATGTGAGTAGTAGTAGCGACGTTACGACGGCGTGTTGAGAGCTCTTGAATTCTTGTAATTTGCTTGGCTTGAACATGTCTATTTATGGATATTGATCTATGAATTTAGACATAGGTAGTGTCCAAGGTGAGGTTCTTATCCCAACTCAAGGATGAGGTGTTTCATCCAACCACCTTGTGCCACCTCCAACCTTCTTGTGCGCCAACTCAAGGATGAGGTGTTTCATCCAACCACCTTGTGACACCTCCAACCTCCTTGGGCGCCAACTTGAGGATGAGGTGTTTCATCCAACCACCTTGTGCCACCTCCAACCTCCTTGGGCGCCAACTTGAGGATGAGGTGTTTCATACAACCACCTTGTGCCACCTCCAACCTCCTTGGGCGCCAACTTGTTGGAGCCATTCAACTTGTGCCACATCATGGGAGCCAACCATCTTGTGCCAACTCACCTTATTTTGGGCGTCCACCACAAGGAAGCTTGGTGATGGTTTGGATGTCCACCTTGATGCCACATCACCCTTTGTACCAAAACACGAGTCAAGTCCAAATTCAACCCTTGAAATTGAGCTCTTCTCGAGGTGGAACTTGACTAGCAGTTGATCTGTAGTCAAAGGGTTTTGGGACTGCATGCAAGTTAGCTTAAAATATAAAGTACGATGGTTCTAACCATCTGATCTCGACCTAGACCTTCCATTGGAGGTATTGGGTCGGATCTACGCTTAACGACTTTGCTTCGCTTTCACACGAGCTTACCTTGTAGCCTCGCTTCCGGTCTTCACCCGAGTACCTCGGCTTCCTCCGAAGTCCCTCAAGGCGTTCGACCACCTCGGTTCCCACCGGGTGTCGCACCTTCCGCTCAACTTTAGCATTTCGCACACTTAATTGAGCTCGTAAGATAACAAATATACCCTTAACTATTGAGCCTTTTGCCATAATCAAAATACGGTTCGACTTTGGTGCCCACGCCCACTTTGCACCAACAATCTCCCTTTTGATTCATGGCAAACCGCACAAAAGTTAAGGAAAAATTAAGCATAACAGCTAGCATAATGATTAAGCATGAATGAGCTAGCATAAAGCTTAAATATGAATGAGCTAGCATAATGATTAAGCATGAATGAGCTAGCATAAAGATTAAATATGAATGAGCTAGCATAATGATTAAGCATGAATGAGCTAGCATAAAGATTAAATATGAATGAGCTAGCATAAAGATTAAATATGAATGAGCTAGCATAATGATTAAATATGAATGAGCTAGCATAATGATTAAATATGAATGAGCTAGCATAATGATTAAGTATGAATGAGCTAGCATAAAGATTAAGCATGAGTGAGCTAGCATAAAGATTAAGCATGAGTGAGAAATATTATTGTTTCAAGTTCTCCCCTTTGAGGTAACCTCCCCCTTGACCGAAGGTGAGTTCTTGAAAAATAATTTTTACTCACCCTTAATAGTTGCTTAAGTAAACGGAATTACTTAATATAAAAGGTAATAATTTTGTTTACTTTCTTCCTTACTTTTGTGACTTTCTCCCCCTTTTGCCTTAACTCAAAAAGTTTGTAAATATATTTTAAGGTTTGTAAGTCCAAGCAAGTTCCCAATATAAATATATATATATATATATTTTTTAAAAATAATAATAAGCTTGAAAATATGTTCATCTAAAATGTACAACTCCGTTTGGACTTGATTGATATAGAATGATCAATAAGTCTTGAAGGAGTTGATTAATTTTAAATAATTATACTCCATGGTTCATATCGATCCACTGAATATACATCTGGAACCAGGATTAAGGTCCTAACATCTCACGCCCGTACGTGGCTAAGTACACAAACACATTAGTCCTATGTGTTGTGAGATGTGTTGGCTCCTTAAATCTATAGGTATATGATTTCTAAGGTAAGACTTAGGCTAATTTCATAAAAGAAGCAAAAGTAGAGTACATATATAGAAAAATTTAAATCCTACTCTATTACGCACATACCTAACTTTCGTCTTAATAAACTAAATTCGGCTTCGGGTAGTGGTTTGGTGAAGATGTCCGCTAGGTTTGATTTGGACTCAACATACTCTAGTTGTATAGTTCCATTAGTTACATGTTCCCTAATGAAGTGGTGTTTAACTTCTATATGTTTTGTCCTAGAATGACATATTGGATTTTTAGTTAAGTTAATTGAACTGATGTTATCTATGTAGGTTTTAATGTTGTTAAAGATTAAGCTAAAGTCTTGGAGAGTGTGCTTCATCCACAGAGTGAGAGACACACTCACCCATCGCAACGTATTCTGGCCGGTGGTAGATAAGGCAACGCACGTCGCTTCCTACTGCACCAACTCACTAGACTCGAGCCGAGGATTTGACAACAACCACTCGTGCTCTTTCTATCGAGTTTACTACCGCATAGTCGAGTCGAGTAGCCGATTAGATTAAACTCGGTAGATCTAGGGTACCAAATACCTACGTTTAGCGTGCCCTTTAGATATCTAAGGATACGCTGACTAGGGTTAGGTGAGACTCCTTGGCACAGGTTTGTAACCTTGCGCACATACTTCATGCGAATAAAATGTCGGTGCGGTTAAGTATAGGAGACTTCCTATTGCGCTCCTATAGTATTTTAGGTCAACGGGTTTTCCTTCTACATCTTCGTTTATATTAACATTAGTTGCCATAGGTGTATTGATTATTCCAAATCGATTTATTAAGTCCTTAGTATATTTTTGTTGATGTAAATATATTCCATCTTTAGTTTGTTTAATTTGTAAACCTAAGAAGAAACTTAACTCTCCCACTAAATTCATTTCAAATTCACTTTCCATAAGTGAGATGAATTCGTTTAGCGAGGATCGAGTTGGTAGTTCCAAAAATTATATCATCTACATAGATTTGGGCTATAAAGATTTCTTTTCCTACGGTTTTAACGAATAAGGTTGGGTCGACTAAACCTTGGTTGAATCCTTTGGACTTAAGATAGATCGAAAGCCTTTCGTACCAAGCTCTTGGGGCTTGTTTGAGTCCATATAGGGCTTTCTTAAGTCTAAGGACATGGTCAGTTTATCTAGATTTTCAATCCGGAGGTTGGTAGACGTAAACTTCTTCCTTAATGTATCCATTCAAAAATGCTGACTTGACATCCATTTGAAACAATTTAAAACCTCGATGTGCAAAGATATGCTAACAACATTCGGATGGACTCTAGTCCGCTACGGGCGTAGGTCTCATCGTAATCTAAACCTTCGACTTGACTAAACCCTTTGCGACTAACCTAGCTTTATTTCTAACTACTTCACCTTTATCATCAAGTTTATTTCGAAATACCCACCTTGTTCCAATAATTGATTTTTCTTTAGGTGGTGGTACTAATTCCCAGACTTCATTTCTAGTGAATTGAGCTAGCTCTTCTTGCATAGCAATAATCCAGTCGGGATCAAGAAGTGCTTGTTCAATAGTTTTGGGTTCGATTTTGGAAATTAACGAGATTTGACTAAGGTTTCGATATGAAGCTCTAGTTCGAACCCCTAAATTTGGATCACCTATAACTTGATTGATAGGATGATTTGTTTGAGTCTTAGTGTGACTCGGGTTAGGGTCATCTATCACTTGGTCGATAGGATGACTTGGGTGAGTTCTAGTTTGACTTGGGTTAGAGTCATCTATCACTTGGTCGATAGGATGACTTGGGTTAGGACGAGATTCAAGTTCAAGATCAGAGCCGGGGGCGCTAAGATTCGGTGAAACCACCAATCTAGCTTTGTTTTTCTTTTTTTTACAGATTTTTTATTTATTTATTTCTGTCAATTGTTAGTGCCTATAAGATCCACATATCTCCACAATGGTATGATATTGTCCACTTTGGGCCTAAGCCTTCATGGTTTTGTTTTTGGGCTCTACCCAAAAGGCCTCACGCCAATAGAGATATCTTTTTTCTTATAAGCACATGATCTTTTCCATGTCTTACCAATGTGGGACTTTGATTGTATTCCTCATACTCCCAACAATCCCCCCCTCAAACGAAGGACCACATTGGGCCCCCCCTCAAGCCTATCCCTCCTCGAAGGATTTTCTCTGCTTGATGTCCGATCTTCAACCCACCAGGACTTCCTGCCAGTTGTTCGGTCCCCCCGACCCAACTAGACTTCCTTCCTGATGTCTGGTTCTCTTGATCCGGACGTGGGAGCTCAACTTCCTTCGTTCGAGGTTCATGGCTTGACATGGACCATGGCTCTGATACCAATTGTTAGTGCCTATAAGATCCACATATCTCCACAATGGTATGATATTGTCCACTTTGGGCCTAAGCCTTCATGGTTTTGTTTTTGGGCTCTACCCAAAAGGCCTCACGCCAATGGAGATATCTTTTTTCTTATAAGCACATGATCTTTTCCATGTCTTACCAATGTGGGACTTTGATTGTATTCCTCATACTCCCAACAATTATTTGATTAAGGAAAATCTATTTAGGAAACCAATTTCCTAAATCATTGAAACTACTTATGGAAATAAAATATTTTAAAATTTGATTTTCCAAATCAAATCATGATTAAATTAGAAAACAAATTTCCAGAATCTAATCAAATATTTTATTTATGGAAAATATCAATTTCCATAAATACTTCCAACTTTCCAAAAGTGGAAGATTTCCATAAATACTTCTAGACTTTCCAAAATTGAAAAATTTCCATAAATACTTCTAAATTTTCAAAATTAGAAAATTTCCAGAAATACATTATGACTATCGCAAAACCAATTTTATGATTATGTCGAAACACAACCTGGGCTCTGATACCACTGTTGGGTTTCCGGCACCGCGGCGTGTGTGTGTTCGATCACGTTTCGTAAACATGAACACAGCGGAAGCAATAAAAATAATAAATCTATATTTATTACAACACACACAACACACGCATGCATATTACAACAAGTGTAGACATAACCGTAAATTTAAATTTGCAATAAAAGGAAATTTATCTACGTTATACCTTTCGTATGACGTGTAGCGGGAACGGCATCAACCGGAACGATCCTCGCTAGAATCGTCTCTATCCGTATCCACGCCGAGTTCCTCGGGATGACTTCGCTAAGCCATGAGCTTCGTCTTCGTACGGGTTACTAGCCTCGTGTTGAAGACGACGTGATCGAGAGATGATCACGATCCGAATCCAAATTCGGATCCAAAATGAGTCCTCAAAACTCGCTTCTCCGGAGAGGTATTCGTCAACCGATTGACGAATCCTTCATCCTCCACCTCAGAGGATTACCGGAGATCGAATCCCCGGTAAGTTATCCGCTGTCGGAGCTCTAACCGTCGTCCAAACGACGCTCCGACGAGAGGAGAAGAAGCTGTCCAGAAAACTGGACAGCTTGGTGGAGGAGTAGGCGCCGGCCAAAAACAAGGAAGCCAAGTGCTCACCTTTTCACCGAGGCCTAGGAAGATCACCGGAGGGTCGCCGGAGGGTTCACCGGCTGAAGCTTGGACGCCGGCAAGGAGCTGGACGGCGGCACAAGGGTTGGGCGGCAATGGAGTTGGGCGGCACACCTAGGTTGGGCGGCAACTCCAACTAGGGTTTGGATTAGGGCTTAATTATCCATTAAGCCCTCTTTTATAGAGAACTAATTCTCTTAATGGTTATTGGATCATAACCATTAGGCCCGTTAACCCGCTCCATTAAGATAAGTTAAAATAAACCAAACCATGATGGTTTATTTTAAGTTAAAACGAACCGAACCAACTTTTGGTTCATTCGTTTAAAATAAACCAAACCCTTTGGTTTATTCTCCTCCATTGGATTAGAACCAAACCATTTTGGTTCATCCATTATGTCTTCATAAGACATGGTCCATCCACGCTTCCATTGCGACTGAAACGATTTCATGCTAGCTTTATGTTTGGTCCAACCAAACCTAGTTTCTCTCGGTCTGAGAATCCCATTCTCAAGCTCGTTTTAAATCCTTTGGATTACGCTCGTTGTGCGTGTGACCAAATAGGTTCTCGGTTTATGTTGGCCGTCTATAATTAACCATTAATTATAGAACGATCATGAGTGGCACCTAGTAGTACATCATGATCCCCAATTAACCGAAAAGATCAACGGTTGATCCAGAACTATTTCTGAAACCCTTCAGTAGCTCGAATGAATCGTGCCCCATTCCCTTCACTCATCTTATACCCACTTGGTTAAGGACATGGTCTATTGTGTCAGTCCCCACTAGGCTGACTACGTCACACCTAGCCCAAGTATCATTTCCTCGTCCTACAGATTCTAGTTACTGCACATGTATCGAAGAGTACTTTACTCTAAACATGTAATGCTTTGGCCAAAGACTTTAGTAACAATCCGACGAGAGGCCATGGGTATACATCTCCTCGCAAGGAGTGGTGAATCCTTTATAGGCAATTCAAACACCTTCGATCACTTCGACTTATACCCAATCATCCCGGGTCCACATCTCCTTAGAGATGTTTGCTTAAGATGTCAAAGCATAAGTCTCCATGATCAAGATGACTTGAATACCGCAAGTCAAAGGAACATCGCACTTAAGCAACAGTAAGAACTTCATTGACATATCTATATATGCAGAGAACCATATGAAGT
The DNA here is from genome assembly GCA_025175895.1 of Wurfbainia villosa. Classification (NCBI taxonomy): domain Eukaryota; kingdom Viridiplantae; phylum Streptophyta; class Magnoliopsida; order Zingiberales; family Zingiberaceae; genus Wurfbainia; species Wurfbainia villosa. The sequence goes on along the minus strand of CM046003.1, from coordinate 72,118,453 downwards.
CTTACGGCTGGTCACTCCAATGAACTAGTTACCATAACTATCATCTACGATTAACTCCGGACATCACTATGTCTCCAACCAGTGAGAATCAGCTGCTTGGATACACCAAGGAGTATACCTCGTGCTAGTCTCGACAGAATTGATGGTGTCCAAATCCATCAATTCATCGACTAGGGATAATTCCGATACATCACAATTACACATGTAGAGATACTCACTAGTTGTGATCCAATCACAAATTCTCTCATGCTATGAATCGTATCATGGACATTCAGTAAATGAGTTTAAGATCCAATCAAATACATAAAACATGTATACTCAAATAGTGAATCTTCATTTATCATATAAATGGTTCATACATAATGCGATTGCCTTAGGATTCCTACCCATCAGACATGGGTACACCTTTCGAAGTCTATGTGTCCACGCATAGAAGACGAGAGGATTTGCATGAGTAAGATTCCCTATGCATCCGCAATAGGATCTATCATGTATGCTATGTTATGTACAAGGCCCGATGTATCGTATGCTCTGAGTGTCACGAGTAGATACCAGTCTGATCCAGGAATGGATCATTGGGTGGTTGTTAAGACAATCCTTAAGTACTTAAGAAGAACTAAGGACGTGTTCCTAATATATGGAGAAGTGGACATGGTGATACACGGGTATACAGATGCCAGCTTCCAGACAGACAAGGATGATTCCAGGTCTCAGTCTGGATACGTGTTCACCTTGAATGGGGGCGCAGTGAGTTGGAAAAGTTCCAAACAAGACACTGTAGTGGATTCTACCACTGAGGCAGAATACATTGCAGCTTCGGAAGTAGCAAAGGAAGCGGTTTGGATCAAGAAGTTAATTTATGAACTTGGTGTGGTTCCAGCCATTGTTGAAGAAATACCGGTCTACTGTAACAACAATGGAGCAATTGCACAGGCGAAAGAGCCAAGGTCTCATCAACGATCCAAACATGTGCTTCGCCACTATCATCTGATTAGAGAGATCATTAGTAGGAAGGAAATACAAATCGAGAAAATCCCCACAGAAAGGAACTTAGCGGTCCTTTGACTAAGATATTACCTCAAAGTAAGTTTGAGGGTCATGTTAGAGCTTATGGTATTGGATATCGTAGCGATTGGCATTAGGCGAAGTGGGAGTTTGTTAGTAATATATGAGAGATGTCCTAAGACAATCGCCTTATGTTTGAACCATTTATGATAAATGAATATTCACTATTTGAGTATACATATTTTCATGTATTTGATTAGATCTTAAACTCATTTACTGAATGTCCACGATACGATTCACAGCATGAGAGAATTTGTGATTGGATCACAACTAGTAAGTATCTCTACATGTGTAATTGTGATGTATCGGAATTATCCCTAGTCGATGAATTGATGGATTTGGACACCATTGATTCTGTCGAGACTAGCACGAGGTATACTCCTTGGTGTATCCAAGCAGCTGATTCTCACTGGCTGGAGACATTGTGATGTCCGGAGTTAATCATGGATGCTAGTTATGGTAACTAGTTCATTGGAGTGACCAGCCGTAAGACTTTATATGGTTCTCTGCATATATAGATATGTCAATGAAGTTCTTACTGCAGCTTAAGTACGATGTTCCATTGACTTGCGGTATTCAAGTCATCTTGATCATAAAGACTTATGCTTTGACATCTTAAGCAAGCATCTCTGAGGAGATGTGGACCCGGGATGATTGGGTATAAGTCGAAGTGATCGAAGGTGTTTGAATAGCCTATAAAGGATTCACCACTCCTTGCAAGGAGATGTATACCCATGGCCTCTCGTCAGATTATTACTAAAGTCTTTGGCCAAAGCATTACATGTTTAGAGTAAGGTACTCTTCGATACATGTGCAGTAACTAGAATCCGTAGGACGAGGAAATGATACTTGGACTAGGTGTGACGTAGTCTGCCTAGTGGGGATTGACACTATAGACCATGTCCTGAACCAAGTGGGTATAAGATGAGTGAAGGGAATGGGGCACGATCCATTCGAGCTACTGAAGGGTTTCAGAAATAGTTCTGGATCAACCGTTGATCTTTTCGGTTAATTGAAGATCATGATGTACTACTAGGTACCACTCGTGATCGTTCTATAATTAATGGTTAATTATAGACGACCAACATAAACTGAGAAACTATTTGGTCACATGCACAATGAGCGTAATCCAATGGATTTAAAACGAGCTTGAGAATGAGATTATCAGACCGAGAGAAACTAGGTTTGGTTGGACCAAACCTGGAGCGAGCATGAAATCGTTTCAGTCGCAATGGAAGCGTGGATGGGTCGTGTCTTATGAAGACATGATGGACCAAATTGGTTTGGTTCTAATCCAATGGAGGAGAATAAACCAAAGGGTTTGGTTTGTTTTAAACGAATGAACCAAAGTTGGTTCGGTTCGTTTAAACTTAAAATAAACCATCATGGTTTGGTTTATTTTAACTTAAATTAATGGAGCGGGTTAACGGGCTTTTGATTATGATCCGATAACCATTAAGAGAATTTTTTTCTCTATAAAATAGGGCTTAAGGGTTTTTGTTAAACCCTAATCAAAGTCCAAGCAACCCTAATAGTTGCCGCCCCCTCCTCTCCTTGGTGAAGTCGGCGCCAACAACCCCCCTTCCCATCGCCCACCACCTAGCTCCCTTGCCAGCGTCCAGAAGGAGTTGTCCTTCCCTCTTGCCGTCGTCGAGCTGCTTCCGGAGAAGCTCCGGTGATCTCCTTTGGGTTCGGCAATAAGGTGAGCTTCAACCTTCCCTTTTGGCCGGCTCTTATTCCTCCACCAAAGCTGTCCAGTTTTCTGGACAGCTTGTTTCCTTCTCGTCGGAGCATCGTTTGGACGACGTTTGGATCTCCGACAGCTGTAGCCTTTCCAGGGATTCGATCTCCGGTAATCCTCATAGGTGGAGGACGAAGGATTCGTCAAACGGTTGACGAATACCTCTCCGGAGAAGCGAGTTTTTGAGGACTCATTTTGGATCCGAATTTTGATTCGGATCGTGATCTTCTCTCGATCACATCGTCTTCAACACGAGGCTAGTAACCCGTATGAAGATGAGGCTCGTGACTTTGTGAAGTCATCCCGAAGATACATGGCGTGGATACGGATAGAGACGATTCTAGCGAGAATCGTTCCGGTTGATGCCTTTCCCGCAACACGTGATACGTCAGGTATACGTAGTGTAAATTTCCTTTTATTGCAAAATTTAAATTTACGTTTATGTCTACACATGTTGTACTATGCATGCGTATGATGTGTGTGTTGTAATAAATTAGATTTATTATTTTATTCCTTCCGCTATGTGCATGTTTACGAAACATGTTCGAACACACACTTGCCGCGGTGCCGGAAACCCAACAATTAAAAAATCATAGATGCTTTAAATATTCTCCTACTATATGCAATCTATGCCAAAACTACAAGGTGACTCTGATATCACTTATTGGAGATTCCAGGATCATGTGCAGCGGAATAAAGCGAATAAAAAAATGTTTATTTCATCCCAGACATCCCCTAGGGGCCAGGAAAACTTGCTTTGGCATAATCACATGTAAACACACAAAAGGAAAAGGAGAAGTTATACCTTCGAGATTCTTTTGAATCTATTGAAACCACAAGCAAGGCCAATGGGTCTTGCCTCTATCAGTATCCACGCCAGGATCACCTGAGATAACTCCTAGAGCAGCAAATATTTGTCTCTGATTGGTTCTAGCCAACCGACGGAGACAAGAGAAGAAGAGAGAGAAAGAGACGACTTCCAAGGAAAACCTAAGAGAAAAACTCTTACCTCCAAAGATTATCAAGGGTTCTATTTATAGATCTCTTCATTAGGGCATCTTAGGAGGCTTAAACGGAACCTATCTTACCATAACTATTCCATAATTAAGGTAAGAACAACCCAAGAAATTACCATAAAAGAAATCTTCAAAAATGGCGGAGACGCGACATGGGCAACCGTGCCAAAAAGGCATGACTGTGCTAGGACACACGACTAGCCGTGTATCCTTCTGGGCACTGCCCAGACTCTGACCATTTTTGTCCAGAGCTAGGCATGGCTTGTGCCTGATTAGGCACGGTCGTGTGAGGCTCTGTATCGTCCATTTGACTTCATTTAGGTGCGATATGGCCGTGCTAAGTCCGTCAATGCCATAGAAGGTTCCAGAGCCTCCGTTTCGCACCCCCTTTGGTTTGGTACAACCAGATATATCCTCTCTCATCGAGAATCTCATTCTCAGACTTGTTTTACATCTCAAGATCACTTGTAGTGTGTGTGACCCAATAGGTTTCCGATTATATTGGACATTCATAATTAACTCCTTAATTATGAATAAATCATGAGTGGCACCTAGCAATGCATCATACCCCCCAATTGATCGAAAAGTCTAAATCAACTCCAAAACGTTTCTAAACCCTTCAGTAGCTATAGTTGTTTTGTGCCTTGTTCCTTTCGCTCATCCTATACCTACTTGATTCAAGATATTGTCTATGTGCTTGTGCCCACTAGGTTGACTACATCACACCTAGCCCAAGTTAGTTTCCTTGTCTTGTGGATTCAAGTTACTCCTACATGTTCCCAAGAAGACTATCTTCTTAACATGTTTGCTCTGGCTAGAGATTTCTGAGTAACAACCCTGACAAGAGGCCTAGGGTATACTGTTAGGACCGTGATGTTCGCTAGAGGGGGTGAATAGCATTTCATACATCGGTGGAATTCGTTCATGTTCGTCTCTACAAAGCTTGTTATACACAGTGGAATATATATAATAGCAATAACAAAAATAAAGACAAACACAAATACAAAAGGATGTAACATGGTTCAGAACCTCAAGGTTCCTACTCTACAGATTGAGCTCAAATGAGCTCTAGCGATGCAACCAACACCACTAATCAGTAATACTCCTTCTCGACAACACGTCAGAGGTGGAGAAACCTCATACAAGTGATTACACAAAGTAATACAATAAATGCAAGCAAATACAAGTATGAAATACAATACAAGTAAAAAAAAACACTTTACAAGAGATCTTTGATTGCTTGCTTTTGGTTTCTTGAGAATAGCTTTGAAGGTCTGAATTGCAACAGCAAATCCCCTCCAAATTGCCTCAAGAAACCTTAGCCAAATCCTTCTCCACGCGTAGAGCTGTCAAACGGGTCGATCCATGGCGGGGCGGGTCAACCCATCGTTAATTCAACATTTAGCGGAGAGGAGCGGGCCAACCCACCATCTCGGCGGGTTGAGAAATCTCCAACCCAACCCAACCCAAGGCAGGTTGCGGGTTAGGTGGGCCAACCCGCGGGCCAAAAAATTAAAAACTATATCTAAAATTACTAAGATGTTGAGAGTTTAAGGCAATGATCGGTAAGGTAGATGGGGTACCATGATTTGAAAAATAAGCATTCGAAGTAACTAAAATCTTATAATTGAGATTGACCGACAAAGTCGAGTACCGATATTTTTTATTCTTTCAATGCTCGAAAATATTCAAAACTTGATAATATGTAAATTTAAATTTTTACTCCTCCAAATAGAGATCCAATTGAGATTTTTTAGCTCTTGTAATTATTTAACTTTGATATGTCATCATTTCCTACATTGATTGGAATAGTAGTGATCCATGGTGGAGCGGGTTAATCCGTCGCAAATTTAACATTTAACGGGGAGGGACGGGCCGGCCCGCCATTTTGACAGGTTGAGAAATCTCGAACCCAACCCAAGGAGGGTTGCGGATTAGGCGAGCCAACCTGCGGGCCAAAAAAATAAAAAAAATCCAAAATTATTAAGGTGGTGAAGGCTTGAGGTGATAACCGATAAGGAGGATAGAATACCACGGTAAAAAAAAATGCATTTGAAACAACTAAAATCTTGTAAATGAGACTCAATTATCAATCGACAATGTTAGGTATCAATATTTTTTATTCTTTAAAAACTCCAAAATATCTAAATCTTGATAGTATACAAATTCAAGTTTTAGATCCTCCAAAATTTAATTAAGATTTTTTGACATTTGTAATTAGTTGACTCTGAAATATTATCATTTCCTATATTAATTGAAATTGAAATAGTAGTGACAAAATAATTATAAAAAATTATAGCATATAAAAAAAATTATTAGAGTACCTAAATCAAATATTTTTTTATTATTTTCTTTAACTTCTCCTACATTTTATGCCGAGTTATATGTGTGATAGAAGAAGATTGTGATTATAAACTTGTTAGTATTAGAATATTGATAAAAAAAAGCTTAAATAATTTTTTTTCATAAATTTTATCTTCTTTTAATATTTCTCAACCCGCGGGCCAACCCAAGCCCGCCACGGGCCAACCCGTCTAACCCGTAACCCGGGCGGGTTGATTTGTTTAGGCCCGCCAAAATGGCGGGTTGATAAAATTTCAACCCAACCCGCTTAAATTACTTGGCAGGGCGGGCCAACCCGACGGGCCTAACCCAACTTGACGACTCTATCCACGCACTACTTTTATATCCTACATTCGAGCTGGATTTCACCTAGCAGTCAACAGATCGAGACCATCAGTCGACTGCTCCTGTAGCCATTGTCTCACAACGGCCTGAGCCACGTTGGATAAGTTCCAACGGATAGACCATCAATCGACTGATCATGCCCATCAGTCGACTGATCGAGCCATCACTCGACTATCAAACCCTAACAGTCGACTCGAAAATATTTTGTTCCTGAAAACCCGACCATCAGTCGACTGCCAACCATAGCAGTCGACTGATCAGGCCATTAGTCGACTGCCCCAATGCTGGTAGTCGACTGCTAGGCCATTTCCTACAGTCGAACACCAGTCGACTTACATCAGTCAACCGCCCATAATATCAGTTGACTGATACCGTCATCCATGAGGTTTAAACACCAAGTTTAATGCCCTCATACTTGCTAGACCACTCTTAGTCTAGACCTAAGCCTTCTAGCCACCTCCATCAGCCTCACGCCTATCGGATCCCTCCAAGTCATCCATGACTTGTTCATCCATACGCTAGCCTTCAGGTGCTTCCATCAGTTATTGTCATGCTAACGTTGTTTACACCACCAAGGCACATTGGGCTTACACTGCCAAGACTTTCGCTTGGACTTTACGCCACCAACCATTGGACTTATGCTGCCAAGACTCCACCCTTGGACTTTAAGTTGCCAATATTACCCCTTGGACTTCTCTTGCCAACCCATGTTGGACTTTCCATTTGCCAAGACTCAAGCTTGGACTTTCCCTTTCCAAGACCGATGCTTGGACTTTCCATGCCAAGTACCCATGACTTGGACTTCTCCATCATATGGTCAACCCCATGTCAACCATATAGTCAAACAATAGTCAAACAATCGTCAAACATCAAAATACCCCTCGAGTCAAACTCGAGTCCGGTCAATCATGACCCGGGTCGATTGCACCAATAATCTCCCCAAACCGTTGTCAAACATCAAAACACTACTCGAGTTAGGTCAATCATGACCTGGGCCGATTACACCAACAATCTCCCCCTTTTTGATGTTTGACAAAAACCACAAACAAAACATTGAGTTAGACCACCTAACTCAAATCTTCTTACCAATTCTCCTAAATTGGTAATCCCAAATTCTTCCATAACTTCTCCTATAAATTCTCTCTCTTTTTGACATACATCAAAAAGGTTCTCCCCAAAGAGATCAATATCTCATATCCCAATGAGATCTTACAATCTCCCCCTTGGTGCAAGAACACCTAGGATGCCTTCACTCTTATTAGTGATAAGTATCATATCACTAAAGAAAGGCTTCCTATAGAAACTCTCCCAATTTCCAAATTGGCCATCTCACATTCCCTTTTCTCCCTCTCATGAGGAAGAACACATCCATCATCCCATGATGGATACCTCCCCCTAAAGGCTTGCTCCCCCTTAACCATTACACCAACAATGTCCTTGGAGAGTACCTAAGCCTATAGAAACACTAAACCATCAAGATTAAGAGTAAAAGTTCAATCTTGAACTTTCACACACCTTAAAATTGATACACACCCTAAACAACTCTCCTAATCCATATCCAATAGATTTTCACTTTTTCCAATGCTTTCCAAAGCATATCCTAGGGTTAGGAGCAGTTAGGGTAGCCTAACATAGTTGGAACATCGACTAAACATCCTTGTTTACCCAAAATCAATGTTGGCAATCGACTGTCAGAGTCGACTGCCCTATGCATCAGTTGACTGCCCTATGCATCAGTCGACTGTCATCAAGCAGTAGTCGACTGATATCTGCAAAATGCAGAAATCAAAAACAGAAAATGAATTTCAGAAATTCATAAGTAAATGTATGTATTTTGAAAATTTTTGAAACTTCATACATAAAATACTTATATCAAATACATTGGATGAAAAATATTTGAAAAATAATTTACCCACAAAATAGTGAAATTGATACAAAGTTCAAAAATAAGAAAAACTTCATTGTTTTGAGCTCACTTTGTATTAACATCATCAATGGTGACTTCTATCAAAAGATAGACTACACCAAGGTTTTTCAAAATAATTTTGAAATAGTTTTAAAACCTTATATTGAACCATGGTTTATGGGCTTAATGCATATGACGTGTACACAAGATTTCCTCATGATTCATCCATGGTATGAGTTAAGTTTAAGTTCATCTAGATGAAAAACTATGCACCTTAAACTTAACTCATTTCCTAGCATCTCACATGTGTCTAGGGTGTATCAATACACACACATGTCAATGTGATGTGAGATGTGAGTTTTGTTCATCCTAAACTAGGGTTTAATGCATGTTTTAGGGCAACACTACTTGATTCCCTTATACATGGGACTTCAAGTCATGCCATGTCCTTAAATCAATTTTACTTACTTTAAATGCATGAATGATCATGGCATAAATGATGACATAAATAAGCATGGCCAATGATCATGATGTCATGACATATGATATAACCTAAGCATACATGACATAAAAACAAACCTAAGCATGATCATGACATATTATATGATAAAAATAGATATGATGTCATGACATGACATATGACAAATAAAGCATGAAAAATAGAAGGCATAGGTATAACAATTCCTAAATTTTAATATTGATTGTCATTTGTTATGATTAAATTCATTTTGCCATATAATCACTCATCTCTCAAGTGTGCCAAAAATCCAAAATGACACACTATGACCTCTAAACGTAGTTTGTGCCAATTTGATTGATTTTTCATAATTCTCAAATGATATTGGCACATCCTAAAATCCTTTAGGATATAAGATCAAACTTATTTATAAGGTACCCATAACCTTGAAAATGACCTAAGGTGTCATCTTTACCATGGTTAGGTTAACTACCTATCCATTTAAAGTTGGCACAACCTAACCCATCTAGCATGAGTTGATCATGCTCCTAAGAACCCAAAACCTATTTGAGCTCCTTGGGTTAACTAGGTATTCCTTAGGGATGACCTCCCTAGATACCCTCTTAATGACCCTTCTAGGCTTGGTAGTCTTGGTCATTTAGATCTTGCCTATGTTAACTCTAGGGGTGACTCCCCTTGTAACCTTCTTAGTGGCTTCCCTAGGTTTCTTCAAAACCCTAGCCACTAGGCATTTGCCATGGTTAACCTTAGGGATAACTTCCCTAGTAACCTTGACTTTCCTAGATCTAGAACTAGTTCCATAATCAAATGGAACATTGTGATAAGTCTCCTTAGGCTTAGGTTTGTGACCCAAACCTTGCTTGCCCTTGGATGATTCTTGTTTCCTAGGCCTTTGACTTTGACTCCTAGACCCTAGATTTTGACAATTTGACCCTTTAGCTTGATTTTGCATCCTTTTGAGGGTCTTTTTCATTTTCTCAAGCCTTGACCTCAAGACTTGATTTTCTAGCTCTAATTGCCCAAATTTTGAATTTTGATTTAGTCTTTGGTCATTGTTCCATTTCTTAGGCATATGCCTACCCCTCTTAGGGTTAATGCCTAAATGATTTTCTACCATTTTAATAGACTCCCTAGATAAAATGGGTCTAGAGTTATTGTTCCTAGCTTTGTCCTTAGATACATTAATATGCTTAGCACCTAAACAGTAAAATCTATTATTTCTACTAGCATGTTTTTCATGAGAAATGGCAAGAGTACTAAAAGCATGCTTTTTAACCCTAGAGCTAGAAGGTGCATTAAAATATACCTTAGGGTTTGCCTTAGAGGCTCCCCCTACTTGTGTAGCTCCTTCTTGGACGTTCTTCTTCCCCCTAGGACATTGGCTCCTATAATGCCCTTTTTGATGGCACTTGAAGCACACTACGTGCTCCTTCTTCTTTCTCATGAGGGCATTGACATCCTTGACTTTTTCGTTGACTTTTAGTGTCGGAGGAGCCTTCTTAACCTCCTTAGGACACTTGCTCTTATAGTGCCCATATTCTCTACACTCAAAACACATAATATGATTTTTATTTTGAATTAATCTTCTTGAGTTACCTAGGTCAATGGTGGTGGAATTTTGGACTTCTTCATCTTCTCGACCGGAGGTAGATGATTCCTCTTGAGTTGGCTATGATATTGAAGATGGCCTAGTCTCCTCCCCCTCTATCCTAGAGATGGGCACTTCTTCCACTTCTTCCTCCTCTACAAATCCGGATGTTGATTCTCTATCATCCTTCGAATCCTCAAGCTCTTGTGATGAAGATGTGTTTGCTTCTTCTTGAGCTTGAGAGGATGAGCACTCCTCCTCGGACTCCTCCTCTCCTTCATGAGCCGATGATGGGCCTTCATGGAACTTTGCCAATTTGCTCCAAAGCTCCTTGGCATCTTGATATTCACCTAGTTTAGACAAAATATCATTAGGTATCAAATCTTCTAAGAGTTTTGTTACCTTAACTTCGGTCTTGAACTATAGACGTTGCTCTTGGGTCCACTTCTTCAATTTCAAGACATCTCCCTTCTTATCCCTAGGGGATTCAAAACCTTCCATGATGATGAACCAATATTCTATGTCCATTATCAAGAATGTCTCCATTCTCGCCCTCCATGCCATAAAATTTTCTTGGTCGTTTGGTGGTGGTGTGTTGATGTCCCATAATAATTTTTCTTTAAACTCCATCTTGTTCCCTCTAGCGCGCTCCCTCGGATGTGAAGCTGGTGAAGAGCTCCTAGCTCTGATACCAATTGTTGGGATCGTGATGTCCGCTAGAGGGGGGTGAATAGCGTTTCGTACGTCAGTGAAATTCGTTCGTGTTCATCTCTACATAGCTTGTTATGCGCAGCAAAATATATATAATAGCAATAACAAAAATGAAGACAAACACAAATACACAAGGATGTAATGTGATTCAGAACCTCAAGGTTCCTACTCCACGGATTGAGCTCAAATGAGCTCTAGCGATGCAACCAACACCACTAATCAGTAATACTCCTTCTCGACAACACGTCGAAGGTGGAGAAATCTCGTACAAGAGATTACACAAAGTAATACAACAAATGCAAGTAAATACAAGTATGAAATACAATACAAGTAAAGAAAAATACTTTACAAGAGATCTTTGATTGCTTGCTTGAGAATAGCCTTGAAGGTCTGGATTGTAGCAGCAAATCCCCTCCAAATCGCCTCAAGAAACCTTAGCCAAATCCTTCTCCACGCGCTGCTTTTATAACCTACGTTCGGGCTGGATTTTGCTTAGCAGTCAACAGATCGAGAACATCAGTCGACTGCTCCTGTAGCCATTGTCTCACAACGGTCTGAGCCACGTTGGATAAGTTCCAATGGATAGACCATCAATCGATTGATCATGCTCATCAGTCGACTGATTGAGCCATCACTCGACTATCAAACCCTAACAGTCGACTCGAAAATATTCTGTTCTCGAAAACTTGACCATCAGTCAACTGATCAGGCCATCAGTCGACTACCCCAATGCTGGCAGTCGACTACTAGGCCATTTCCTGCAGTCGAACACCAGTCGACTTACATCAGTCGACTGCCCATAATATCAGGTGAATGATACCCTCATCCATGAGGTTTAAACACCAAGTATGATGCCCTCATACTTGCTAGACCGCCCTTAGCCTAGACCTAAGCCTTCTAGCCACCTCCATCAGCCTCACGCTTATCGGATCCCTCCAAGTCATCCATGACTTGTTCATCAATACTCTAGCCTTCAGGTGCTTCAATCAGCTATTTTCATGCTAACGTGGTCTACACTGCCAAGGCACATTGGGCTTACGCTGCCAAGACTTTCGCTTGGACTTTACGCCACCAACCATTGGAGTTATGCTGCCAAGACTCCACCCTTGGACTTTACGTCGCCAATATTACCCCTTGGACTTCCCTTGCCAAACCATGTTGGACTTTTCATTTGCCAAGACTCAAGCTTGGACTTTCCCTTGCCAAGATCGATGCTTGGACTTTCCATGCCAAGTACCGATGACTTGGACTTCTCCATCATATGGTCAACCCCATGTCAACCATATAGTTAAACAATGGTCAAACCATCATCAAACATCAAAATACCCCTCGAGTCAAACTCAAGTTCGGTCAATCATGACCCAGGTCGATTGCACCAACAATCTCCCTAAACCATTGTCAAACATCAAAATGCTACTCGAGTCCAACTTGAGTCTGGTCAATCATGACCTGAGTCGATTGCACCAACATATACATCTCCTTTATCAGGAGTGGTGAATTCTCTGTGGGCTATTCAAACACCTACGATCACTTTGGCTTATACCCAATCATCCCAGAGTTACACCTACTATGTAGATGGTTGTGAAGAAATCAAAGTATAAGGTGCCATGATCAAGGTGACTTGAATACCTCATGTCTAAGGAGGCTCACACTCAAGATGCAATGAGATCTTCAACGACATTTAGAACCATATGAAGTCTCATAGCAGGTCACTCCAATGAACTAGTTACCATAACTAACATCCACAAGTTCACTCTCAGCATCCCTATGCTTACATTCAGTGAGTATCGAATGCTTGAATAAACCAAGGAGCATAACATATGCTAGTCTCACAGAATTGATGATGTCTAATCTCATCAATTCATCGACTAGGGATAGTTTCAATACTTGCATGATTACACATGATAAGATACCCACTAATTGTGATCAAATCACAATTTCTTTCATGTCATGCATCATATTGTGGACTTCAGTACATGAGTTTAAGATCCAATCAAATACATAAATAATATATACTCAAAAAGTGAATTTTATTAATAACTTCTAAGGCGATTGCCTTAGGACACCTCTCAATTACATTAGGTTTTCAATGTCTCATCTCCCAAAGAGATTCTACATTCTCCTCCTTGATTAAAAAAACATCTTGGATGTCATCACTCTTCCTAGTGATAAATACCATATCACTAAATGAGAGGCAATCCATAATGAAGGTTTACCAAACCCTCACTTCTCCCTCTTTAGTCAAAATTGCATCCATCATCTCTTGATGGACACACTCCCCCTAAAGGCTTGCTCCCCTTTGATCATTGCACCAATAATGTCCTTGGAGAGTTCCTAAGCCTATAGAAAACTTAAACCATCAAAAATAAGAGTAAAAGTTCAAACTTGAACTTTAACTTCCCTTAAAATTCGAAACTAACCCTAAATAACTCTCTTAATCATTTCCAATGATAATTTCACCCTTCCAATGCTTTCCAAAGCATATCTTAGGATTAGGAGACATTATGGTAACATAAAGTTGCTGATAAATGACTAAACAAATCTTGTTCAACTGAAATCAACCTCAGCAGTAGACTGCTTCAAGCAGTAGTCGACTGGTTTCTGTAAAATGCAGAAATAAGTTTCAAAAATAAATTTTGATAAATCATAAGTAAATATACATATTATGAAAGATCATGAAACTTCATACATACATTACTTACATGAAATACAATGGGTGAAAAATATTTTTATAATAAAATCCCCATTAAATTGAAGTATCGATACAAAGTTCAAAAGTATTGATAGCTTCAGTGTTTTTGGCCTAACTTGTATCAACTTGTTCAATGGTGATTGCTATAAAAAGATAGACTTCACCAAGATTTTTCAAAACCTTATTTTGAACTATGGTCTATGGGCTAAATGTACATGATTTGTACATTAGCTTTCCTCATGATTCCTTCATATTATATTATGAGTTTGTGTTCATCTAGATGCAACATCTATGCACCTTGAACTTAACTCATTTTCCTAACATTTCACATGTGTCTAGGGTGTATCAATACACACACATGACTTCTTATAGTCCTTGTGAGATGTGGGTTTTTGTTCTTCATTATGTATTTTATCTAGGCAACTCTATTTGATTCCCTTATCATGGGACATCAAATCATGTCATTTTCCTTAATTTCATTTTAATTAGTCTTAATGCATGAAATATGATCATGGCATAAAAATGTTCAAAATTTAAAATATTTGTTAATAATCATGATGTCATGACATAGATATAATCCTGAATACAAACATGACATATATTACTGATGAAGGTGCATCTAGCATCTTGATCAATTTTTATCATACGATGCGATCCCGCCTTCCTCTAAATCATGACAAGGAGAAATTGAGCCCTAAAATAAAGATTTCAATGCCTTCATGCCCTCCTGACATGGATATCCTTTATTTTGGATCAGGACGAGGTGTAAAGGAGTTCCTAGAGGCTACCACGACTTATATGTAGTCACCACTACGAGCGTGGATCATTCCATGGCTTAACACGGGACCTCCAGTAGGGACCACGACCTGCCCGTGTTCCCTACCATAGTCGTGGTCCTCACCATGGCATAACTGTGGACCAGTCCATGACCATGGTTCCCACCACAGCCTAACCGTGGATCAGACCATGACCATGATGCACTGTCGCTATTTAGGATTTCATTAATATTTTATTATTAATTTTATTAATTTTAAATTTTCATTTAATTTTAATTTTTCTGCCGCTATTTAGAATTTCATTAATATTTTGTTATTAAATTTATTTATTTCGAATTTTCATTTAATTTTAATTTTTCACCGCTATTTAGAATATCATTAATATTTTATTATTAATTTTATTTATTTCGAATTTTCATTTAAATTTATTTTTTTAGTTTAAAAATTTTTATATTTACTTTTTTGTTTCATTAAGAAATTTTTGATTTAGTTTGTTTATTTTTTTTAACTTTCATACTTGTTAAGAAATTTCTGTTAAAGTTAGTTTATTTTTTTTTAGCATTAAGAAACATTCTCTTTCTAAGCTTATTTAAACATAGGTTTAGGCTTTATAAGATATTCAATTTTGATTAATAATATTTCTTTTTGTTTAAACTAAGAGGTGTCCCTTTTTTATTTACGAATTCCCCCTTCTCCTTCGATTCTCTCTGCCCCTTTATCCTAACCTCACATATGAAAGGTTTTAGCGCTACCCCACTGCCCCGCCTATGTCAGTTGGTATCAAAGCACTAGATCTATGGAAGGTCGACGAGGACATGATTATAGTTATGATTGGCAGGTTTCGATTGATGAAGCCACACCTCAGGATCAAAGTACCCATGAGCTCATCGATCTACAGAGACCAATCACAGAGTTATCTCGGGGATCCATGAATGGTTGCCATGGTCATAGTTATGGACATGATCAACAAGTTCCGATTAAGGAAGCCACACCCCAGGATTGATGTTCCCAAGAAACCATCAGGGATCTATAGAGACAAGTCGCAGAGTTATATCAGGGATTGTCATTCATAAATGGTCATCATGGTTGTGACTGTCAGGTTTCGATTGAGGAAGTCTCACCCGGGGATCAAAATTCCCAAGAGATCATCAAGAATCTATTAAAAAAAATCGGAGCGTTCTAAAATTCTATGTCATCAAGAATATTGTGGTTGTAAAGAATGGTATGGAGACCCTGTTTACGATGATGATGAAGACATTGAAGATTCTATCTACGACGAGGAAATTGAAGAAGATACAAAAGACCTTGCCTATGATGATGATGAAGACATGGAAGATTTTATCTATGACGAAGAAATTGAAAACTCTGTCTACGATGATGATGATAACATGGAAGATCCCATCTACGATGAAGACATTGACAAGATCATTGGCAACTGTTAGTAATATATGAGAGATGTCCTAAGGCAATCGCCTTATGTATGAACCATTTATATGATAAATGAAGATTCACTATTTGAGTATACATGTTTTATGTATTTGATTGGATCTTAAACTCATTTACTGAATGCCCACGATACGATTCACAGCA
Organism: Wurfbainia villosa; assembly: GCA_025175895.1. Classification (NCBI taxonomy): domain Eukaryota; kingdom Viridiplantae; phylum Streptophyta; class Magnoliopsida; order Zingiberales; family Zingiberaceae; genus Wurfbainia; species Wurfbainia villosa. The sequence goes on along the minus strand of CM046003.1, from coordinate 72,102,202 downwards.
TGAGAGAATTTGTGATTGGATCACAACTAGTGAGTATCTCTACATGTGTAATAGTGATGTATCGGAATTATCCCTAGTCAATGAATTGATGGATTTGGACACCATCAATTCTGTCGAGACTAGCACGAGGTATACTCCTTGGTGTATCCAAGCAGCTGATTCTCACTGGCTGGAGACATTGTGATGTCCCGAGTTAATCGTGGATGCTAGTTATGGTAACTAGTTCATTGGAGTGACCAGCCGTAAGACTTCATATGGTTCTCTGCATATATAGATATGTCAATGAAGTTCTTACTGTGGCTTAAGTGCGATGTTCCTTTGACTTGCGGTATTCAAGTCATCTTGATCATGGAGACTTATGCTTTGACATCTTAAGCAAACATCTCTAAGGAGATGTGGACCCGGGATGATTGGGTATAAGTCGAAGTGATCGAAGGTGTTTGAATAGCCTATAAAGCATTCACCACTCCTTGCGAGGAGATGTATACCCATGGCCTCTCGTCGGATTGTTACTAAAGTCTTTGGCCAAAGCATTACATGTTTAGAGTAAGGTACTCTTCGATACATGTGGAGTAACTAGAATCCGTAGGACGAGGAAATGATACTTGGGCTAGGTGTGACGTAGTCAGCCTAGTGGGGATTGACACAATAGACCATGTCCTGAACCAAGTGGGTATAAGATGAGTGAAGGGAATGGGGCACGATTCATTCGAATTTCTTGAAGGGTTTGAGAAATAGTTACGGATCAACCGTTGATCTTTTCGGTTAATTGGGGATCATGATGTACTACTAGGTGCCACTCATGATCATTCTATAATTAATGGTTAATTATAGATGGCCAACATAAACCGAGAACCTATTTAGTCACACGCACAACGAGTGTAATCCAAAGGATTTAAAACGAGCTTGAGAATGGGATTCTCAGACCGAGAGAAACTATGTTTGGTTGGACCAAACATAAAGCGAGCATGAAATTGTTTGATGCAATGGGCGTGGATGGGCCGTGTCTTATGAAGACATAATGGATGGACCAAAATGGTTTGGTTCTAATCCAATGGATGAGAATAAACCAAAGGGTTTGGTTTATTTTAAACGAATGAACCAAAAGTTGGTTCGGTTCGTTTTAACTTAAAATAAACCATCATGGTTTGGTTTATTTTAACTTATCCTAATGGAGCGGGTTAACGGGCCTAATGGTTATGATCCAATAACCATTAAGAGAAGTAGTTCTCTATAAAAGAGGGCTTAAGGGATAATTAAGCCCTAATCCAAACCCTAGCCCCCTTGAGTTGCCGCCCACCTCCACCTTGGAGTTAATCGGCGCCAACCCTAAAGCTGCCGCCGCCCAGCTTGTGTGCAGCCGTCCAAGTCTTTGCCGGCGTCCAGCTTCAGCGGAGAACCTCCGGCGACCCTCAGCGATCTCCTTTGGGTTCGGTGATAAGGTGAGCTTCCATCTTTCCTTAGCCGGCCTCTATTCCTCCACCAAAAGCTGTCCAGTTTTCTGGACAGCTTGTTTCTTTGTCGGGCGTCGTTTGGGCGGCGGTTAGTGCTCCGACAGTGGCTAACTTACGGGATTAGATCTCCGGTAAACCTCTGAGTGTGAGGACGAAGGATTCGTCAAGCGGTTGGCGAATACCTCTCCGGAGAAGCGAGTTTTGAGAACTTCGTTTAGGATCCGAATTTGGATTCGGATCGTGATCATCTCGATCACGTCATCTTCAACACGAGGCTAGTAACCCGTCACGAAGGCGAAGCTCGTGACTTAGCGAAGTCATCGAGGAGCTCGGCGTGGATACGGATAGAGGCGATTCTTACGAGGATCGTTCGGTTGATCGTTCCGCTACGTCATACGAAAGGTATAACGTAGATAAATTTCTTTTATTGCAAAATTTAATTTACGGTTATGTCTACACTTGTTGTAATATGCATGCGTGTGTTGTGTGTGTTGTAATAAATATAGATTTATTATTTTTAATTGCTTCCGCTGTGCTCATGTTTACGAAACATGATCGAACACACCTGCCTTGTGATCTTGGAAACCTTGATGGTATCGAGCCCAGGTTGTGTTTCGACATAATCGTAAAAATGGTTTTGCGATAGTCATAATGTATTTCTGGAAATTTTCTAAATTTTGGAAATTTAGAAGTATTTATGGAAAATTTTCAATTTTGGAAAGTTTAGAAGTATTTATGGAAATCTTCCACTTTTGGAAAGTTGGAAGTATTTATGGAAATTGATATTTTCCATAAATAAAATATTTGATTAGATTTTGGAAATTTGTTTCCTAATTTAAACATGATTTGATTTGGGAAATCAAATCTTAAAATATTTTATTTCCATAAGTAGTTTTAATGATTTAGGAAATTGGTTTCCTAAATAGATTTTTCTTAATCAAATAATTCCATGAATAAAATATGTGATTAGATTTGGAAATTTGTTTCCTAATTTAATTATGATATGATTTGGAGAATCAAATCTTAAACATATTTTATTTCCATAAATAGTTATGACATATAAGGAAATTATATACATGACATAATTGTATGCCATGTAATTGCATTAGATGCATAACATTATGTCATGCGTGTCGTGACATGTAGATGTATGTCATGTATGCCATGCCATGTAGATAATAGTTATTTGCATGCAAAGAGGATGAGACATAAAAACCCTTAATCAATATTAAAGCCTACACCTTCCATTAATATGGTTAGAACCAGAGTTCTGTTTCTTGTTTGGGTTGTTGGACTCTCTCCAAGCCCGGCTCGAACATGAATATGTTCAAACCATGGAATAGTTTAATACTAATATGGTAAGAGTCAGAGGTCAATCGTTAGCTTTGGTTGTTGGACTCTCTCCAAGCTGGGCTAATTGGTTGAATGCACTCTAACCATATTAAAACTATGTCCTGATTAATGGGTTGGCTTTAACCTGGAGCATCGGCTTGTTGGACTCTCTCCAAGGTCGATGTAAAGGGAGGTGAAGTTGGGTGCTATGCATATGATGCATACTTGTTAATGTGTTAACAACCCGATGTATGTGTGAACATTCAATTAGTTGATAGCACATTGTGATAGTTGCATATACGTGATATGCAATCGGTATAGATGATACCTACCGTCGTAGTTATGAATGGCTTGTTGGACTCTCTCCAAGGTTGTTCATAACTATGATGGATATCAGCCCATTCGGAGATGGACCTACAATCTCCCGAAGTGATTTTGGGGTTTTTGAAATTCGAAAAATGAATGGGATTTATAAATGTATATTGATGCATTTTAAAATCATCTTTCTCATATATGCTCGTTTTGTATTTCTAAGTTAATATGTTGATCATGATGTGTTTGAATTTGCGTTCCATTTTGGATTCAAATAAATTGACTGGGCCGAACTTCTTGGACTAACTTAGAAACTTGAGAATTGTTCTCAAGCTGGAAAAGCTTGCGTATTTCCTCGAAGCGCCTCTTCCCGCCCATCCTAGTGACAATGCAACTCTGGACCAATTGTTGGCCTATCAGAAACATGTGAGTGATTACGAACAAATGAGTTGCATCATGCTAGCCACGATGGAACCCAAGCTCTGACGAAGCGGGAGCATATGGATGCTCATATCGTAGTCCTTCATCTTTGTGAGTTGGTTGATGAGCAAGTGAGATTGAAAGGTTCGAAGTCTCAAAGCTCCTCTTCACCTCACGAGATGCTAGGAGGTTCATCGTGGTCTTGCTCAATATCTTTGAAGGCTGGAGTCTTACGAGAAGCATGAGCGAGGGCAGTCTTGTTAGTTGATTCCTCGAAGAAAGGTTCTAAGAGGGAGTCAAAGGAACAACAGAAGGGGAAGAAGAAAAAGGCTAAAAAGGCAGAACCAGCTCAAAAGGGCACTTGCCATCATTATGGCAAGGAGAGCCATTTGCAAAGAAAGTGCAAGATTTATCTTGAGTCCATGAAGAAGGATAAGGCATCGGATGCCCCATCTTCTTCAGAAATCTTCTTTATTGATTGTCATTCTATTTCCTCAGACACTTGGGTATTTGATACTGGGTGTGGCTCACATATATGTAATGACATACATGGGCTAAGGAATAGAAGAAGACTCGTCAAGGGGAGAGTCAAATTTACGTGTTGGGAATGGAGCAACGGTTGCTGCACTCGCCATCGGAACGTATTTGTTGGAACTCCCTGTAGAACTTGTCTTAGAACTGGGCAATTGCTTTTATGTTCCTTCGTTGATAAAGAACATCATTTCTATTTCTTGTTTAAATAGAAATGGGTACCATTTGAATTTTAGTAACAATTGTTGTTACATAACTTTGAATGGAGTTCTTTATGGGACTGGAACTTTAAGCAATAGTGTTTATACGTTGGACGTATCTAGTGACATCTTCAATATCGAAGCGAGCAACACGCGTGCTCGAAAGGATAATCACATAGACTCCTATATGTGGCATTGTCGTCTTGGCCATATAAGCAAGAAACGCATGTCCGAATTACACCGATGTGGAATTCTGGAATCGTTTGAATTGGATTCATACGATACATGCGAATCATGCTTAAAAGGCAAGATGACTAAGTTACCTTTTACTGGAAAAGGTGAATGAGTGGGAGAGTTACTAGGTCTAATACATACTGATGTATGTAGACCTATGTCAACTCAAGCATTAGGAGGCTATAGCTACTTCATTACCTTCACCGATGATCACTCACGGTTTAGGTATGTGTTCTTGATGAAACACAAGTCTGAAGCCTTTGAAAGGTTCAAAGAATTCAGAAATGAAGTAGAGAAACAACATGACAAGAGTATTAAAATACTTCGATCGGATCGAGGTGGTGAATACTTAAGTCAAGAGTTTCTTGATTATCTAAGAGACAATGACATATTGTCTCAATGGACTCCGCCCTATACACCACAGCATAATGGTGTATCTGAGAGGTGTAACCGGACCTTGTTGGACATGGTCAGGTCAATGATGAATCATGCAACTCTTCCCAAGTCCTTTTGGGGCTATGCACTTCAGACAGCTGTTTACTTGTTAAACAGAATGCCTACCAAGGTAGTCTCAACTACTCCATATGAGATATGGAATAGTAAGAAATCTCATGTATCTTACTTGAAGATATGGGGTTGTCCTGCTTATGTGAAGCGTATGTCGGACAAATTGGATGCTAAGTCGATAAATGTCTATTTATTGGATACCCTAAGGAAACAAGGGTTACCAATTCTATCATCTGTGGAACAAAAGGTGTTTGTTTCAAGGCATCTTTGTGTTTCTAGAGAAAGAGTTTCTCTTGCAAGAAAGCAGTGGGAGTGTCGTCGAGCTTGAGGAGGCTCGAGACTCAAATAGACATTGATGAGATACGGTGAAGCACAACGGTACAACTCATAGTGATGAGCAATCAATTTGGACCTATTGTAACACCACATCTTCGTAGATCACGGTAGAACACGCAATATTCACGAGAGATATGGATTTCTCGTAGCGAATCGAGCACGTGTTACTCATTGATGATGAGAGCCTACGAGTTATGAAGAAGTCTTGACAAGTTCGAAAGGGATAAGTGGCTTGGTGCCATGAAGTGAAATGGATTCCATGTATGAAAACCAAGTTTGGAACTTGGTTGACCCACTGAAGGATAAAGCCTATAGGGTGCAAGTGGGTTTTCAAGAAGAAAACCGACATGGATGGTAATGTGATTACCTATAAGGCTAGATTGGTGGCGAAAGGATATCGTCAAAAACAAGGTGTTGATTATGACCTATTTGCCTGTAGCTATGCTTAAATCCATTCGGATGCTCCTGGCCATAGCGGCTCATTATGATTATAAGATATGGCAGATGGATGTGAAAACAACTTTCCTTAATGGAAACCTGCTCGAGGACGTGTATATGATATAGCCTGAGGGTTTCACATCGGTTGATAAAACCAAGGTATGCAAATTGCGACGATCCATTTATGGATTGAAGAAAGCATCCAGGAGCTGGAATATCTGTTTTGATGAGACAATCAAAAGGTTTGATTTCTCACAAAATCCAGACGAACCTTGTGTGTACAAGAAGGTTAGTGGGAGTGCAGTCGTATTCCTAGTATTGTATGTCGATGACATACTACTTATAGGAAACAATGTTTCAATCTTAAAGTTAGTGAAGGTTTGGTTATCCAAGACATTCTCCATGAAAGACCTGGGAGAAGCAACCTATATCCTCGGGATTAAGATCTATAGAGATAGATCGAAACGGTTGCTTGGTCTTTCGCAGTCTGCATATATAGACCGAGTGCTAAAGAGGTTTAGCATGTCGGAATCCAAGAAAGGTTTCCTACCCATCAGGCATGGGGTACACCTTTCGAAGTCTATGTGTCCGCGCACAGAAGACGAGAGGATTTGCATGAGTAAGATTCCCTATGCATCCGCAATAGGATCTATCATGTATGCTATGTTATGTTCGAGGCCCGATGTATCGTATGCTCACGAGTGTCATGGCGGATACGATCGATCGAGAATGGATCATTGGGTGTGGTAAGGCGATCCTTAAGTACTTGAGAAGAACTAAGGATGTGTTCCTAATATATGGAGAAGGGTACATGGTGATACGTGGGTATACGGATGCGACTCGGACAGACAAGGATGATTCCATGTCTCGATGCGGGTATGTATTCACCGAATGGAGCGATAAGTTGGAAAGGTTCAAGCTTGACACTATAGCGGATTACGCCACTAAGGTAGAATACGTTGCGACTTTAGGCGACAAAGAAGCGGTTTGGATCAATAAGTTCATCTATGAACTTGATGTGGTCTCATCGATGATCCAAACATGTGCTTAGCCGCTATCATCTTATCGGAGAGATCATCGGTAGGAGCGAAATACAAATCGAGAAAATTCCCTTTGAAAGGAACTTAGCGGATCCCTTGACTAAGGCATTACCTCGAAATAAGTTTGAGGTCATGTTAGAGCTTATGGTATTGGATCGTAGCGATTGGCATTAGGCCAAGTGGAGTCTGTTAGTAATATATGAGAGATGTCCTAAGGCAATGCCTTATGTATGAACCATTTATATGATAAATGAAGATTCACTATTTGAGTATACATGTTTTATGTATTTGATTGGATCTTAAACTCATTTCTTGAATGTCACGATCGATTCACGGCATGAGAGAATTTGTGATTGGATCACAACTAGTGAGTATCTCTACATGTGTAATTGTGATGTATCGGAATTATCCTAGTCGATGAATTGATGGATTTGGACACCATCAATTACATCGAGACTTACAGGTATACTCCTTGGTGTATCCAAGCAGCTGATTCTCACTGGCTGGAGACATTGTGATATCCGGAGTTAATCGTGGATGCTAGTTATGGTAACTAGTTCATTGAAGTGACCAGCCGTAAGACTTCATATGGTTCTCTGCATATATAGATATGTCAATGAAGTTCTTACTGTGGCTTAAGTGCGATGTTCCTTTGACTTGCGGTATTCAAGTCATCTTGATCATGGAGACTTATGCTTTGACATCTTAAGCAAACATCTCTAAGGAGATGTGGACCCGGGATGATTGGGTATAAGTCGAAGTGATCGAAGGTGTTTGAATAGCCTATAAAGCATTCACCACTCCTTGCGAGGAGATGTATACCCATGGCCTCTCGTCGGATTGTTACTAAAGTCTTTGGCCAAAGCATTACATGTTTAGAGTAAGGTACTCTTCGATACATGTGGAGTAACTAGAATCCGTAGGACGATGAAATGATACTTGGGCTAGGTGTGACGTAGTCAGCCTAGTGGGGATTGACACAATAGACCATGTCCTGAACCAAGTGGGTATAAGATGAGTGAAGGGAATGGGGCACGAATCATTCGAGCTGCTGAAGGGTTTCAGAAATAGTTCTGGATCAACCGTTGATCTTTTCGGTTAATTGGGGATCATGATGTACTACTAGGTGCCACTCATGATCGTTCTATAATTAATGGTTAATTATAGACGGCCAACATAAATCGAGAACCTATTTGGTCACACGCACAACGAGTGTAATCCAAAGGATTTAAAACGAGCTTGAGAATGGGATTCTCAGACAGAGAGAAACTATGTTTGGTTGGACCAAACATAAAGCGAGCATGAAATTGTTTCAGTCGCAATGGAAGCGTGGATGGGCCGTGTCTTATGAAGACATAATGGATGGACCAAAATGGTTTGGTTCTAATCCAATGGATGAGAATAAACCAAAGGGTTTGGTTTATTTTAAACGAATGAACCAAAAGTTGGTTCGGTTCATTTTAACTTAAAATAAACCATCATGGTTTGGTTTATTTTAACTTATCCTAATGGAGCGGGTTAACGGGCCTAATGGTTATGATCCAATAACCATTAAGAGAAGTAGTTCTCTATAAAAGAGGGCTTAAGGGATAATTAAGCCCTAATCCAAACCCTAGCCCCCTTGAGTTGCCGCCCACCTCCACCTTGGAGTTAATCGGCACCAACCCTAAAGCTGCCGCCGCCCAGCTTGTGTGCAGCCGTCCAAGTCTTTGCCGGCGTCCAAGCTTCAGCCGGAGAACCTCCGGCGACCCTCCGGCGATCTCCTTTGGGTTCGGTGATAAGGTGAGCTTCCATATTTCCTTAGCCGGCCTCTATTCCTCCACCAAAAGCTGTCCAGTTTTTCTGGACAGCTTGTTTCTTTGTTGTCGGAGCGTCGTTTGGACGACGGTTAGTACTCCGACAGTGGCTAACTTACCGGGGATTTGATCTCCGGTAATCCTCTGAGGTGGGGGACGAAGGATTCGTCAAACGGTTGACGAATACCTCTCCGGAGAAGCGAGTTTTGAGAACTCGTTTTAGGATCCGAATTTGGATTCGGATCGTGATCATCTCTCGATCACGTCGTCTTCAACACGAGGCTAGTAACCCGTACGAAGACGAAGCTCGTGATTTAGCGAAGTCATCCCGAGGAGCTCGGCATGGATACGGATAGAGACGATTCTTACGAGGATCGTTCTGGTGGATGTCGTTCCCGCTACACGTCATACGAAAGGTATAACGTAGATAAATTTCTTTTATTGCAAAATTTAATTTACGGTTATGTCTACACTTGTTGTAATATGCATGCGTGTGTTGTGTGTGTTGTAATAAATATAGATTTATTATTTTTAATTGCTTCCGCTGTGCTCATGTTTTCGAAATATGATCGAACACACACACGCCGCGGTGCCGGAAACCCAACAGCAACCCCATCTACGACGAGTATGATGATGATAACATTGACAAGATAACTGAAGACATGGAAGACCCCATCTATGACAATCAAGATAAGGTGATTGAAGACAACATGGAAGACCCCATCTATGACAATCAAGATAAGGTGATTGAAGACAACATGGAAGACCCCATCTATGATGAGGATGATGTTAAAAAAATCAAGTACGAAGATGGGCACTAGAAGACAAAGGAGCAACCATGGATGGTTGAAGGAGACATAGGCATCTATGGTGAGGATAATATTGATGAGGTAATGTATAAAGATGGACATGAACACACCAAAAGCAAAATTTTATTGATTAGAGAAGTCATGGTCAACCTCATCAACAATGGTGACGAGGTACTTTACAAAGATAACTATGAGATGATGATTATTCAAAAGGACCTTCTCCTCCCCAAGGTTGAAGCAATGGTTGGATGTTGCATATTGTTTGAACCACCTTGGTCGCTGGGTCACGAAGCTATACACGATGGACGGAAAAGCACCTGTATGGAACGATAGAAGATTGTACTTCGGTGGAAATATCCCATTCTTATTTTGGTATCTTCCTCTCCTTTCCTTTCTATGTCCAAGAAACAGGTGATAAAGCTAGTCGATCAAGGATACACCCAAGAGAGCATGATTCCTTGTGCCAAAAAGAGAGATAGCATTGGTTCGAATTCAAGGTCAGGTTCTTTTCAACCTTGGGTGACTGATGCAGGCGCATCCAGCATCTTTATCAACTTTTATCTTAAGATGCAATCCCGTCTTCCTCTAAATCATGACAAGGAAAAATTGAGCCATAAAATAATGATTTCAACGCCTTCATGCCCCCCTTGACATGGATATCCTTTATTTTGGATCAGGATGAGGTGTAAAGGAGTTCCTAGAGGCTGCCACAGCTTATCTGTAGTCACCACCATGAGCGTGGATCATTCCATGGCTCAACACGGGACCTCCAGTAGTGACCATGACCTACCCATGTTTTCTACCATAATCGTGGTCCTCACCATGGCATAATTGTGGACCAATCCACAACCGTGGTTCCCACCACAGCCTAACTGTGGACCAGACCATGACCATGACACAATACCGCTATTTAGAATTTCATTATTATTTTATTATTAATTTTATTTATTTCAAATTTTCATTTAATTTTAATTTTTCTACCGCTATTTAGAATTTCATTAATGTTTTGTTATTAATTTATTTATTTTGAATTTTCATTTAATTTTAATTTTCCGCCACTATTTAGATTTTCATTAATATTTTATTATTAATTTTATTTATTTCGAATTTTCATTTAAATTTATTTTTTTAGTTTTAAAATTTTTATATTTACTTTTTTGTTTCGTTAAGAAATTTTTGATTTAGTTTATTTATTTATTTTTTTAACTTTCTTACTTGTTAAGAAATGTCTATTAAAGTTAGTTTATTTTTTTTAGCATTAAGAAACATTCTCTTTCTAAGCCTATTTAAATATAGGTTTAGGCTTTATAAGATATTCAATTTTGATTAATAATATTTCTTTTTATTTAAACTAAGAGGTGTCCCTCTTTTATTTATGAATTCCCCCTTCTCTTTCGATTCTCTTTGCCCCCTCTATCTTAACCTCACGTATGGAAGGTTTTTAGTGCTGCCCCGCCTACGTCAATTATCCTAAACATGATAATGACATTTAAGTAATTAAATGAAGCATGATGTTATGACATGACATATGGCAAACAAAGCATTGCAAATAAAATATAAAGGTATAAGAATATCTAGACTTCAAGCCTAATTGCCATTTGTAGGGGATCGATCGGTGTGTGTTGGTCGGCTAGAGGAGGGTGAATAGCCCTCTTCGTACGATGATAGAATTTGCTCATCTACAAAATCGTTAGCGCAAGCGGAATACTAATAAACAAGCAAACAAAACAACAAATGCAAAGATAAACAATGCTAACACAATATGTAACGTGGTTCATGGCTACGCCTCTAATCCACGGTCCCCGATTCGTACAATGTGAATCACTCCTTTGCTAAATCCACTAGATCTCTCATTTGCACAAAGCTAGGTGGAGGTAACCTCTTTTACACAAGGATCACTCTTCTACAATAGAATGAAGATTAGCACAAGTAGAAGAGTGGAAAAACGTTTAGGGCACTTTGGGAGCTGTTAGGAGTTCAAGCATTAGCTTCCCAAAGTCCAACACACTCTCTTTTTATAGAGAGGGCTAATTTCTTCCCGTTGGCCACCACCAGTCGACTGCTGCCCTTGGCAGTCGACTGCCGCCACTACAATGACCTCCGAACATGTTGGATCCCAACCGTTGTAGTCCAACGGATCCCTTAGCGATCGATGTAACCATCACGATCGCTGCCTCCGTAGTCGACGCCCAATCACCACGAGAGGTTACGTACGTGCCCGCGACTTCCTCTTGCGGATCGCTAGGCATAAACTCATCGATCGGATACTAGTCGAACACCATTCGACTTGAGTGATCATTGCCATTTCATGGCGATCGGCGGTGTGAAACTCAAACTTAACATTTGTTTGAGCTTCTGGCGGTCGGGTAAACCTCAACCCTTGCGGTCGAGCCTTCGACACTCAGCCATTCGACCAAGTTCACCTAATGAGCTACTTACAATTCACTCATTCTCTCATCTCACTCGAAGTCCCTCGCCGAAGCTCTCTTCGTTCGCGGCCACGTCCCTCAGCAGCATCAGGCGCACGACTTTGCAATGCTCTTTCGCGTCTCTTGCATTCGAAGTCTGCTTCCTTGTCTTCGCTTCAAGTCATCTCGCCCGGCGGTCCCTCGGCAGCATCAAGCGCACGACTCTATAATGCTCCTTCTTCGACTCAAGCACGAGGTTGTGAGTGGTGAACCCGCCAAAGCTTCATGTGCGAATTACTAAGTCCTGCACGACTTCAACGCACATTTCAAATCACAATAACAAACTAACTTAAACCCTTTTCCACACACATCAAAACCATATCACGGGTTGATTGCCCTAACACCATTTACTAGGATTAAATCACATTTTGCCACAATAAATCAATTTTTCAAATGTGCCAAAAACCTAAAATGGAACACCATTGACTCTAACCTATCTTGTGCCAATTTGATTGACCTTTTAAACTTCTCAAATTCTAATGGCACATCCTAAAATCCTTTTGGATTAAAATGAAACCCCATTTTCAAAGTATTACAATACTCCAAAAATGTCCTAAAGTGTTACCTTTACCATGGTTAGGTTAACTACCTATTCATTCAAGGTTGACACACCCTAAACCCATTTAAAGTGATGGAATCATGCTCCTAGGAACCCAATACCTATTGGAGCTCCTTGAGTTTACTAGGTACTCGTTAGGGATAGTTTCCCTAGCTACCCTCCTAATGACCCTTCTAGGCTTGGAAGCCTTCGTCATTTTGGTCTTGTCTAGGTCAACTCTAGGGATGACTTCCCTTGTGACCTTCTCAGTGGTGTTCCTAGGTTTCTTTGAAACTTTGGCCTCTAGACACTTGCCATGGTCAACTCTAGGGATAACTTCTCTTATGAACTTGGCTTTCCTAGACCTATTATTTGCTTCAAGGTAGGCTGACCTATCTACCTTAGACTTAGGCTTGTGACTCATGCCTTTCTTATCCTTAGACAATGCTTGCCTCCTAGACCCTAACCTTTGACTACTTGACCCTTGACTTGAATTTGTCATTTTTGCAAGGGTCTTTTCTAATTTCTCAAGCCTTGACCTCAAGGCTTGGTTTTTCTTTTCTAATATCTCAATTTTTTAATTTCCATTATTTCTTGGGATATTCTTCTTCTTAGGCATGTTTCTAGATTTCTTGGGATTTATGCCTAGGTTCTTGTTATCCTTAGGTGGAATGGTTCTAGAATTGTCCTTAAACAAATTAACATGTTTAGCACCTAAACAAAAATATTTGTTTTAGATTGATCCTTAGGCTTACTACTAGCATACTTTTTATCATGAATGATTGCAAGTGAATTAAAAACATTCCTAGCATGCTTTATATCATTATTAAAATATACCTTAGGGTTTACCTTAGCTCCCCCTACATGTGATGCTTCTCTCATGTCCTTTCTAGGGCAACTCCCCTTCGAACATTGACTTCTATAGTGCCCTTGTTGTTGGCGCTTGAAGCATACAATATGTTCCTTACCTTTGCGTGTTGAGGCTCTGGCCTCCTTGACCTTCTCCTTCCCCTTGGGCACTTGAGTCATCTTCTTAGCTCTTTTTGGATATTTGCTCTTATAATTACCTAATTTCTTACACTCAAAGCATGTTATATGATTTTTATTTTTAATACATGCACTTGAGTTACTTAGTTTGGAAGGGAAATTTTTGTCTAGTCCTTCATGGCTCCCGGAGGTAGATGACTTTTGTTGCTCTTGCTACGGAGTTGGTAGCCTCTCCTCCCCCTCAATCTTAGAGGTGGAGGCTTCCTCCAATTCTTCTAACTCTTCCAACTTGAATGTTGAGCACCTCTCAACTTCTGAATCTTCACATTCTTGAGCCAATGAGAAACTTGATTCTTCTTCGGCTTTCTCCTTTACTTCTTGTGTCAGTAAGGATTTTTTGTGGAACCTTGCCAATTCATTTCAAAACTCCTTGACATCCTTATAGTCACCTAATTTAGACAAGACATCATTATGAATTAAATTACTTAACATTTGGATTACCTTAATATTTGTCTTGAATTCCTTGAGTTGTTCCTTTGTCCATTTCTCAACCTTGAGGATTCCACCCTTCTTGCCTCTTGGAATTTTAAAGTTGTCCATCAAGGCACTCCAATTTTTAATATCCATCATGAGGAAGGTCTCTATCCTTACCTTCCATTGATCAAAACTTTCCCGTTCATAGAATTCGTAGGGAATGGGAGTGTTGATGTCATAACTCAATCCATCATTTGGTAATTCCATCCTCTAGCGCTTGTGCTCTCTTGGCGATGAGTCCGTAGAAGAGCAACCTTGCTCTAATACCAATTGTAAGGTCGATGACGTCATGCGAGAGGGGGTGAATAGCGATTTCGATTTCTCTCTTTGATTGATTGCGTGCTCGTCTACAATAAGTTAGTGCATAATGAAATATACAACAATAGAAATGAACAACAAGAATAAAAACAAGCACACACACAACAAGAGTATTTTATGTGGTTAGGAACTAGGGTTCCTACTCCATGGGGCGAGCTCTAATTGAGCTCTAGTGATGCACACCATCACTATCAAACTTCTCCTTCTCGGTATGACACTGGAGGTGGAGAAGCCTCGTACAATAAGTGTTTACAATAATAAACAAGAAGATACAACCAAATACAAGGATGAAGCAAAAACAAAAGTAAAGAACACTTTATAAAAACTTGATTACTTGCTTTCTTGTTAACTACTTTGGATTGCTCTTGAAGGTCTGGAATGCAACAACACTTTCCCTTCAAAATTGCCCAAAAAATCTTGGCCAAAATCCTCCACGAGCTTCTCCATTTATAACCTGCATCGGGTTGATTTCGTGCATAGCAATCAACTTTCCAAAGGCACTAATTGATTGCTCACCTATCTGTTGTCTCACAACGATTCCATCCACCCTGGAATATGCTCAACAGATACACCAGTAGTCGACTGCCCTTACTAGCAGTCGGATGCTGCCTAATAGTCAATTTGCCAGTCGACTATGCAATAATTTATGGACTGCTACAGTGCCATCGATCGACTGCTCAAGGTCAGTCAACTTTCCATCCATGGCACTCGACTGCCACAGCCTTAGCCGAGCAGTCAAGCCTCAGACAACTCCTCGACCAATCGATTGGTCATAATCTTAGTCGATTACTATGAGTTGAGTAGGCTTCTAAGTGTCAAACACTCGGTCAGTCGACTTGTCCATAACCCTAGTCAATTGGTAAACCTCAAACATAAGGTTTAACCCAAATATGATCCTCTCATACTTGATTAACTACCCTTAGCCCAGAATTAAGCCTTCTAGCCACCTCCATCAACCTCACGCCTCTCGGATCCCTCAAGTCCATGACTCTTCATCCTTCGCGTTAGCCTTCAGGTGCTTCCATCGGCTATGTCATGCTAATCAGGTCCTTTGCCAAGGTTCATTTGGACTTATGATGCATAGACCACATGCTTGGACTTTAAGCTGCCACGACATCACCCTTGGACTTTCTTACCAAGATCCATTTAGACTTATGTCGCCAAGACTATATGCTTGGACTTTACACTGCTGCCAAAAATACATCCTTGGACTTTCCCTTTGTCAAGTACCCATGACTTGAACTTTCAATTGCCAAGTACCCAAACTTGGACTTCCGAGGTTGATTGCTCCAACAATCTCTTCCAAATAATCTCACCCATATGACTTCGGATATCTCAATCATCCACTAGTCATATGGTCAACATATGATCAAATCATATAGTTAAATAATGGGCAAACCCATTGTCAATCCATTGTCAAACATCAAAACACTACTCGAGCTCCACTCGAGTTTGGTCAAAATTGACTCGCAGCCTATTGCACCAACATTTAACTCGTCACATGTGTACTCTGTTCAGACAAGGAAGGAGCATGAGTTTTGATCCAGGATGAATAATAACAGGGGTCGAGCTTACAACCTAAAATAAGTGTTTCTTGGGAAGCAACCCAAGATTTAGTTTTTCATAATTCATTTTTCACGATTTCCATTCTTTTTTTTACTTTAGTTTATATTTTTATTTTAGGGAACATAAAAACTAGCGGCCCAAGCATGTGAACTAGCTAACAATCCACTCTGCAGCACTTGACATAGCTTGGGTATGCTAATTGCCATGCTCGCAAAAAAAAAAAGCTCAGGCAGAAGTTAACACGCCCATCTCATGCCATTTGGCACAGGTGTGTCACATGGTTGACACTCGCAATTAAAAGGCTTGGCATTATCTGCCAAGCCAAAAACCTCCAAATCCTTATCGAGAAATCCCACCAATAGCCTCGTCCTTGCTCCCCGATGAAGATCCAAGATTTAAGGGCCTCTCCGAGCCAAGAACGGTCTTCCTCGAGGATCGGCGACAATCCGACAGCGAATTTAAGGAGAAAATCTACCAAAATTGGCGATAATCATTTGAAGTTAAGCAATAATTGTGATCTAACCATGAATGTTTAAGTGACAAGAAAATCCAAGTGTGAAGATTTGGTAAAGAGAAGTCCAAGTGTGAATCTTTGCAAGGAAAGTCCAGGGTAAGGTCTTGGCTGCTTAAGTCCAAGCAGACCTTGGCAAAGGAAGTCCAAAGGCAAGGTCTTGGTAACATAAGTCCAAGCATGTAGTCTTGGTGGCGTAAAGTCCAAGCAGACTTTGGAAAATGAGAAATCTAAAGCATGACGAAATCGAGGGAAGCTTTTGAAGGCAAGCGCAAGGATGAATGAGTCATGAACTCGGAAGGATCCTAGAGGTGCAAGGCTGATAAAGAAGCTAGAAGGTTATGTCTAGGCTTAGGGTATGTTTTCAAGTATGAATTAGTCATACTTAAAGTGTATCATTCGACTTGTTTCTTATACCAGTCGATTGGTCTCGAGTGTTCAGTACTCGAGGGTCCAAAAGGCTTGAACAGTCGACTGGGGTTATAACCCAGTCGACTGGTCAAGCAGTCAACTAAAGTCGACTGCCATCTGTAGTTCCATCAGTAAACTGGTGTGGTACACCAGTCGACTAATTTAAATGGACACAAGCACAGAAGTATTTTTAGTCGGTTGATCGCTTGGAGCAATAGACTATTGACTTGAGCAGTCAATTGATCAAGTGGACGTTGAGTTGTTACGATCGCAATCAGACTTCATCAAAAGTCATTGGATTTGATCAACAGTGGTAGCAGTCGATTGGTGTCGGGCAATGAACAAAACGACCATGTTCTATAAAGAGGGACTTAGGGAGCTTGAAGAAGGCTAGTGCTCTCATTCAAATCTTTCTTCTCAAGCTCACCAAGCCTTCCTCTAAGCTTTCAAGTGTTTCTAACCTCTTCTTCTCTAGCTTAACTCAAACATCTTGTAAGAAGAAGAGTGTGCTTGTAAAGAAGGCTTCTCCACCTTGCTGTTCTCATCAAAAGGAGGTGTTAGTGAAAGCTTGCTAGGAGTGATCCACTTTACAGATTGTCGTGTAGGATTGTCATCTCCGAACCACATTAAATGATTATGTTAACCTTGTTTGTGTTGATTTCATTTCTTGTTTCTATATTGTTTTTGCTTCCGCTAATAACTTTGTGTAGAAATCGACATAAGAGGCTATTCACCCCCCCCCCCTCTAAAGAGGTTATCCGTATGATTAAATCGATGCCCTTAGCACTAATTTGTTGTATACTTTGTTTTGTAGAGCATTTAAAAGAGAAAATCAAGGAAATTCAGAGCACACCAGAGCCTGGCATGACCGTGGCAGGCTGATCAGAGCCTAGAACAGTTGTGCCATGCTGATCAGAGCCTGGCATGACCGTGGCATGGTGGATACCTTTGTGGACAACAATAAAAAGGGGGTTTTCAAGGGTTTTTGTTGCATCTTCTCCACTCTTGATCCCTAGCTTATGCCTCCATGGCCCTCCACCACCATTTATTCATCGGTTTCGATGAAGAATTGCTCCATTGGAAGAATCCAACGATGTTCCTCACATTCCAGCCAACCATCATCTCCTCTTGTGGATTCACAGAGGAGTTCTACTTCAACGACATCCTCCATGCTTCACCAGATTCGGAAGAGCAAGGAGCCACTACCAAGCTTCTAGATTTGGGAGTTTGCACCATCTACGCCCATCAATTCACTCCGGAGACTCGATTGAGTTCCATTAAAACTAGCTAGATAATTCTGTCCATTAGTCGAGCATATCATTGTGGGATAATCACTTAACTCATTTTGTTGCTTGCTACATTTAGTTTATAGTTGTCAATTTCTTTACATTTAAATTTAGATGAATTCTTAGTTGTGTGATTGTCTAGTTATCTTGCATTCATTGTGTTTGATGAATTGTTGCGTAGAGTAGCCTTTACTTCAAGTGCATTTAATTGATAGTTGGTTAGTTAGTGGAGGTTGTTATAGAATTTTCTTCAATGTTATAGTCTATTTCCGTAATTCATATTGTCCTATGTAGTTGCATAACCGTCAAATCCAAACCCTCAACCTATTAAGGAAAAGCCAGACTCTAGAGCCGACTTACATCGTTACCTTCCTTGTGAGACGATCCGGGCCATTCCCTATTCTATATTAGCATAGAGAGGGTTTGATAATAAATTGGTAGTCACATGCATTTGAACTTACAAGATACAATTGAGGTATCATCTAAAATTGTTATTCATAAAGTCTTATTAGTTAAGCGTATGAAATTTAATTTGCTTAGTGTAAGTCAACTAAGTGATGTCGGTTATAATGTGGGGTTTCAATCCACTAAGTTCTTGATTAGACCCAAGGGTCTAGAAGATTTTATGTTAGTTAGATATAGAAAAACAAATCTCTATTATGTTGATCTTTCCTATGCTTCTAACATTTCTACTAAGTGTCTTATATCAAAAGAAGGATGGCTATGACATTGAAGACTTGGATACGTCAACATGAAAAACATAGCTAAAGTAGCCAAGTTGGAGCTAGTAAAGGGATTACCAAAGATCAAGTATGTCAAGGACAAGATGTGTGATGTGTGCCAAGAGAGTGTGCCAAGAGAGTAAACAATGCAAGTCATCACACAAGGGTAAAACTCTAACCAACAATTCTTTACCATTAGAGTTATTGTTGGATCGAGCAGATCGCTAGAGGAGGGGGGGGGTGAATAGCGATAGAAACTTTTTGTTCGAAATCGTTCGTTGAGGCACGAGTAAATGCAGCAGAAAAACACAATAAAAATAGAGACACAATAATATTTTTTACTTGATTCATAGCCTTCGGCTACTACTCCAAGGCCCTAGTGGTCCTTGACCACGCACGGAGGGCAAAACACTAAAGAGCTCCTCCTCATTGGAGGTAGGAGTAAATCAGATACAAAAACCACGAAAGAGATTCGAGATAGAGGGACACTCCCCCTCTTCTCGGTACGATAAAATCACAATAAAGAAAAACTCAATGTAAGAATGGAATTACACTAAGCTTATACCGACGACTCATAGATGGAAAGATGAAACCGTAGTCATTGTGTCAGCAGCGCTTCTTCGTAGGAATGTCGGAGACTCGTAGCGTACCGGAAGCACTTGGAAGCTTTTGAATTGATGAAAACCCCTAGGACAAACCCTCCTTTTATAGCCTATGAGCCCCTCATCGAATGGGTCTTCAACCAATAGGAATTGGGCACAAGACTCCTTGAAAAATGGTGATAAAGCTTGACTCCTCGAGGTTGATCCTTGACCATCAGTCGACTGATGGCGGCATCAGTCGAATGCTGACCGTAGACAGTCGACTGATAGACGACAGTCGAGTCTTCCAAGCTGGCAGTCGACAAATGCTAGCTGCAAGGCAAAGTTAGCTTAACAAAAACATTATTTAGACGACCACCGACCGTCCGATCTCGACCTAGACCATCTATAGGATATCTTTGGTCGGATCTATGCTTAAGATCACCCCCGTAAAGAGGATACGACCTCTCTTACTCTCACACACACGAGCTTTACCTTGATACTTACTGTGTCGCTTTCGCTTTCGGGCTTCCACTCGATTCCTTCGACTCCCTCCAAAGTCACTCGAGTGTCGTCCGACCACCGCGACTTCTTCCGGGTGTTGCTAGCCTTCAGCTCCAGCGTTGGCACTTTTCTGCATACTCGATTCAGCTCGTGAGATAACGATGTAACCTTAACTTTGCGTTTTTGCCATAATCAAAATATAAGTTCGATCATCTGGTGCCCCTGCACCAACAGTTTCCTACCTTCAAGTGGTATCGGAGCTTCAGTTCAAAAGGCAAAACCTTCAAGTGGTATCAGAGCCATGGTTTCTGATTTTGTGTGTTTAGGACTTGGTTACTTTTATGCACTTTTCATATATTATATGTGTCGGATAATAGTAGGATTGTTGGGGGATCGAAACGGCCGGCTAGAAGGGGGTGAATAGCCCTCAACGATGGATGTCGTAATTTACTTGTTCTTCTTGCGTTGCTTATCTATGATTGTCGTTAGCGCAGCAGAAACAATAAAACAAGAATAATACTAACAACAATACAAGCACACCAAATACGCAAGTATATACGTGGTTCGGAACCTTAGGGTTCCTACTCCACGGGGCGAGCTCAACGAGCTCTAGAGATGCACACGGCAATACTCAAACTCCTTCTCGATGACATGTCGGAGGTGGAGAAACCTCGTACAAGCTATTACAACAGTAATACTACAAGAAATACAAATACACTAAGAAATACAAGTAAAGAACGCTTTACAACTCTTAGCTTTGAACCCTTTCTTGTTGCTTGCTTTGGATGGCTCTTAAAGGACTGGAATGCAGCAGCAATTCCCCTCCAATCGTTTCCTTAAAGTGTTAGCGAAATCCTTTCTCTTAAGCTCCTTTTATAACCTGCATCAAGCTGATTTCGTGCACATCAGTCGACTGATCGTGACCATCAATCGACTGGTCCCGTAGCCGTTGTCTCACAATGGCCAGATCCACATTGGTTAAGTTCCAACGGATCACACATCAGTCGACTGATCATCCATCAGTCGAGTCTTTGTGGCTTCGACTCCGATACATTCTGTGTGCAGTCATCAATCGTACCAATTCCTCGACGGTTGGTGATTCTCCCAACGATCGACTACCCTCCCTCGGCGATCGGTGATCGCCATACTTGGTTCGATCAAACACGTCGAACCCATACGACCTAGAGCGATGATCGACACACAAAGTTGTTTGAGCGTCCGACACTCAGTCTTAGCCACTTGGCCAAGTCCACCTTATCCCTTATGGAGTTCCCCACCGAAGCTCTCTTTCCTCGGCCTACGTCCCTCAGATGCACCAAGCGCATGGCTTCGCAACGCCATCCTTCACCGACTCAAGGACCCCGAGCCTAGTGAACTTACCAAGTCCTCAAGACTTCCCAAATGCACCAAGCGCACGGCTTCGCAATGCATTTCTCACCAAGCACCAAGCGCACGGCTTCGCAATGCTTTGGATTTCCCATGCCAAGCACCAAGCGCACGGCTTCGCAATGCTTTGGACTTTCCCATGCCAAGCACCAAGCGCACGACTTCACAATGCTTTGGACTTTCCCATGCCAAGGCTTCCCCCTTGGACTTCCACACCAAGCTCCATGCTTGGATTTTCCATGCCAACCCCATGTTGGACTTTCCCATGACAATCCCATGTCATGAGTTTTGTCTATCATCAAAATACTATCAAGGTACTGCTCGAGTCAAACTCGAGTCAACCTGGGTCGATTGCACCAACAATGCGTAGGTTAACTTTTTGGTTGTAGGCATAGGATCCAACTATTATGGCCATATGTGTGTATGTGATTGTATGTGTAATTGTATATTTGTTGAATCCTCGGGGTTGACGAGGCTAGTATTTAATTTTTGTAAATTAGATACGGCATTGTTTAGCCACTCCTTTTATTTTAGTTTACTTTCGATCTAGATTTCATGTACACTCCCTCGTGGAGTATAGGATCGATGGATATAAATTAAAATAGTTTTTCTCGGCTCGGATCTCTGAATGGCTTGTACATGGAGTAGGGAGGAGTGGACGAGATGGCGATACGATGGGAGACATATTGAAGACAAAAGTCATAATAGTTGGAAAATATTTATTTTTCATATTTATTGCTTATTGTTTGATATGCATGTTGTAGGCTAGAAAATTCCTCAATTTTAAATTATTAAGTGGGAGAGGGATATTTTTTATAAATTCCCACGGCCTCTATTACGATTTGACATGTGATGCAAACAAACTTGCGCGTCGGCTATGAGTGCCTTCCTCCCCATCGGATGAGTTTGTTTGTGGATCACAAGGTCGAATATGGTTTTAAGAAATTATTTAGGAGCGTGTGTACTTCCTCATCGGAAGGCAGATAACCCAAGATAATTTCCTTAGTATCGAGTAATGGTGAACACTTAGATGCAAATAGGAGTACCCTCCCCATCGGAGTTACTGCTTTTATTTGTAGGGCCGAAGAGAAACCAACTATTAATTTTATTTGTCAAAAAGTTAGGTTGACAAGATAGTAAAATTAATGGGTAAAACCTCCTCTTACAAATGTAGAATTTGTATACGTCCACACGATCGTGGCATACGATATTCTCGGTGTTTTGAGGTGTTGGTTGATTTTAAAATTTTATTGTTTGAGGAATCAATAATTTTTTGAAATCTAAAGTAATGATCTATGTGATTCTTAGGATTTTCAAAAATGACTTTCAGTCCACTTGTTGTGATACTAAAGGAAAATAAACCTACTGTACATAATTATATTGATTGGAAAAAGGAATCTAGATATTGTCTTAACTGCTAAGGAGTACAAGTATGTACTCTTCGAAGAGTGTCCTCCTAAGCCTACGAATGAGTTGGAAGTCCTCGGAGCTGAGATCGATGGGGAAACCCAGATCGATATCATTCTCCAGTCTCTACCTAGGAGTTTTGAGCAGTTTCGCCTGAACTACAACATGAACAAGAGGTTGTATTCATTGGCGGAGCTTCTGACAGAACTCTAGGTGGCAGAGGGGCTATTTCATCATAGTGCTCAGGCGCCTACCATGGTTACCCAAAAGGTTTCTACTTCTAAGCTGAAAGGCAAGAAGAAGAAGAAACATGCTGGGGCAAAGGCGGTGGGAGGAACTCAGGGACAAGTGAAGAAGCCAAAAGGCAAGTGCTTCACTTGCAAGCAGGATGGACATTGGAAGAAGGACTGTCCCAATCCGAAATAAAACAAAGGTATATCCTTTGGTCTAGTCGTTGAAACATATTTAGCGGTGTTATCTACCGGCACGTGGTGTGTAGATACGGGAGCCACTGATCATGTCTGCAATACTTTACAGGGGTTTCAGGAAACCCGACGACTAGCTGAGGGGAGATTACCATTTACTTGGGCGATGCCACGAAGGTGGCAGCTATTGCAGTGGGAGATGTTTATTTATCTTTTGAGAAAAATAAAGTTTTGGTTCTTAAGAATTGCCTTTATGTACCTTTATTTAGAAAGAATTTAATTTTGGTTTCTAAATTGTTTATGGATGGATATTCTATTTCTTTTAATGACAGAGTTGTTATAAAAAGGAATAGGGAGATTATCTGTTCTGGTGCATTGATAAGAAATTTGTATACACATGAACCAAAAGCTCCCATGATGCAAATAGAAGTTAATAACTCATCTTCTAATTCCAATAAGAGAAAAGAACCTTCGAAGATGAACCAAACATATATTTGGCATCTTAGGCTTGGTCATATTAACCTAAGCAGAATTCAAAGGTTGATAGCTGATGGACCTCTGGGTTCATTAGTGGTGGAAGATTTCCCAACCTGCGAATCTTGCTTGGAGGGTAAAATGACCAAGAGGCCTTTTAAGGCCAAGGGGTATAGAGCCAAAGATGTGTTAGAATTGGTACATTCTGATTTGTGTGGTCCTATGTCTATCCAAGCTAGAGGTGGTTTTGAGTATTTTGTCTCTTTTATAGATGATTATTCGAGATATGGATATATTTACCTGATGTGCCGCAAGTCTGAATGCTTTGACAAGTTCAAAGAATTCAAGGCTAATGTGGAGAAACGTCAAGTTAAAAGTATCAAGACACTACGATCTGATCATGGTGGTGAGTACCTCTTAGGAGAGTTTAGGAATTACTTATCAGAGGCTGGGATTCAATCTCAATTGTCTGCACCTGGCACACTCCAGCAGAATGGTGTAGCAGAGCGAAGGAATAGGACTCTTATGGAGATGGTTAGATCGATAATGAGTTATTATGAGTTACCAGATTCGTTCTGGGGATATGCTTTAGATACGACAGTGTACATTTTGAACTTGGTTCCATCTAAATCAGTGCCTTCTACTCCCACAGAATTTTGGACTGGGCGAAAGCTAAGTCTAAGACATATTCGGATCTGGGGGAGTCCAGCACATGTGCTGAAGGTAGATGCTAGTAAGTTGGAACCTCGTACAGAAGTACGCATGTTCGCTGGCTATCCTAGAGGAACGAAAGAAGGTTTGTGTTATAGTCCTAGAGATCAGAGGGTGATCGTCAACACGAACGCCAGATTTCTAGAGGAAGACTATGTCATGAACCACAAGCCCATGAGTAAGATTGTTTTGGAGGAATTGAAAGGGGAAGTCACTTCTTCAGTACCACCGGTACAAGAGGATATACCACAAGTCACTACACCGCGTGTCACAGAAGATACACAAGTGATATCTCATCATAGTGGGAGGGTTATGAGACAGCCTGAGAGATTCATGTTCTTGGGAGAATCTTCTGATTTGGTCCCTGGCGAACATGAACCTGATCCCTGGACATATGACAAGGCAATCCAAGATAAAGATGTAGTATCTTGGCAAAGTGCAATGAATACTGAGATTGAATCTATGGATTCAAATCAGGTCTGGGAGCTAGTAGAACCACCCAATGGTATAAAAACCATTGGATGCAAGTGGATCTACAAAAGAAAGAGAGGAATAGATGGGAAGGTTGAGACCTTCAAAGCGAGGCTTATTGCGAAGGGGTATACTCAGAAAGAGGGCATCTATTATGAGGAGACCTTTTCATCGGTAGTCATGCTTAAGTCTATCCAGATTCTCTTATGTATTGCTGCTCATATGGATTATGAGATATGACAGATGGATGTCAAGACAGCTTTCCTTAATGGAAGTCTTGAGGAAAACATCTATATGAAGCAACCAGAGGGATTCATTGGAAAGGGCAAAGAGCATCTTGTATGTGAGCTTAATCGGTCCATTTATGGATTGAAGCAAGCTTCGAGGTCTTGGAACATCCGCTTTGATGAGGTAATCCAGTCTTAAGGATTTATTCAAAGTCCGGATGAGTCTTGTGTATACAAGAGATGTGACGAAAACGTAGTGGTATTTCTTGTACTATACGTAGATGACATTTTGTTAATTGGCAACAATGTCAAGGTGTTATCGGGCGTAAGGGTATGGTTGTCCAAACAGTTTGATATGAAGGACTTGGGAGAAGTAGGGCACATCCTTGGGATCAAGGTTATAAGGGATCGCAGGAAAAGGATGTTGTGCTTATCTCAAACTTCATATATAGACAATTATGGATCGTTTTAGCATGCAAAACTCCAAGAAAGGATTTCTACTTTTTAGGCATGGAGTTCCTTTATCTAAGGAGATGTGTCCTAGAACATCTAAGGAGATAGAGGAGATGAAGGTGGTTCCTTATACTTCGGCAGTAGGAAGCCTCATGTATGTGAAGCTATGTACGAGACCAGATATCTGCTTTACCATGGGCATGGTTAGCAGATATCAGAGTAATCCAGGACAGGGACATTAGACTGTGGTAAAGCATATATTGAAGTACCTGAGAAGGACTAAGGATTATATGCTAGTTTACCAAGCAGACCAATTACTCCCTGTGGGTTATACAGATTCTGACTTCCAATCAGATAGGGATAACAATAAGTCTACCTCAGGTTTTGTGTTTACTTTTGGAGGTGGAGCCATTGTATCGAGAAGTGTCAAGCAGAAATACGTGGCGGACTCTACCATGGAAGCTGAGTATGTGGCGGCCTCTGAGGCGACCAAAGAAGTTGTGTGGCTCAGGAACTTCTTGATGAACTTGGATGTGATTCCTAATTTGCCCAGAACAATCACAATTTATTGTGATAATAGTGGTGCAGTTGCAAACTCGAAGGAACCACGAGCCCATAAGGCAAGTAAACACATAGAGCGCAAGTACCACCTGATACGAGAAACCTTAAAGGAGGTAGAAGTTGTTGTTGCCTAGATTGCATCATAGGATGACCTGATAGACCCTTTCACTAAGGCCCTTCTAGCGAGAGCTTTGATAGGCATGTGGAGGGAAGGGGAATCAGATGTATGGAAATATGAGGACAGCATAGTCTTTTGTATAAGTGGGAGATTGTTGGGATGTATACTGAAAAGTCTATCTTTTGTATGAACTTCTTTATTTTGAAATAAGAATCACATGATCATTGTTTTCATATTTATGGTTATGCATATTGTCTAATACATTACATTGTAGATAACATGGTGTGTAGTGTCACACGGGAGATCATGTTATCGGCTCCTTGTAAAGTATAAGTAAAGGCTCACAACCGAGATGACTTTAGACAAACCATTGGTATGGTTGTAGTGTGATTTGGTATTGGTTTGTCTTGACCATAGAATCACACTAGTACACTTTGTGTGTATTGAGCAGGACCGACTTAGAGATGATTCGATTTATTGCTGACTACATAATCGAATCGGACCTCAGATATTATATTCTACATGCTCTTAATCTCGATATAATAACAGGCACATATACTTAGTATTCATTTCTTTGATTTACCAATGGGCGATATTTATAGATTAAATCGATAGGCTGGGTAAGTTGGGAAATGATATTATTTATATGGTGTGCCATTGATTATAGGAGGAAATCGTGTCCTATATATTAGGATAATGATGTCCCCTTGAGGAGCTCATAAGGTTCATCATGTAAACCCTGCAGGTGGACTTGGTCCGGCATGATAATAAGGTTGAGTGGTACTACTCATGGAGTTAGATGTTGATTAATTAATTGTCAGTAAATTAATTAATCGACGGACATTCGAGATCTTAAACACGGGGAGAAAAATGTACAAATAATATATGGAGCCCATATTAACTTATGGGGGTTGGTGAGGTAGATCAATGATAATCCTCTAGTGGAATGGATAAATCATTAATGGATCGAACTTTATATGGGCTTGATCCATTGGGTGGCCAAGATCCAACTCCTCCTCATGGTCCCTATTGTAGTCTATTAAAACCTCATGAAGCTTAGATCCAATGGTTGAAAACAAAACTCTAGATCCGATGTTGGAGATTAATTTTCTAGATCCGACGGTTGAGATTAATTTTCTAGATCCGACGGTTGAGATTAAATCCCTAGAACTGACGGTGGAGATTAAAAAAAAGGCTTGAGCCCAACTCTATAAATAGAGGCTTATGGCTTGGGAGGCAAGAAGATGAAAGGGGATTAGGGTTTGCTTCCCTTTGGCGGAAAGGAATCCTAGTTGGGTTAGGATTGAGTTGGGTGGCTAGGGTTTGGGAGGTGGTGTAGGAGCAACAAGAGGAGAAGTTCCTTTCTTCTTCTTCCTAAGGTGTTGCTGACACCTATCCTTCTTCCCTCTACTTTGGCCGATGCTCACCTATTCCTCTTCCCCTCTTCTTTGGCCGGCGGCAACTAGGAGAGCTAGGGTTAGGGTTTTGGGCGGCTACAAGGTGAAGGGTTGGTTTCCTTTCTCTTCTCCAAGTGTTGGCCGGCGCCCATCACCCTCATTGATTCTCCTTTGGCTGGTTCCCATAAGCCATATTCTCTTCCTTGGCCGACGGCAACATCGAGTCTATTGACTTGGTGGCCGATTCTAGATAGGAAGAAGAATTTTGTTTTATGATCTTCCTTTGTTCGGACTGAACAAGAAAAGGAAGATTGGTGATCTAGGAGGCTTCGACTTTTGGAAGATCGTCGCCCACACAACGTCCAAAAGGAGGAAGGACATACAATAGAAGATCAAGAGGTATAACAAGAGGTATAATCTTGTTTATTTTGATTAGTGTTCTTTTGTATAATGTCTATAATTATTTATCAATTATATGCATGTTGTATGTGGTTGTTTACTTTATGTATGTGGCTAGATTTATTTGGACCCCGAATATAAACATAAAAGCCGATGATTCATACATCGTCTATTCTGCGGCTATTCGTAGAATAGAGGTTGGTGGCTTGAACAACAAGTTTGTTCAAGTGACCACTCTAATCGAATAGCACGACGATGAAACAGTTGCTTGGGTGATCCCTTTTGTCTAGGATTAATTTTTTTTAATCCGGGGACATCGATGGGATCGCCATGAACAAGCGATCGAGTTGAAGTGGGAAGCGAAGTTTCCTACCTTCAAGTGGTATCGGAGCTTCGGTTCCAAAGGCAAAACCTTCAACCCCAAGATCAGGGGATGAGGTTTGACTCTCATCGAAGCTGGAATTTGAATGGCAATAGACTGATGAACCCTACCAGTCGACTGATGCCACCATCAGTCGACTGCCAATAGCTAACAGTCGACTGTTGGCTAGGGTATCCAGCTGCAACAATGAGTTAGCTCAAAATGAAAGTAATGAAGGTAAATTTGATGGCCACTTACCGTCCAATCTCGACCTAGACCTTCCATGGGAAGTCTTAGTCGGATCGCTACCTAAGGATGTCCCCGTACGGAGGACCCGACTTTACCTTCCGTCACACACACACGAGCTTACCTTAGGTCCTTTGTGACTTGTAGCTTTGCTTCCGGTCTCCACCTGGGTTCTTCGGCTCCCTCCAAAGTTCTCTCGGTGTCACCCGACCACCACAATTTTCTAACTCGGGATTCTCTGGGTGTCGCCGACCTTCAGCTCAACTTAACTATTCCTGCACACTTGGTTCAGCTCATTAGACAACAATATGACCTTAACTTTAGGTCTTTACCATAATTAAAACTCAGGTTCGATTATCTGGTACCTACTGCACCAACAATCTTCCCCTTTTTGATCTATGGCAAATCGACACAAAGTTAAGAGAAATTTAAACCATAAAACAAGTAAAGTAATTGATAAGTGATTTTTCGAAAACTCTCCCTTAACCCTAGGTGAGTTTTGAAAGAGATACTTTAATTTTTAAAATTAAATTTTTGTTACTCCCTCTTAACTTTCGCTCTTCTCTCCCTTTTGCCATGAATCAAAAAATATGGGGTGTTTATATAAAATAAGGGTTTAAAAACACCATGTTATAAGCATGCATTAAGAAACGAAATCGAATAGATTTGTTAAGTCCAAGCATGCGTCTCTACTTGGTTAAATAGATTGGTTCAAGGTATATCCCTCTGCACCAACAATTTAATAAGTTTTTGAAACATAATTTTGATTTTCAAAATACTTATAAGTTTATTTTCAAAGAGAACTTTTAAAGGTTAGATTGCTTTCCCCCTTAGTCAAATATATGAGGTATAAGAGATTTAGGGGGTGCTAAACTTTGGCCTAAAGAGTTTTAGTACAGTATTATTCGAATAGTGTTGTAATTATTCGTTAAGTGCAATAGTTGAGAAAATAGGTAGCATTTTGAAAAAGTTTGTTATATGTATATTATAATTATTCTTTAACATCTCATCCATTATATGTGTCTCAGAATGTGTTCACCTTATATGTTTTGTGAGATGATTTGAACTTGATTAAAGATAGTCAACCTTGGGTTAGATTCGGATTTAACCCTTAGTTCGTAAAGTAAACTTTTAAAGAAATTGGCTTTCAGGTCATGGCGAGGCACAGAGGCCTTCTTTGATCGGAACAACAACCACTTCCTTAAACAAATCCAAATTCAAGAAATTGCTTACTTGAGTCACTTAAGGTTACTTCCTAGTCTAACTAGTTTAGGATATGGTGAGGTAGCTTTAGCTAGTTCAACTCAGCCAAGTGCACCAAGCTAGATACGCCTTATCTAGCTTGACTACACGAGACTTTGTTTCCCTAACGTACTATCATCTCGCTGCGTCCTGATACTATGTTGTCAAGAGTTGACTAACTATTTTCCCTATCTAGCCATTCTAAAAAGTAAAACAAAAAGGTTGATGATGCTAGGGTAGTAGGTAAAGTATTTTGGTATTAGCTCCCCCTGGCCATTGAACCAATATGGTCTATCCAGAAAGTGGACTTGATCCTGGGGAATCCAATAGCTATTGGTTCTTATATGTGAGTTTAACAAAATCTTTGGGACCCATTCGTGGACTCGTTGATGACTACGATTTACGATAGACATATAAGATCTATTCATAGTCTTTGAACTAAACCCGAGTCCGACCTTGTTGTACACAACTCTCTGAGTTCCAAGAAGTCGGTTAAGATTCTTGGATCCCATTGAGAACTTATCCAACCGAGCCTCGAGCTCTTGGACTTGTCCTTTCAAGAGAGAGTTCTCTTCTTCGAGTTTTTCAACTCAAGTTGAGTCCTCCTCTCGAACTTGACTAGTCGAAGAGGTTAGAGTGGTATCTTTCTTGAGGGTTTCAACCTCCTCAAGCAAGGAGTCGACCCTAGACTCGGACTTAGTTAGTTTCCTACTAAACATTTTAATTGTATGATAAAGATTGGTGATTAATGAACGACTTACCTTAATTTTCTCTTTCGACCCAACTTTGAGTCTCTTCTCGAAGTCATCCTCAGAGTCGGAGTCAGAATTGGAGTTGGACTCGTATTCAACTTCGGACTCTTACTCCGACTCTTTCGATCTTGCCATGAATGTTACGCCGAAGTCTTCTTCTTCGTCGTCCCAAGTTGCTTGAAAAGTTGTCTTAGATCCTTTTTGCTTTGGTTTCATTTTTGATTTGAAGTCCCCCTTCTACTTGTTCTTCGACTGTTCTCTTTCTTTTCGAATTATCCTCCACACCATGTTCACTATCGCGGTCTCTTCTTCATATTTGGACTCGGGTTCATCCTCAGGTTCGGATCCTTCTTCTTACTCAGGAGGTGGTTTGCTCTTCTCCTTTCTTCTTTGACCTGCAAGCAACGTAATACCTCTCTCAGCCCAGATTGCATTAGTTTATTCGTGAAGTTCGAATTTGGGAAAGAGATAATCTAATCTAATTTTAGAAAGGTCCTTAGAAACCTTGTAGGCATCAACCATGGATGCCCACAAGGTGTGTTGGTGCAATCGGCCCAGGTCACGATTGACCAGACTCGAGTTTGACTCGAGTGATGTTTTGATGTTTGACAAAGGGATTTGACAAAATGGATTGACATTGATGTTGGACATTGATGTCGGTTAATATGTTGGGGAGATTGTTTATACAATCGACCCAGGTTATAATTGACTTTGATGGTTGACTAGGGTTGACCATGTGATTATGGGAAAGTCCAAGCATGGGTCTTGGCAAATGGAAAGTCCAACATGGGTTGGCAAAGGAAAAGTCCAACATGGGTTGGCAAGGAAAAGTCCAAGCATGGGTCTTGGCAATGTAAAAGTCCAAGCATGGGTCTTGGCAATGTAAAGTCCAACATTGGTTGGCAAGGAAAGTCCAAGCATGGTCTTGGCATGAAAAGTCCAACATGGGTTGGCAAGGGAAAGTCCAAGCTTGAGTCTTGGCATTTGAGAAGTCCAAGGGTTTGATATTGGCAACGTAAAGTCCAAGCGGGAGTCTTGGCAGCATAAGTCCAATGGTTGGCGGCGTAAAGTCCAAGCGGAGTCTTGGCGGCGTAAGTCCAATGTGCCTTGGCGGTGTAGACACCGTTAGCATGACATAGCCGAAGGAAGCACCTGGAAGCTAGCGCGATGGATGAACAAGTCATGGATGACTTGGAGGGATCCGAGAGGCGTGAGGCTGATGGAGGTGGCTAGAAGGTTTAGGTCTAGGCTAAGGGTGGTCTAGCAAGTATGGGGGCACCATACTTGGGTTAAAACCTCATTCTTGAGGTTGGTACTCGACTGGCATTATGGCCGGTTCGACTGCCGTGAGTCGACTTGAGTTCGACTGCCAGGTTAGAGGATTGCTCAGCGATCGATCGCTCATGGGAAGCGATCGATCGATAGCTCTGCGATCACCGCTAAGGATGGCAATGATCGCCCGATCGAGTGTCAAGCATAGAACATTCCGTAGCCGATCGGCGCGACTACGCGTTAGCGATCGCCAATGTTGGCCGATCGCCAAGAGATCCGTTGGAGTTTTTCCAGCGTAGATCGATCCGTTGTCTCATGACAACAGTGGCATCAGTCGACTGGTGACTTATGGCAGTCGACTGATAGGCGAAAATCCAGCCCGACGCAGGTTATAAAGGCAACTCGGAATGAGGGTTTTAGCAACGATTTCTTGGACGTTTTTGAGGCGATTTGCTGCTGCAAATCAGGGTCTTCAACCACGATTCAAGCGATCAACAAGCAAGCGATCTAAAGAGTTTTTGTAAAGTGTTCTTTACTTCTCTTGTTGTATTTCCTATTATATTTGCTTGTTGTATTTAGATTATTGTTGTAATCTTATTGTAAGAGGTTTCTCCACCTTCGACTTGTGTCGAGAAGGAGTTATTTGATAGTGGTGTGTGTTTGGCATCGCTAGGGCTCGTTTGAGCCCGATCCGTGGAGTAGGAACCGTTACGGTTCCGAACCACGTTATATCATCGTGTTCGTGTGTGATTGTATTTCGTGTATTGCTTTTATTATTATTATTCTGCTGCGCTAACATGAATTGTAGACAAGCACACGAACGATTTCCATCTACGTACGGGTCACACGCTATTCACCCCCCTCTAGCGGGCGTCTAATTCCCAACAAGTGGTATCAGAGCCTGGTGGCTCTTCAACGGATTAACAACCGGGAGCAAGACGCTAGAGGGTAAAAGATGGAAGTCCAAGATCAATTAGGATGGGACATCAACACACCGGTCCCTTATTCATTCTATGGACGAGAAGGTTTCAATTCTTGGAAGGCGAGAATTGAAGAGTTTTTGATGATGAGAGACCTTGAGGAATGGTCTGCCTTGATGGAAGGATTTGAGTATCCTAAGGGACCAAAGGGAGGGTTTCTCAAGAAGAAGAAATGGAGTGAGGAGCAACTCCGGCAATTCGAGAAAAATAAGAAGGTAATCAAATTTATATTTGATTTAGTACCTAATGACATCTTGTGTAGCCTAGGTGACTATGTGGATTGTAAAGACGCCAAAGAGGTATGGAACATTTTGGCGAAATTCCATGAAGAACCTCATTCAATCCAAGAAGACAAGGAGGATGAAGAAGAGAGCTCATCCTCAAGTGAAAGTAAGGAGTCAACTTCCGGATCGGAAGAGAAAATAGAAGAGGTGGGAGAAGCATCCACCTCCATGATTGAGGGGGAGAGACCATCTACACCGGGGCAACCTCAAGAAGTGCCTTCAACATCCGGTCAAGATGAGGAAGCTCAAAATTCAACTCCGGCACCTACCACGGACCTAGGTAACTCGAGCATTTCAAATAATAATAAAATTCATATTATATGCTTTGAGTGTAGGGAGCAAGGACACTACAAGAGTAAGTGTCCTAAACGGGTTAAGAAGGCTCCACCACAAAAGTCAAGGATGCGGTTCCCCAACACCTAAAGGCAAGGAGCACATCATATGCTTCAAGTGCAATTGAAGGGCATTATCGAGTCAATGCCTAGGGAAGAAGAAGGGGCAAGAAGGGCATCATATGTAGAGGCCTCAGAGGCAAACCCTAAGGTATATTTCCATCAGGCACCTTCTAGATTTAATAGGCAAAAGCATGCTAGAAATAATTTTAATTCTCTTACAATTTATGAAAAGCATGCTAATAGGAATGAATATTGCTTAGGAGCTAAAAATATTCACTTAGATAATAGGAAGAAATTTGGGACTAATGTCCCTAAAAATAATTCATCTAAGGATAAACCTAGGTCAAATAACACTAGACCAATTTTACCTAGGAGACCATTAGAAAGGTGCAAGAG
Source organism: Wurfbainia villosa (assembly GCA_025175895.1). Classification (NCBI taxonomy): domain Eukaryota; kingdom Viridiplantae; phylum Streptophyta; class Magnoliopsida; order Zingiberales; family Zingiberaceae; genus Wurfbainia; species Wurfbainia villosa. Next base: position 72,068,410 of record CM046003.1, on the reverse strand, counting down.
CACCTAGGTATTAACCCTAAATGGACTAGGCATATGCCTAGAAAGTTCCATGCCCATGGTCTAAATCAAAATTCTAAAATCGGGCAATTAGAATTAGAGAACCAAGCCTTGAGGTCAAGGCTTGAGAATTGAGAAGACCCTTAAAATAATACAAAATCAATTTAAAGGTTCAAATGATCAAAAGTCAAGGACCAAACGACAAAGTCAACACAAACGACCTAAGATATAAAAGACAACCAAGGGCAAGCAAGGTTTGGGTCACAAACCTAAGCCTAAGGTGGTATCATAGTGTTCCATTAGATTATTGAACACTAACTAGGTCTAGGAAGACCAAGGTCATTATGGAATTCATCCCTAGTGTTGACCAAAGGGTTTGTATAGTGTCTAGGTTTTCTAGGAAACCTAGGGTGGCCACTAAGAAGGTTGCAAGGGAGTCACCCTAGAGTCAACCTAGGTAAGACCCAAATGACCAAGGCTGACAAGCCTAGGAGGGTCATTAGAAAGGTATCTAGGGAGGTTATCCCTAGGGAATACCTAATTAACCCTAGGAGCTCAAATAGATTTTGGGTTCCTAAGAGCGTGATTGATTCACGCTAGATGGGTTTAGGGTGTGCCAACCTTGATTGGATGGGTAGTTAACTCAACCATGGCAAAGGTGGCATTTTAGGTCATTTTCAAGGTTATGGCTACCTTGGGAATGTGGTTTGATTTGAATCCTAAAGGTTTTTAGGATGTGCCAGTATTAATTATGAGTATTGATAAAATGATCGAATTGGCACAATTTAGGATTAGAGTTTTTTTTTTTGTGTGTCATTTTGGGTTTTTGGCACACTAGGGAGATTAGTGATAATATGGAAAAATATATTTAATTATATCAAATGGCAATTAATATTAAAATTTAGGTATTATTATACATATATATTTTATATGCCATGATTTGTTTGCCATATGCCATGACATGACATCATGTTTACTTTTATTATTTAAATGTCATGATCATGCTTAGAATTAAGTTTTAAATTTCATGTGTTTTTAGATTTTATCATATGCCATGACATCATGATCATTGGCCATGATTTATTTTGCTATCATTATGCCATGATCATTTTTATGCATCTAATTTGATTAAAATTGATTTAAGGACTATGGCATGACTTGGAGTCCCATTTATAAGGGAATCAAATAGAGTTGCCTTAGAAAAATGCATGAAACCCTAGTTTAGGGAGAACAAAACCCACATCTCACATCCAATTGACATGTATGTGTATTTATACACCCTATATACATGTGAGATGCTAGGATATGAGTTGAGTTCAAGGTGCATAGTTTTTGCATCTAGTTGAACCAAAACTCATCTAATTTTATTGGTGGATCATTGGGAAAGCTTGTGTACAAGTCATGTACTTAGAGCCCAAGGAATATGATCCAAAATAAGGTTTTGAAATCATTTTAAAATCAATTTAGAAAACCTTGGTGAAGTCTATCTTTTGATAACAATCACCATTGATGAAGTTGATACAAAATAGGGCCAAAACATTGAAAATTTTAATGGTTTTGAGTTTTGTATCAAACTCACTATTTTATGGGTAAAATATTTTTCAAACATTTTTCACCCATTGTTTTGGTCATAAGTATTATACGTATCAAATTTTATGATTTTTCGATATACGTATAATTAGTTATGATTTTCTGAAATTGGATTCTGATAGTTGAATTTAGGAAAATTATACCGATCGCCATTGGTGGCGGTGATCGATGTATGTGGTAATCGACATCGTCAGAGTCGATCGCCAGTCGATTTCGAGTTAACAAGGTTGTTTAGCCCATTTTCAGCCATGGTAAAGGTCCCTAACCACTCCTAACCCTAGGATATGCTTTGGGAAGCATTATGAAGGGTGAAAATTCATTGGATATGGATTTGGAGGGGTGTTAGGTCAAAGTATCAATTTGAGGTGGTGGAAAGTTCAATGTTGAATTTCCAACCTTAATTTTGATGGTTTAGAGTTCCTATTAGCTTAGGGACTCCCCAAGGACATTGTTGGTGCAATGGTCAAGGGGGAGCAAGCCTTTAGGGGGAGGTATCCATCTTGGGATGATAGATGTATTTTTCTCCTTGAAAAGGAGAAGTTATTGAGAAAGTATCATCAATTGGGAAAATTGATGATTTTTGATACCCAATTTGGAAATTGGGAGAGTGAATAAGATTGCCTCTTTTGAGTGATATGGACTTATCACTAGGAAGATGGTAGGCATCCTAGATATTTTTAAATCAAGGGGGAGATTGTAAGATCTCATTGGGACATGAGACATTGACCTCCTTGGAGAGATAACCTTTTGAATGTTAGTCAAAAAGGGGAAGAATGTTTGGGAGAACATTTGGTTTACATTTTCACTTGAATGTTTGGGGGAGAACATTTGGTGAGTATTTACCAATTTGGGATAATTGGTAAGGGATTTGAGTTAGTATTCTAACTCATGATTGGATTTGGTTTTTGTCAAACATCAAAAAGGGGGAGATTGTTGGTGCAATCGGCCCAGGTCACGATTGACCAGACTCGAGTTTGACTCGAGTGATGTTTTGATGTTTGACAAAGGGATTTGACAAAATGGATTGACATTGATGTTGGACATTGATGTCGGTTAATATGTTGGGGAGATTGTTTATACAATCGACCCAGGTTATAATTGACTTTGATGGTTGACTAGGGTTGACCATGTGATTATGGGAAAGTCCAAGCATGGGTCTTGGCAAATGGAAAGTCCAACATGGGTTGGCAAAGGAAAAGTCCAACATGGGTTGGCAAGGAAAAGTCCAAGCATGGGTCTTGGCAATGTAAAAGTCCAAGCATGGGTCTTGGCAATGTAAAGTCCAACATTGGTTGGCAAGGAAAGTCCAAGCATGGTCTTGGCATGAAAAGTCCAACATGGGATGGAAAGGGAAAGTCCAAGCTTGAGTCTTGGCATTTGAGAAGTCCAAGGGTTTGATATTGGCAGCGTAAAGTCCAAGCGGGAGTCTTGGCAGCATAAGTCCAATGGTTGGCGGCGTAAAGTCCAAGCGGAGTCTTGGCGGCGTAAGTCCAATGTGCCTTGGCGGTGTAGACACCGTTAGCATGACATAGCCGATGGAAGCACACAAGCTAGCGCGATGGATGAACAAGTCATGGATGACTTGGAGGATCCGAGGCGTGAGGTTGATGGAGGTGGCTAGAAGGTTTAGGTCTAGGCTAAGGGTGGTCTAGCAAGTATGGGGGCACCATACTTGGGTTAAAACCTCATTCTTGAGGTTGGCAAATGACCGTGGCATTATATGATCGGGTGAGTCGACTTGAGTTATTGCCGATTAAGCCGGGATTGCTCACGGCAATCGCTCATGGGAAGCGATCGGCTCTGGCGATCAGCCAAGGGATGGCGATCGCCGGTCGATCGATAGCGCGAGCGTTGGCCGTGAGTAGCGTCGACTACGAGGCGTTGGATCGTGCCAAGAGATCCGTTAGTTTTTCACGTGGATCGATCCGTTGTCTCACAACAGATGGCATCACGATGGTGACTTATGGCGGTCGGCGATAGGCGCGGTTGTCGTGAGACAACGGATCGATCCACCTCCAACGGATCTTGGCGTCGATTACCAACATTGGCGATCGATTGCCAACGCCCCGTAGTCGGCCCGATCGGCTACGGAATGTTCTCTGCTCGACACTCGATCGGCGCGATCGGCCATCCATCTTGGAAGTCGATTGCGAGCCATCATCGATCGCTCCCATGAGCGATCGATTGCGAGCAATCCGGCTCTAACTTCGGGAACTCAAGTCGACTACCGATCGAATCACCATAATGCCCGGTCGCCAACCTCAAGAATGAGGTTTTAACCCAAGTATGGTGCCCCCATACTTGCTAGACCACCCTTAGCCTAGACCTAAACCTTCTAGCCACCTCCATCAGCCTCACGCCTCTCGGATCCCTCCAAGTCATCCATGACTTGTTCATCCATCGCGCTTCCGGTCCATCGGCTATCAGTGCCACCGCCAAGGCACATTGGACTTACACCGATAAAGGAAAAAAAATGAAAAAAAAAATAACGCAGGTTATAAAGGCAGCTCAGAATGAGGGTTTTAGCAGCGATTTCTTGGACGTTTTTGAGGCGATTTGCTGCTGCAAATCAGGGTCTTCAACCACGATTCAAGCGATCAACAAGCGTTTTTGTAAAGTGTTCTTTACTTCTCTTGTTGTATTTCCTATTATATTTGCTTGTTGTATTTAGATTATTGTTGTAATCTTATTGTAAGAGGTTTCTCCACCTCCGACTTGTGTCGAGAAGGAGTCATTTGATAGTGGTGTGTGTTTGGCATCGCTAGGGCTCGTTTGAGCCCGATCCGTGGAGTAGGAACCGTTACGGTTCCGAACCATGTTATATCATCGTGTTCGTGTGTGATTGTATTTCGTGTATTGCTTTTATTATTATTATTCCGCTGAGTTAACACGAATTGTAGACAAGCACGCGAACGATTTTCATCTACGTACGGGTCACACGCTATTCACCCCCCCTCTAGCGGGCGTCTAATTCCCAACAAGGTGGTCCTAGGGAATGCATTAAGTTTGTAGCTTATTAGATCTCAATTCTCTACAGCTTTCTCGATCGAGTGAAGACCGTTGACGATGTCTTGGATCCGCGCATGTAGTTTGTTGGTGCAATCAGCCCAGGTCACGATTGACCAGACTCAAGTTTGACTCGAGAGATGTTTTGATGTTTGACAAAGTAAGTTGACATTGATGTTTTACATCAATGTCTGGTGATAATTTGGGAAGATTGTTTATACAATCAACCCGGGTTATGTTAACTGGACTCGAGGGAGACTTTGATGGTTGACTAGGGTTGACCATGTGGTCATGGAAAGTCCAACATGGGTTGGCAAGGGAAAGTCCAAGCTTGAGTCTTGGCACTTGAGAAGTCGAAGGGGTTTGGTATTGGCGGCGTAAAGTCCAAGCGGGAGTCTGGGCGGTGTAAGTCCAATGTGCCTTGGCGGTGTAGACACCGTTAGCATGACATAGCCGATAGAAGCACCTGAAGGCTAGCGTGATGGATGAACAAGTCATGGATGACTTGGAGGGATCCGAGAAGCGTAAGGCTGATGGAGGTGGCTAGAAGGTTTGGGTCTAGGCTAAGGGTGGTCTAGCAAGTATGGGGGCACCATACTTGGGCTAAAACCTCATGCTTGAGGTGTGCCAGTCGACTGGTGTCATGTGGCAGTCGACTGGCGTAGTCAACTAGGGTTTGACTGCGGGAATTGCCCTAGCAGTCGACTGCCATTGATGGGCAGTCGACTAATTGAATGAGCAGTCAACTGATCTTGTGATCAGTCGACCGATGCTCGGATTTTGGGGCACAGAATGGAGTCTCACTCGGCCGGCGGCGCGATGAGTGATGGTTCATTAGTCGGATGATGCTCATGATCGATCGGATGATGTCTAGCCATTGAACTTTTCGGCGTGGATTATTGTCTCAGTGGATGGTCCCAGTAAAAGGAGCTCGTGATGGAGAAAAAGTTATCCGGTTTTTGAGAGCTTTAGGGGCGATTTGTTGCTGCAAATCAGGTCTCCAAGTGCTAATCAAATAACCAAGCATTCAAGCAATTAAAAGCAAGAGTTGTAAAGTTTTTCTTTATTTGTCTTTCATATAAATTATTGTAATTTCTTGTTTTAGTTTCTTACTATTGTAAGATTACTTGTAAGGGGTTTCTCCGCCTCTGACTTGTGTCGAGAAGGAGTGTTTATCATAGTGGTGTGTGATTGGCATCGCTAGGGTTCGTACGAACCCAATCCGTGGAGTAGGAACCTTTCGGTTCCGAACCACGTTACATATTTGTGTTTGCGTTGTTATTTATTTCGTTATTTCTTTCATTACTATTCCGCTGCGCGCTAACGAAATTGTAGAGACAACCACGATCGAATTCCATCTACGAATGAACACTATGCTATTCACCCCCCTCTAGCGGCTTCAAATATCCTACAATTGGTATCAGAGCCCGGGGCTCTTCTACGGATTAACCGCCGGGAGCTAAAAGGCTAGAGGGAAGATGGAATTCCAAAACAAGCTTGGATGGGACATCAACACTCCACCGCCATATGATCAAGAAGACTTTTCGGCGTGGAGAACAAGAATGGAGACATTCTTTATGATGGATATAGAGGATTGGTTCATCCTCGTAGAAGGTTTTGAACCTCCTCGGGATAGGAAGGGACAATTCCTCAAGTTGAAGAAATGGACCCAAGAGCAATGGCAAAAATTCAAAACCGAAGCCAAGGTAACAAAACTTTTTGAAGATTTGATACCTAATGATGTTTTGTCTAGGCTAGGTGAATATCTTGATGCCAAGGAGCTATGGGACAAATTAGCCAAGTTCAATGAGAAGCCCCACTTGGCACAAGTAGAAGAAGATAAGGAAGAGGATGAAGAGAGTTCATCTTCCTCATGAGCAAGTGAGGATTCGGAAGTTGAAGAGGAGTCAACTTCCGGATCGGTGGAAGAAGAAGTAGAAGACACCTCCACCTCTAGGAATGAGGGGGAGGAAAGAATTTCCACTCCGGAGCAACAAGAGAAAGCTTCGACATCTAGTCAAGATGAAGAAGCTCCAATTCCGGTCTCAATTAACCTAGGTAACTCAAACACTCTAATTTCAAATAAAATCCATATATTGTGTTTTGAGTGTAGGGAGTATGGGAACTACAAGAGCAAGTGCCCAAAGAAGGTTAAGAAGACTCCTCTGACACCTAAAAGTCAACAAAAGTCAAAGGATGTCGGTTCCCCATCACCTGAAGACAAGGAGCACATCATTTGCTTCAGATGTCGGCGAGTGGGGCATTTCCGAAATCAATGTCCTAGGGGGAGCAAAAAGACCCAAGAAGGAGCATCACAAGTAGGGGGAGCTACTAAGGCAAACCCTAAGGTATATTTTCATAATGCTCATTCTTTAAATTATAAGCAAAAGCATGCTAGAATTAATTCAAATAACTTTGCTATTACTCATGAATCAAAGCATGCTAGGAATGATAACTCTAGATCTATTTCAAAGAAGGAGAAATTTGGGACTAATGTCCCTAGAAATGTCATTCCTAAGAAAGCAATTAAGAAAATCGAAAACCATTTAGGTATCAATCCCAATAAGGGTAGACATATGTCTAAGGTGAATGGTAATACCCAAAAACCTAATCAAAAATCATTTGGGCAATTAGAATTAGAGAACCAAGCCTTAAGGTCAAGGCTTGAAAAACTATAAAAGACCCTAAATAAGATACAAAATCAATTTCAAGGGTCTAATGGTCAAAGTCAAGGGTCAAGATCTCAAAGTCAACATCTAGGACCCAAAAGACAAAAGTCAACCAAGGGAAATCAAGGTTTGGGTCACAAACCTAAGCCTAAGGTGGCTTACCATAGTGTTCCATTTGATTATGGAACACAAATTAGGTCTAGGAAGACCAAGGTCAATAGGGAAGTCATCCCTAGAGTTGACCAAGGTTTGTGCCTAGTGGCTTGGGTTTCTAGGAAACCTAGGATGACCATTAAGAAGGTTGCAAGGGGAGTTACCTCTAGAGTCAACCTAGGTAAGACCACAATGACCAAGGCTAACAAGCCTAGGAGGGTCATTAGAAAGGTATCTAGGGAGATTATCCCTAAGGAATACCTAATTAATTCAATGAGCTCAAATAAATTTTGGGTTCCAAAGAGCGTGATTGATTCACATTAAATGGATTAGAATGTGCCAACCATGATTGGATGGGTAGTTAACTCAACCATGGTAAAGGTGGCACTTTAGATTATTTTCAAGGTTATGGTTACCTTGGAAATACATTTGAGGTTTAATCCTAAAAGATTTTAGGATGTGCCAATATATTTTTCAAATCATGAAAATCAATAAAATTGGCACAATCTAGATTTAGAGGTCATAGTGTGTAACCTTGATCTTTGGCACACTTTAGGAATCAATGTATCAAGAGAAGTGTGTTTAAGATGTAGAAGTAGCATCAAGAGTGATACTCAAGTGCCACACACCTTGATGTCTTGCACTTACCATGCTTCATGTGTTTCACCATGTGTTTGCATGGAAGGAATGTCTAGGGTGGATTGCATCTCACAAAACAAGTCTTTTACCTTGATTGTGTATTTCAACACATAGAAAGGGTGAGATGTTAGGATTTTGAAACCATTGGATGTTAATGTTTGCTAAAATGAAATAAAATATCAAAATACATTAACGAATACATGAATATAAGCATAACATCAATATGTTCGATATACAAGATTAAACATGAGAAAATGGAATAAGTTAGATAAAGAAATCAAGATTTTTTGAATTTCAGAACTGGAAATTAGATATCAGTCTGATTATCGATCGGTGATAACATATAACCGCGATATCATGAGTCAAGCGTCGAGTCGCTTCGAGGACTCATTGTTGCATATCGATCGTGATAGGATACATCAGTCGACTGATGGTACTGTTCATCGAGGTTGAGGATCATCAGTCGAGTGCTCAGAGCAGGTTGAGTGGTGATCACATCGATCGGTGATAAGCGACATCAATCGTGATATCGCTGTAGCTCGTCGAGAAGGTTTAGCGATCAGTCGAGCCGGTGATCGACTACCGGGTTCATTAAACCGCGATAAGCCATAATCGATCGTGATGTTGCACATCGATCGGCCGCGATTTTATAACACCGAACCACTAGGGTTCAGCGTCTTCACGCGTCTACCTCTCGTTTCTCTCTTCTCTCCGGTCGTCACTTCTTTCTCCGACGAATTTTTCCGACCGTGCCGGCCACCTAAGTCCTGGGTTTGATAGCCACTCTCTTCCACTCATGTTTTCACTAATCTCACAACCCTAATCCACTCATTTCCAGCGGTTGTTTCCTCTTTTTCGATTAGGGTTCTGGCGTCCAGTCCTCTGGCGAACTTTCCAATGGCCTTTTCAGCGATATCCGAGTATTATCTCATCATCCCTCCAAATGGCGCCAAAGTAAAATTTTCTTACTAAAAAAAAAATAAAAAACCTTAATTTTTCCTTTCCATTATAATCTATTATAATCTAATCGTGTATTGGTGCCCTTGCATTTCATGTCGTTGCATTACATTCATATAGGAGATCCCGTAGAAATGACCCACCCGAGGGTGAATCACGATTGTACCAAACCATGTTGGTTAGGTACATCGATAGGGACTTCTTTACACGTTATTGTAGTGACATCATGGACATATTTGCATATTATCATCTTATGAAAATTGTATTATGCACACATGCCATCAATGATGATCTCCTTAAGGAGTTCTATCAGAACTTAAAGAAGGTAGACGATGGCCCTACCTACACTACTCGTGTTGCAAAACGCGATTTAGAGTTCATTCCTGCGATATTGCAGGAGTTTCTTGAGTGTAAGCCATCGGATGACACCTTCATTTTCTACCCTACCTTTGATGCTCCTTTACTCGAGCCCTTTGACCATATCTCTTTGGACTCCATGCATGAGCATGTTTTTGGTCATCCTCGTCCACCAGCTCAGAATTTATTTCCTATTATTGAGCTATCTGCACCTGACAATGTACTCTACAAGGTCATTGTTGGGTGTTTTCTTTCAATCGTGACTCGGGGTCTGGCCAAGATTCAGCCTCCCCATCTATTTCTCTCATGTGATCATGCCATGCGTAGACTCGACATAAACATTGCATTGAACATGTTTCATTGCATTGTACATTTCATATCCCCTGTACAAGGGAAAGTGCATATGCCTTATGGCCACATTATCACTACATGGTTAGAGTCAGTAGGCATCAACATTCATAGGGGATCACTGAGGGCGCTATCTGAGGTATACGACTGCATATCAGTTCGTAACTTCTCGTTGGCGAAGCTGCGGATGGGGCATGGGCAGATGGAGTTGGCACCTCGACCTCTGCCCAGAGCACGTGGAGAGCCGCCTCTGGTGCCTAGAGAGGCTACAGAGGACTATGAGGATCCAGACATCACGATGAGTAGGATCGGATGCGGCGGATGCATCGGCCGGTCCATCGGATCGGCTTGGACCGGAGCGATTCGGGGATATCGTGACGATCGACTATCGGCTGTCAGAGCTCTTAGTAGGGCAAGCCTCCATGAGCGCACATCTTAGTCGGATGGAGGAGAGATACATTCAGATTGCAGAGTCCCAGAGCCGCATCGAGTAGCATCAGCTCGATATGTATGAGATGATGCGGGCCTTGACTTTGAGCCAGCAGCCTCCTCCACCTCCATCGTCTGCAGATGACTAGATCTAGAGGATGTTAGAATTTTTGTTTTTCAGTTTTTGTAGGAGATTGAACATATCAAATCTCTATTTTGGATGTAAAAACTGAAATCTTCTTAAATTGAATGAAATTTCTGTTTGTGAAAATCATGTGTGTTTGATTATGTATTTGTATTAATGTATTGGTTTATGGAAAATTGTCATATCATGACATGAAGTTTCATCTTATCATATAACATGTCATGCTATTGTTTAGGATTATTTTAGATGTCATGTTTGTTTTTAGATTATATCATATGCCATGACATCATTGGCCATGCGTTATTATTGATATCATTTATGCCATGATCATTTCATGCATTTAATTGTTTAAAATTTATTCAAGGATAATGGCATGACTTGGAGTCCCATTTATAAGGGAATCAAGTAGAGTTGCCTTAGAAAAATGCATGAAACCCTAATTTAGGGAGAATAACTCCACATCTCACATCACATTGACATGTATGTGTATTTATACACCCTAGATACATGTGAGATGCTAGGATAATTAGGTTCAAGGTGCATAGGTTGGTGTGGCTGCTGGGATGAACTCAAACTTATTTTAATCATCACCAAGAATCATAAGGAAAGCTAATATACAAGTTATGTATATTTAGCCAATAAACCATGGTTCAAAATAGGTTTTCAAAAATATTTTAAAATCAATTTAGAAAACCTTGGTGAAGTCTATCTTTTAATAGCCATTATCATTGTAGAAGTTGATACAAAGTAGATCAAAAACTTTAAAGTTTTAATAGTTTTTGAACTTTGTACCAATCTCCTATTTCAATGGTAAAAATATTTTTCCAAAATTTTTCACCAATTGTATGTGTGATAAGTAATATACATATCAAATTTCATAATTTTTTGATTTACGTAGAATTACTTATGAATTTCTAAAAGTCGAGTCTGATATTTAAAAATTAGGTTTTTAGTTATCAGTCGACTACCTCTACAGGGCAGTCGACTGATGGGCAGCGCTTGGACTCGACTGGAAGCGCAGTATCACTTTCATTGTTTCCGTGCGGTCATTGATGGGCACATCGATCATTGGTAGTGACTGTAGTATTGTAAATGTTGATTTTGGAAAACTAGGGTTGTTTAGCTAATCACTCCTAACCCTAGGATATGCTTTGGGAGGCATTATAAAGGGTTAAGATCCATTGGATATGGATTTGGAGAGGTGTTTAGGGTTTGTATCAAATTTAAGGTGTTGGAAAGTTTAATGTTGAATTTCTAACCTTATCTTTGATGGTTCAGAGTTCCTATTGGGTTAGGGCCTTCCCAAAGATATTGTTGGTGCAATAGTTAAGGGGGAGCAAGCCTTTAGGGGGAGGTATCCATCATGGGATGATGGATGGTATTTTTCCTCATGAGGAGGAAAATAAAATTTTGAGAGACCCAATTTGGAAATTGGGAGAGCATATAGGATTGCCTCTCTTGAGTGATATGAGACTTATCACAAGGAAGATGGTAGGCATCCTAGGTATTTTTGGACCAAAGGGGGAGATTGTAAGATCTCATTGGGACATGAGACTTTGACCTCCTTGGAGAGTTAACATTTTTATTTTTATGTATGTCAAAAAGGGGGAGAACATTAAATTACCAATTTGGAAAATTGGTAAGGGAATTTGAGTTAGGGGCCTAACTCAAGGTTTGTTTTTGTCAAACATCAAAAAGGGGGAGATTGTTGGTGCAATCGGCCCAGGTCACGATTGACCAAACTCGAGTTTGACTCGAGAGATATTTTGATGTTTGACAAAGTAAGTTGACATTGATGTTTTACATCAATGTCTGGTGATAATTTGGGAAGATTGTTTATACAATCAACTCGGGTTATGTTAACTGGACTCGAGGGAGACTTTGATGGTTGACTAGGGTTGACCATGTGGTCATGGAAAGTCCAACATGAGTTTGCAAGGGAAAGTCCAAGCTTGAGTCTTAGCACTTGAGAAGTCCAAGGGGTTTGGTATTGGCGGCGTAAAGTCCAAGCGGGAGTCTTGGCGGCGTAAGTCCAATGTGCCTTGGCGGTGTAGACACCGTTAGCATGACATAGCCGATGGAAGCACCTGAAGGCTAGCGCGATGGATAAACAAGTCATGGATGAGTTGGAGGGATCCGAGAAGCGTAAGGCTGATGGAGATGGCTAGAAGGTTTGGGTCTAGGCTAAGGGTGGTCTAGCAAGTATTGGGGCACCATACTTGGGCTAAAACCTCATGTTTGAGGTGTGCCAGTTGACTGGTGTCATGTGGCAGTCGACTGGCATAGTCAACTAGGGTTTGACTGCGGGAATTGCCCTAGCAGTCGACTGCCATTGAATGGTAGTCGACTGATTGAACGAGCAGTCGACTGATCTTGTGATCAGTCGACTGATGCTTAGATTTTGGGGCATAGAATGGAGTCTCTTTCGACCGCTGTGATGAGTAATCGAGTGATGATTCTTCAGTCGACTGATGTCCTAGCTGTTGGACTTTTCTAGCGTGGATTACACTGTTGTCTCACAGCAACAGTGTGATCAGTTGACTGATGGTCCCGAGCAGTCGACTGATCAACTTTTTCCAACATAGGTTGAAGTTATAAAAGGAGCTCGTGATGGAGAAAAAGTTATTCGATTTTTTAGAGCTTTAGGGGCAATTTGTTGCTGCAAATCAGGTCTCCAAGTGCTAATCAAATAACCAAGCATTCAAGCAATCAAAAGCAAGAGTTGTAAAGTTTTTCTTTACTTGTCTTTCATATAAATTGTTGTAATTGCTTGTTTTAGTTTCTTACTATTGTAAGATTACTTGTAAGGGGTTTCTCCGCCTCCGACTTGTGTCGAGAAGGAGTGTTTATCATAGTGGTGTGTGATTGGCATCGCCAGGGTTCGTACGAACCCAATCCATGGAGTAGGAACCTTTCGGTTCCGAACCACGTTAAATATTTGTGTTTGCGTTGTTGTTTATTTCATTATTGCTTTCATTACTATTCCGCTGCGCGCTAACGAAATTGTAGAGACAACCCCGATCGAATTCCATCTACGAACGAACACTACGCTATTCACCCCCCTCTAGCGGCTTCAAATATCCTACATAGTTGAGTGGCAGTCTCATGATCCTGCATTTTTAGATTGTATAATTTATTTAAAAATAGGTCCCTTTTACATACCTTAGCATCGTCGGTTCCTTCGTGAAGCTTGACGTGCATGTTCCACAAGTCCTTCGTGCTGATAAAGGGGCCAACGCGATTGAGCTCCTCTTTGGACAAGCCACACTTTAGGATTTGGGTAGCCTTAGCATGGGCTTCCACTTGGCATTTCATGGCATTTGTCCATTGATCACAATCCAATGATTCACCATCTTCATTAGTCGGAAGTGTGAACTCGGATTGGATTACGATCCACATCTCTACTTGGGTTTTCAAGTAGCACTTCATCTGACCCTTCCAGTAACAAAAGTCATCTCTGTTGTAAAATAGGGGTCGGGCAATGATAAACCCTTCGAGATGGGCCATTTAGAAGAAAAGACATCGCAAAAATAAAAAATGACAAAAAGGTTGCCAAGACTTTCGTCTTGGATTAGTAGTGCGGGAGAAAGAATTTAATGAAATGAAAAATGCTTAAAACTTACGAATTGCAAAAGAAAAAATGAAAAGAAACTTAAAACAAATGCTAGATTGGTGGTTGCACTAAATGTTAGGGCAATATCTTGCCATAATAAGGTTTTAATGTGTGTGGCAAAGGGTTTAAGTTAGGTTGGTATTGTTATTTGATATGTGCGTTGGAGTCTTGCAGGACTTAGTAATTCGCACATAGAGCCTTGGCGGGCTCACCCTCACAACCTCGGTCCTTGAGTAGGTGAAGGATGACTTTGCGGAAGCCGTGCGCTTGGAGCATCCGAGGGACCGCCGGACGAGATGACTTGAAGTGAAGCCAAGGAAGCAGACTTCGGAGGCAAGAGACGCGAAGGAGCATTGTAGAGCCGTGCGCCTGATGCTGCCGAGGGACGTGGCCGCGAATGAAGAGAGCTTCGGCAAGGGACTTCGAGTGAGATGAGAGAATGAGTGAAATGTAAGTAGCTCATTAGGTGAACTTGGCCGAATGGCTGAGTGTCGGAGACTTGACCGCAAGGGTTAAGGTTTACCCGACCGCCGGAAGCTCAAACTTATGTTAAGAGTTCAATTGGTATCTGATGGGTTTATGTCGGCGATCGACTACCATGGAATGGCAATCGATCGCCGGAGGATGTCGTGGGCAGAACCCCTCGGAATCGATAGGCGATCGACGGAGGCGATAGTCGATCGGTGAGGTCCATCGATCGCCAAGTGTTCCGTTGGACTACAATGGTTGGGATCCGACGTGTTCGGAGGTTGTTGTAGTGACGGCAGTTGACTGCCAAGGGCAGCAGTCGACTGGTGGCGGCCAACGGGAAGAAATCAGCCCTCTCTATAAAAAGAGAGGGTGTGAGCCTTTGAGAGGCTAATGCTCTAAGTGATCTTCCTAATGCCCCACAAGTTTTAAACTCTTCTTACTTGCCTCTACTTCAATCTTATTGTAAGAAGAGTGATCTTGGTTGTAAAGGTTACCTCCACCTAGCTTGGTGCAAAGGAGAGACCATTAGTGGATTGGTTTTGGCGGAGTGATTCACCGAGGACGAATCAGGGACCGTGGATTAGCGGCGTAGCCGTGAACCACGTTATACCATCTTGTTAGCATTTGTTTTCTTGTATTTCTATTTGCTTGTCTTGCTTTATTGTTTCCGTTGCGTTAATCTCTTTGTAGACGAGCAAATACCAACATCCATCGTAAGAGGGCTATTCACCTCCCTCTAGCCGGCCGTATTGATCCCCTACAAGTGGTATCAGAGCCAAGGAAAGCTTGTCGAGGACTAACCGCCACAACAAGCAACATTCAAAATGGCCGGCTCCAACATTCATCCACCGAAGTTTGAAGGAGAATTCGCTTGGTGGAAGAAGCAAATGGAGGTATTTTTCGAAACGGATTTTGATATTATGATTACAATGGAATCCGGTTTCGTTTTGCCTAGGGATGAAGAGGGGAAGCCAATAGAAAAGTCAAGATGGACCAAGAGGCAAAGAGAGGAGCACCTTGCAAACTCAAAAGCCAAGCACCATCTATACAATGTGCTTCCTCAACAAGAAATAAATAGAATTGGAGAATGCCTAAGTGCCAAGGAGATGTGGGAGAAGCTAGTAGAGCTTCATGAAGGCACTTCGGAGGCAAAGCTAGCAAGAAGAGACCTCCTCCGCTCCCAACTTTCAAATATCAAGCTTGAAAAGGGAGAAAAGGTAACTTCCTTACATTCTAGGTTTAAGGAAATTTTGATTGGACTAACAAGTGTAGGTGAAAGGCTCTCCAACCGGGATATGGTAATGAAGGCCATAGATGGCTTTCCCCGGTCCTCAAAGTGGAGCTCCATGGTGGACTCATTCTACATCTCCAAGAATTTAGAAGTAAGCACCTTGGAGGAATTCTTTTCAACCATGGAGCTTCATGAAACAAGACTTGAAGGAATACAAGAAGAGCCTAGAATCCAACCTTCAAGAGGAGTAGCATTCTTGGCAAACAAGGGGAAGAAGAAGATAGAGATCCCCTCCTCCTCCGATGATGAAGCATCCTCCTCCTCCTCCATGGATAGCACGGAAGAAGTGTATATGGTAAGGAGGGTAAGGCGTGCTTTAAAGGGTTTTCATTTTAATAAATCTAATGATAGGAATAGAAGACCAAGGGGGAAAATCATTTGCTACAATTGCCAAGGAGAGGGACACATAAGGGATAATTGTCCCCTCTTGAACAAAAGCAAGGAGGAGAAGAGAAAGAAAGAAGAAAAGAAGAAGAAAAAGGGTAGCAAGAAGAAAAAGGAAGAAGAAAAGAAGGCAAAGGAAAAGGGGAAGGCCAAAGCATTCAAGGCCAAGACATGGGATGACCCTTCCTCATCCTCTTCATCATCATCGGAAGAGGAGAATGCCTTTGTCACCAATTTGGCCTTAATGGCCTTTGATGACTTGGATTGCTCCTCCACCGAAAATGAAGAATCAAGCACAAGTGGAGAGAGCTCAAGTGAAGGGGGAGCCTCCTCTACATCCTCATCCGAAGAAGAAGAAGAGGACATGGAGACTATGGTAACAAATCTAACTCCTAAGAAAATAATTTCCATGGTCTCTAGCTTAACTAGGGATTTATTTAGAGCTAAGAAGAAGAATAAGAGCATGCTAGATCAAATTAAGGATCTAGAAAATAAACTAGAAAAAGCATGCATAAATGAAAATGAAAATATTTCTTCTAGCTTAAATGATGCATGCTCACATGAATATATGCCATTTAATGTTAGTGATGCATGCATGGATGAAAATAGAGCTTTAAGAGAGAAAGTAGATTATTTAACCAAAGCCCTAGAAAAGTTTACAATTGGCTCAAACACCTTGAACATGATTATAGGGAGTCAAAGAGCTAGCTTCAATAAGAAAGGCCTAGGATACAAAGAAAAGAAAAATGAAAAGGCCTATAAATGCCTAATTGCTAGGGGACAAGATAAGAAGAAAGTAATTGCTAGGAAATGGATTCCTAAGGAATTTCTAGTGAACCCCATAGGCAAGAATTTGTATTGGGTTCCAAAATCCATCCTTAAGGATTAGAAAAACCCTAGGGTAGTCAACCATATGCAATTGACCTATATCATATTTTGGTTGACTTAGGATGGCGGGACAACATTTTTAACTAGTGTTAGGTGATGATAACGTGCCTATAAATAGTTAATAATGTTTAAATCATGATAATTAATGTAATTGCTATGTATGTTTGCAATCATGATTTATGATTTTGAAATTTGGCACGTCATCATGAGAAATAGGGTTAAATCATGCTTTAGGTGATAATTTGCTTATTATCATGACATAATACCTAATGCATGATAACAATTCAATGAATACATGTGTTTCATGATCATAATGTAGAATTAATTGATATATGCCTTTATGATCATGAGGATTGTTAGGTTGATACTTAACCTTGATAGAATTGTATGAATATAATGGTTAAGTATATACAAATACCCCCTAGGATGCATCTCACACTCACCATAGGCTACTTTGATTGAAAACTTAGCATGGGTGAGATGTTAGGATGATACAAATGTCCACTAATGCCTATGGCATTTAGATGATCATTTAAAGTATCAAAATAGCAATAATAGACCAATCATGGGGAAGGCTTATGTTTAATTTATAGACATATTGCCCAAAGATCATGGTTGGATATTTCATATGTTTTCAAAACAATTTCTTACTTTAAAATCTATGTATTCATGTCTTGAAACAATTGGATGCAAAACCAGGTGTTAAACTTGATACTAGAATGATCAACAACCTAGTGGTTTTTAAAACTTTTGGATTTTTGTCAAATCTCTGGAAATATAATGCCTTTTCATGAAAAACTAATTTTCACTGATAAAGAATCTTACAAGAAATATGTTCCCCAAAATTTCATGATTTTTTGAATTTTCTAGAATTTTTAATGCATTTCAAATTCGCTTTAGAAAATCAATTTGGAAAATTATTGCGATTTGCCATATCGATAGCAATGCGCGCAACTAAAATCCTAATATTTTCTAATTTCAGATTTTTAACGTGTTTTTGGTATTTTCCTTCTATTAAACTTGATGCCATGGGTTTATAACTTAGTATTAATCTTTTTGATGGTGTCAAAGGGGGAGATATAATTGTGTTTAAGTAAATTATGATAGGGGGAGAATTTGTAGAGAGAGTTTCATGGATTAAGGGGGAGTTGCATGTTGTTATATCATGTTTATGTTTACATGCTTTCTTACCTTAGAAATTTATATCAAATGTTTTTACCTAACTTAAACGGATTGCCACACATCAAAAAGGGGGAGATTGTTAGGGCAATCTCTTGCCATGATAAGGTTTTGATGTGTGTGGCAAAGGGTTTAAGTTAGGTTGGTATTGTTATTTGATATGTGCGTTGGAGTCTTGCAGGACTTAGTAATTCGCACATGGAGCCTTGGCGGGTTCACCCTCACAACCTCGGTCCTTGAGTCGGTGAAGGATGACTTTGCGGAAGCCGTGCGCTTGGAGCATCCGAGGGACCGCCGGACGAGATGACTTGAAGTGAAGCCAAGGAAGCAGACTTCGGAGGCAAGAGACGCGAAGGAGCATTGCAGAGTCGTGCGCCTGATGCTGCCGAGGGACGTGGCCGCGAACGAAGAGAGCTTCGGCGAGGGACTTCGAGTGAGATGAGAGAATGAGTGAAATGTAAGTAGCTCATTAGGTGAACTTGGCCGAATGGCTGAGTGTCGGAGACTTGACCGCAAGGGTTAAGGTTTACCCGACCGCCGGAAGCTCAAACTTATGTTAAGTTTGAGTTTCACACGACACCAGTCGACTGCCATGTAATGGCAGTCGACTGCTCTGAGTCGAGTGGGTTCGACTGGTATCCGACTGATGGGTTTATGCCCAGCAATGATCGCATTCCATGGCGGGCCGATCGCTAAAAGGATGTCGCGTACGTAACCGCCAGGTCGATCGGGCAATCGACTACGAGGCGAATGATCGGTGAGGTCCATCAGTCGACTGCCAAGTGTTCCATTGGACTACAACGGTCAGGATCCGACGTGTTCGGAGGTCGTTGTAGTGACGACAGTCGACTAGTGGTGGCCAACGGGAAGAAATCAGCCCTCTCTATAAAAAGAGAGGGTGTGAGCCTTTGAGAGGCTAATGCTTATGCTCTAAGTGATCTTCCTAATGCCCCACAAGTTTTAAACTCTTCTTACTTGTCTCTACTTCAATCTTATTGTAAGAAGAGTGATCTTGGTTGTAAAGGTTACCTCCACCTAGCTTGGTGCAAAGGAGAGACCATTAGTGGATTGGTTTTGGCGGAGTGATTCACCGAGGACGAATCGGGGACCGTGGATTAGCGGCGTAGCCGTGAACCACGTTATACCATCTTGTTAGCGTTTGTTTTCTTGTATTTCTATTTTCTTGTCTTGCTTTATTGTTTCCGTTGTGCTAATCTCTTTGTAGACGAGCAAATACCGACATCCATCGTAAGAGGGCTATTCACCCCCCTCTAGCCGGCCGTATCGATCCCCTACACTAAATTGTAGCGCCCCCACTCTGATACCAATTGTTGGATCATAAAAAGAGCGCTAGAGGGAGGGTAAATAGCGCACGTAAATATCTCGTTTCTTTTTCATTCGATTCGATTAAAACAATAGTAAGAGTAAATAAACAGCGAAAATGTAAATGACGGTGATCTTCATAGTTTATTACATTGCAACTTGCCCTAATACTTTAGGAGATAAAAGGGGAAAAGGAGGGGAAAAAGGGGATTTGATTTCATTTTCTAAACACTTACTGTTTCCTTATTGCATTCATCTTTCTCACTACTATTGCTCACTTCTCTTTCTCATACAAGCTCTAACTTAAGCATCGGAGGACCTCTACCAGGTAGGTTGGCGGTGGTTTAACGTGTATTAACTTTCACAGGAAGAGAGTAAGGAGATTCTTATTACTACTATGGGAGAGAACCTATCCTTGCAGACCTAATCTCGGGAGAAAAATCTGAGGCGCATAAATAAATATGGATCTAATTTCTTTGTACTAACGGGAGAATAATGTTGCATTAATTTGGTGAGCATTAGTGGATGGGGTTTAGGATTCACTAGAAATTTAGTAGATTTGACATTGGCATGACCCATCCACATCTTATATAATTGATGTTCAAGAGAAAGAACACTTCCAAAAAGACAAGAACTTGTATATCCATGTCCCAATCTTGTCTATTGGAGACTATGAATGGTGCTTTGAAGACCTTTCAACTAGCTCATAGCATAAGAATATCAAACATCTTGGGGAAATTTTCATTTACCACCCAAAATTATTTCTTTTTTAAAACATATTTTGGAAACTTAAAGTTATCAAAATATTTCTAATTATAGGTTTTAAGCCTTTTTTTAATATTATTGAGTCACCTAATTGCATAGAAATAATATAACACCACATGCCCCATTTAATTTATTTTCATTAATTAAAATAATCATATTAATAGTTGAGCAATGAAATAACACAAAATTAAAAGTATAAAAGGAATTTTTAATTATTTTAAAATTTATTCTAAATATATTCTAATGATTCAAATGAGTTATTTTGATGTATTAGCAATGTAATTTAAATTAAATATTATTTATATTTTTGATATATGCATCGAGTGTCTAAGGAATTATAATATTGCATAGAGTTAATAGATTTTGTTACTCAATGAGATGGAATTGTGTTTAGTTCAATGGTTCAATAACTTACAACAGGGTGGTGGAGCTTTAAAGGAGCTTAGAGACTTTAGGATATGATACATTAATTGGAAGACTTGACGTTGCAAAATGTTAATTGAATGGTATGGAGCAAGCTTGAGGAGTTCAATGCACTTGATTCCTAAATGGTTTGGATTGATCATGAAGGTACAATGGCATGAAGTGTTGGTTGAGTGAACGGAGCGAGCTCAATGCACTAGATTGTTTGACGTAGATTAAAGGAGACTAAACCCAAGTTTCATGAGAATCATTGTTAGTGCGATTGGCCCAGGTCAAGATTGACCAGACTCGAATTTGACTTGAATAGTATTTTGATGTTTGACGATGAGTTGACCATTGTTTGATAATGGGTTAACTATATGATTGACATGGGGTTGACCATATGATGGAGAAGTCCAAGTGGGACACTTGGCATGGAAAGTCAAAGTATGAGTCTTGGCAATGGTAAAGTCCAAGTCTTGAGTACTTGGCATGGAAAGTTCAAGCCTGAGTCTTGGCAAGGGAAAGTCCAAGCTTGAGTCTTGGCAATTGGAAAGCCCAACATGGGTTGGCATGGAAAGTCCAAGCATGGGTCTTGGAAAGGGAAAGTCCAAGCTTGAGTCTTGGCAATTGAAAAGTCCAACATCGGTTGGCTTGGAAAGTCCAAGCATGGGTCTTGGCAAGGGAAAGTCCAAGCTTGAGTCTTGGCAATTGGAAAGTCCAACATGAGCTGGCATGGAAAGTCCAAGGGTTGATATTGGCAGCATAAATTCCAAGAGTGGAGTCTTGACAGCATAAGTCCAATGGTTGGCGGCGTAAAGTCCAAGTGTGTGTCTTGGCAACGTAAGCCCAAATGTACCTTGGCGGTGTAGACCAGCTTAGCATAATAATAGCCAATGGAAACACCTGAAGACTACCGTATGGATGAACAAGTCATGGATGACTTCGAGGGATCCAATAGGCATGAGGCTGATGAAGGTGGCTAGAAGGCTTAGGTCTAGGCTAAGGGTGGTCTAGCAAGTATGAGGGCATCATACTTAGGGTAAACCTCATGGTTGAGGTGTAGCAGTCGGCTGGGGTTATGGACCAGTCGATTGGTTAAGTATTTGACACTTGGCAGGCGAGTCAACATTGAGTAATTGATTGCAATTATGATCATTCAACTGTCGTTAGTTGACTGGTGTTCAACTGCGAGAAAATGGCTTTGGCAGTCGACTGCCAGCATTAGGCAGTCGACTAACCATGAGCAATTGACTGCCATAGAGGGAAGTCAACTGATGTTGGTTTGGTTGCGAGGGAAGAATGCTCGATAGCCGACTGAGCAGTCGGCTATGAGCTTGAGCAGTCGACTCCTGGGAATGGCAGTCGACTGCAAGTGTATTCATTGGCTGGAATGCTGACATAGATTAAGTCATTGTGAGACGACACGATTGGCAGTCGACTGTGGCCTTATGGCAGTCGACTGCTAGGCGGAAATCAGCCCGAGTTACAGCTTTAAAAGGAGCACGAAGGGCAGGATTTTAGCAGGGATTGTTTGGGCGATTTGAGGTGATTTGCTGGTGCAAATCAGTGTTAGTAATATATGAGAAGTGTCGTAAGGCAATCGCCTTATGTTTGAATCATTTATATGATAAATGAAGATTCACTATTTGAGTATACATGTTTTCATGTATATGATTAAATCTTAAACTCATTTACTGGAAATCCATGATACGATTCACAGCATGAGAGAATTTGTGATTGAATCACAACTAGTGAGTATCTCTACATGTATAATTGTGATGTATTGGAATTATCCCTAGTTGATGAATTGATGGATTTGGACACCATCAATTTTGTCGAGACTAGCACGAGGTATACTCCTTGGTGTATCCAAGCAGCCGATTCTCACTGGCTGGAGACATTGTAATGTCCGGAGTTAATCGTGGATGCTAGTTATGGTAACTAATTCATTGGAGTGACCAACTATAAGACTTCATATGGTTCTCTGCATATATGGATATGTTAATGAAGTTTTTACTACGACTTAAGTGTGATGTTCCTTTGACTTGCAGTATTCAAGTGATCTTGGTCATGAAGACTTATGCTTTGACATCTTAAGCAAGCATCTCCAAGGAGATGTGGACCCGGGATGATTGGGTATAAGTCGAAGTGACCGAAGGTGTTTGAATAGCTTATAAAGGATTCACCACTCCTTGCGAGGAGATGTATACCCATGGCCTCTCGTCGGATTGTTACTAAAGTCTTTGGTCAAAGCATTACATGTTTAGAGTAAGGTACTCTTGGATACATGAGCAGTAACTAGAATCCGTAGGATGAGGAAATGAAACTTGGGCTAGGTGTGACATTTTCAGCCTAGTGGGGACTGACACTATAGACCATGTCCTAAACCAAGTGGGTATAAGATGCGTGAAGGGAACGGGGCACGATTCATTATAGCTACTGAAGGGTTTCAGAAATGGTTCTGGATCAACCGTTGATTTTTCGGTTAATTGGGGATCATGATGTACTAGTAGGTGCCACTCATAATCGTTCTATAATTAATGGTTAATTATAGCCGACCAACATAAATTGGGAACCTATTTGGTCACACGCACAACGAGAGTAATCCGAAGGATTTAAAATGAGTTTGAGAATAGGATTCTCAGATCGAGAGAGACTTGGTTTGGTTGGACCAAACAAAGAGCAAGTATGAAATGCTTTCAGTCGCATAGCTGCTGAAGGGTTTCAGAAATGGTTCTGGATCAACCGTTGATTTTTCGATTAATTAGAGATCATGATGTACTACTAGGTGCCACTCATAATCATTCTATAATTAATGGTTAATTATAGATGACTAACATAAATTGGGAACCTATTTGGTCACACACACAACGAGCGTAATCCGAAGGATTTAAAACGAGCTTGAGAATGAGATTCTCTGACCAAGAGAAACTAGGTTTGGTTGGACCAAACAAGGAGCAAGCATGAAATTGTTTCAGTCACAATAGAAACATGAATGGGCCGAGTCTTATGAAGACATTATGGATGAACGAAATTGGTTTGGTTCTAATCCAATGGTCGAGAATAAACCAAAGGGGTTTGGTTTGTTTTAAACGAATGAACCAAAGTTGGTTCGGTTCGTTTTAACTTAAAATAGACCAATGTGGTTTGGTTTATTTTAACTTAAGTTATTGGAGTAGGTTAACGGGTTTTGTTTATGAACCAATAACCATTAGGAGAATATGTTTTCTATAAAAACAAGGCTTAATGGTTTTTCGTGGAGAACTTGTGTGTTGAAAACCTAGCCGCCCAACAAGGTTGCCGCCCAATCTTGTTGCCGCCCAGCTTTTGTGCTGCCATCCACCCTTGCTGTCGGCGCCGCCATCGGCCTTCCTCCGCTGACCACCTTGGTTCCAGATGACCAAGGGTTCCGACCATCCTCTTTCACAACAAGAATCTCCTCCACCAAGCTATCCAGTTTTTTGGACAGCTTGTTTCCTTGCGTATCGGAGTGTCGTTTGGACGATGTTTGAAGCTTCGACAGCGGCTACCTTGCCGGGGATTCAATATCTGGTAATCCTCATAGGTGGAGGACGAAGGATTCGTCAATCGGTTGACGAATACCTCTCCGGAGAAGCGAGTTTTGGGGACTCATTTTCGAATCCGAATTTTGATTCTGATTGTGATCTTCTCTCGATCACATGAACGCTCGCGATCCAACGTATGCAAGTAGTACCTCTCGTTTAGGAGTTACTTATCGTAAGGTCGATTCAAAAGTTGTCCGCTTTATTTAACGCAAATAAACCATCATGGTTTTATTTATTTTAATCATCTTAATGGACGCGGTTAACGGGCTCTTGCGAGACGGTCGATCGATGGATACGAGTTCGAAACCACAAGAGAATTACTTCATAAAAGGGCTAGCAATACGTAACCGGAACGAAGAATAAATTAGATTTATTGCTTTTTAATTCTTCTGTTGTGCACATATTTACGAAATATGTTCGAACACACATTCACAACAGTGCCGGAAACCCAATAGTGGTATCAGAGCCCAGGTTGTGTTTTGACATAATCGTAAAATTATTTTGCGATAGTCATAATTGTATTTATGGAAATTTTCTACTTTTGGAAAGTTTAGAAGTATTTATGGAAATTTTCTACTTTTGGAAAGTTTAGAAGTATTTATGGAAATTTTCTAATTTTGAAAATTTTAGAAGTATTTATGAAAATCTTCTACTTTTGGAAAGTTAGAAGTATTTATGGAATTTAACACTTTCCATAAATAAAATATTTGATTAGATTTTGAAATTTATTTCCTAATTTAATCATGATTTGATTTGGGGAATCAAATCTAAAATATATATTATTTCCATAAATAGTTTTGACAATTTAGGAAATTTATTTCCTAAATTAAATTTGGCTTTCTTTAATTGAGCCCTTCCATAAATAAAATATGTGATTAGATTTGAAAATTTATTTCCTAATTTAATCATGATTTGATTTTGGGACTCAAATCTTAAACATATTTTATTTTCATAAATAGTTATGACATATAAGGAAATTTTGTACATGTCATAATTATATGTCATGTAATTGTATTAGATGCATATCATTATGCCATGCGTATCGTGACATGTAGATGTATGTCATGCCATGTAGATAATAGTTATTTGCATGAAAAGAGGATAAGACTTAAAAATCCTTACACAATATTAAAGCCTACACCTTCCATTAATATGGTTAGAACCAGAGTTCCGTTTCTTGTTTGGGTTGTTGGACTCTCTCCAAGCCTGGCTCGAACCCGAACATGTTCAAACCATGGAATAGTTTAATATTAATATGGTAAGAGTCAAAGGTCAATCATTAGCTTTGGTTCTCTCCAAGCCGGGCTAATTGGTTGAATGCACTCTAACCATATTAAAACTATTTCTAGAAGTCATGTATGTGGACCTATGTCAACTCAAGCTCTAGAAGGCTATAGCTACTTCATTACCTTCATTGATGATCACTCACAGTTTGGGTATGTGTTCTTGATGAAACACAAGTCTGAAGTCTTTAAAAGGTTTAAAGAATTTAGATATGAAGTAGAGAAACAACTTGGCAAGGGTATTAAAATACTTCGATCGGATCGAGGTGGTGAATACTTGAGTCAAGAGTTTCTATATTATCTAAGGGACAATGGTATATTGTCTCAATGGACTCCGCCATATACACCGCAGCATAATGGTGTATCTGAGAGGTGAAACTGGACCTTGTTGGACATGGTCAGGTCGATGATGAATCATGTGAATCTTCCCAAGTCCTTTTGGGGCTATGCAATTCAGACAGCTGTTTACTTGCTAAACAGAATGCCAACTAAGGTAGTCTCCACTACTCCATATGAGATATGGAATAGTAAGAAACCTCATGTATCTTACTTGAAGATATGGGGTTGTCCTGCTTATGTGAAGCGGACTGTATCAGACAAATTGGATGCTAAGTCTGATAAATATCTATTTATTGGATACCCTAAGATAACAAGGGGTTACCAATTCTATCATCCTGTGGAACAAAAGGTGTTTGTTTCAAGGCATGCTATGTTTCTAGAGAAAGAGTTTCTCTTGCAAGAAAACAGTGGGAGTGTCGTTGAGCTTGAGGAGGTTCGAGAGACTCCAATAGACATTGATGAGATACCTAGTGAAGCATCACAACCGATAACTCATAGTGATGAGCCATCGGCTGGACTTATTGAGACACCAGATCTTCATAGATCTGGTATAACACGCAACATTCCTGACAGAAATGGATTTCTCGTAGGTGAATCAAACGACGTGTTACTCATTGATGATGAGGAGCCTTCTAGTTATGAAGAAGTTCTGAAAAGTTCAAAAAAGGATAAATGTCTTAACACCATGAAGTCGAAAATGGATTTCATGTATGAAAATCAAGTTTGGAACTCGGTTGACCCAACTAAAGGCATAAAGCCTATAGGGTGAAAGTGGGTTTTCAAGAAGAAAACCAACATGGATGGTAATGTGATTACCTATAAGGCTAGATTGGTGGAGAAAGGATATCGTCAAAAGCAAGGTGTTGATTATGACGAGACCTATTCACCTGTTGCTATGCTTAAATCCATTCGGATGCTCCTGGCCATAGCGGCTCATTACGATTATAAGATATGGCAGATGGATGTGAAAATAGCTTTCCTTAATGGAAACCTACTCGAGGACGTGTATATGATATAGCCTGAGGGTTTTAGATCGGTTGATAAAACCAAGGTATGCAAACTATAGCGATCCATATATGGATTGAAGCAAGCATCTAGGAGTTGGAATATCCCTTTTGATGAGATAATCAAAAAGTTTGATTTCTCCCAAAATCCGGATCAACCTTGTGTGTACAAGAAGGTTAGTGGGAGTGCAGTCGTGTTCCTAGTATTATATGTCGATGACATATTACTAATAGGAAACAATGTTTATGTCTTACAGTCAATTAAAATTTGGTTGTCTAAGACATTCTCCATGAAAGACCTGGGAGAAGCAACCTACATCCTCGGGATTAAGATCTATAGGGATAGATCGAATCGGTTGCTTGGTCTTTCGCAGTATACATATATAGACCGAGTGCTAAAGAGGTTTAGCATGTTGGAATCAAAGAAAGGTTTCCTTCCCATCAAGCATGGGATACACCTTTCGAAGTCTATGTGTCCGCGCATAGAAGACGAGAGGATTTGCATGAATAAGATTCCCTATGCATCCGCAATAGGATCTATCATGTATGCTATGTTATGTACGAGACCCGATGTATCTTATGCTCTGAGTGTCACGAGCAGATACCAATCTGATCCAGGAATGGATCATTGGGTGGTTGTTAAGATGATCCTTAAGTACTTGAGAAGAACTAAAGATGTGTTCCTAATATATGGAGAAGGAGACATGGTGATATGCGGATATATGGATGCTAGCTTCTAGACAGACAAGGATGATTCCAGGTCTCAGTCTAGGTACGTGTTCACCTTGAATAGAGGCGCAATAAGTTGGAAAGGTTCCAAGCTTGACACTATAGCGGATTCTACCAATGAGGCAGAATACATTGCAGCTTCGGAAGCAGCAAAGGAAGCGGTTTGGATTAAGAAGTTCATTTCCGAACTTGATGTGGTCTCATCAATGATCCAAACATGTGCTTCGCCACTATCATCTAATCAGAGATATCATAAGTAGGAAGGAAATACAAATCGAGAAGATTCCCACTGAAAGGTGTTGGGTTTCCGGCACCGCGGCAAGTGTGTGTTCGAACACGTTTCATAAACATGTGCACAATGGAAGGAATAAAATAATAAATCTAATTTATTACAACACACACATCACACACATGCATAGTACAACATGTGTAGACATAACCGTAAATTTAAATTTTGCAATAAAAGGAAATTTATACTACGTATACCTGACATATCACGTGTAGTGGGAAAGGCATCAACCAGAATGATTCTAGCTAGAATCGTCTCTATCCGTATCCACGCCGAGTATCTTCAGGATGACTTCACAAAGTCACGAGCCTTGTCTTCGTACGGGTTACTAGCCTCGTGTTGAAGACGATGTGATCGAGAGAAGATCACGATCCGAATCAAAATTCGGATCCAAAACGAGTCCTCAAAACTGTTAGGGCAATCTCTTGCCATGATTAGGTTTTGATGTGTGTGGCAAAGGGTTTAAGTTAGTTTGTTATGTTGATTGGATATGTGCGTTGAAGTCGTGCAGGACTTAGTAATTCGCACAAGGAGCCATGGCGAGTTTCACATCTCATGACTCGGGCCTTGAGTCGGTGAAGGATAGCTTTGCGGAAGTCGTGCGCATGGAGCATCCGAGGGACCTCCATACGAGGAGCTTGGAGTGAAGCCGAAGGAAGTAGACTTCGAGGCAAGAGACGCGAAGGAGCATTGCAGAGCTGTGCGCCTGATGCTGCCGAGGGACGTGGCCGCGAACGAAGAGAACTTCGAAGGCGAGGGACTCCGGGGGACTCCGAGGGACTCCGAGGGATGAGAGTGAGCGAATGTAACCCGGGAAGGGGTAGCTCTTAGGTGAAACTTGGCCATTTGGCCAAGTGTCGGATGAGTTTTCCCCACACCAGTCGACTGTCATGTCATGGCAGTCGACTGATCTGAGTCGATGGTTCAATTGACTGGTTTAAGTCAGCTGAATCAAGTTGATCACCGATCGATCGGGCATGGCGATCGAGTTGATAACCGATCGCCAAGGGACGGCCAACGGCGATGACACTATGGACGGGCACAGAATGGAGTCGATCTCACGGAGCACTCGACTGATTGACATCAGTCGACTGATGGTGCCATCAGTCGATTGATGCCAATACCGTTAGAGAGAATCCAACGTGGAAAGCGGCCGTTATTGGGCAGCTGACGACCACCGATCCGATCGAGGGCATCGTCAACGAAAGAAACCCTCTTCCTCTATAAAAAGGAAGGGGATGGGGCTTTGGGAGGCTAATGCTTGAACGCCCAACTACTCCCAAAGTGCCCTAAACGTTTTTCCACTCTTCTACTTGCTCTAATCTTCATTCCATTGTAGAAGAGTGATCTTGATTGTAAAGGTTACCTCCACCTAGCTTGGTGTAAAGGAGAGACCAATAGTGGATTGGTTTTGGTGGAGTGATTCACCAAGGACGAATCGGGTCGTGGATTAGCGGCGTAGCCGTGAACCACGTTACATCCTTGTTAGCATTGTTTGCTTATCTTTTGCTTTGTCTATTTGTATTTGTATATTCCGCTTGCGCTAATCTTTTGTAGACGAGCAATTTACGACATCGATCGTACGAGGGCTATTCACCCCCCTCTAACCGGCCGTCCCGATCCCCCAACAAGTGGTATCAGAGCTAGGTTGCTCTTCAAGGACTAACCGCCGCGAGAGCACTACAAAAAGATGGCTGGCTCAAACATTCATCCACCGAAGTTCGAAGGGGAATTTGCTAGGTGGAAGAAGCGAATGGAGGTATTTTTTGAAACGGATTTTGATATCATGATTACAATGGAATCCGATTTTGTTTTGCCTAGGGATGAAGAGGGGAAGCCAATAGAGAAGTCAAGGTGGACCAAGAGGCAAAGAGAGGAGCACCTTGCAAACTCAAAAGCCAAGCACCATCTATACAATGTGCTTCCTCAACAAGAAATAAATAGAATTGGAGATTGCCTAAGTGCCAAGGAGATGTGGGAGAAGCTAGTAGAGCTTCATGATGGCACTTCGGAGGCTAAACTTGCAAGGAGAGATCTCCTCCGCTCCCAATTATCAAATATCAAATTAGAAAAGGGAGAAAAGGTAACATCATTACATTCTAGGTTTAAAGAAATATTAACCGGTTTAACAAGTGTAGGTGAAAAGGTCTCCAACCGGGATATGGTAATGAAGGCCATAGATGCCTTTCCCCGGTCCTCAAGATGGAGCTCTATGGTGGATTCGTTCTACATCTCAAAGAACTTGGAAGTAAGTACCTTGGAGGAGTTCTTCTCAACAATGGAGCTCCACGAAATGAGGCTTGAAGGAATACAAGAAGAGCCAAAAATCGAACCTTCAAGAGGAGTAGCATTCTTGGAAAATAAGGGGAAGAAGAAGATAGAGATCCCCTCCTCCTCCGATGATGATGAAGCATCCTCCTCCTCCTCCATGGATAGCACGGAAGAAGCGTATATGGTAAGGAGGGTGAGGCGTGCTTTAAAGGGTTTTCATTTTAATAAATCTAATGATAGGAATAGAATACCAAGGGGGAAAATCATTTGCTACAATTGCCAAGGAGAGGGACACATAAGGGACAATTGTCCTCTCCTAAACAAGAGCAAAGAAGAAAGGAAAAAGAAAGAAGAAAAGAAGAAGAAAAAGGGGAGTAAAAAGAAGGAAGAGGAAAAGAAGGCCAAAGAAAAAGGAAAGGCCATGGCTCTCAAAGCAAAGACATGGGATGACCTTGCTTTCTCATCCTCATCAGAAGAAGAAGAACATGTCTACTCAAATTTAGCACTAATGGCTTTTGATGATTTGGATTGCTCCTCTTCCTCAAATGAAGAATCAAGCACAAGTGGGGAGAGCTCAAATGAAGGGGGAGCCTCCTCTACATCCTCATCCGAAGAAGAGGATTTGGTAAGTGAGGTAACAAATCTACCCCCTAAGAAAATTATGTCTATGATTTCTAGCCTCACTAAGGACTTATTTAGAGCCAAGGAAAAGAACAAAAGCATGCTTGACCAAATTAAGGAATTAGAGCAAAAATTAGAAAAAGCATGTTTTAATGATAATGATGATGATGCATGCTCACATGATAACTATATGCCTTTGGATGTTAGTGATGCATGTATAGAAGAAAATAGGGCTTTAAGAGAGAAAGTAGATTATTTAACCAAAGCCCTAGAAAAATTCACCATAGGCTCCAACACCTTGAACATGATCATAGGGAGCCAAAGAGCTAGCTTCAACAAAAAGGGCCTAGGTTATAAAGAAAAGAAAAATGAAAAGACCTACAAATGCCTAATTGCTAGGGGACAAGATAAGAAGAAGGTAATTGCTAGGAAATGGATCCCCAAGTAGTATCTAGTGAACCCCATAGGCAAGAACTTATTTTGGGTTCTAAAATCCATCCTTAAGGGTTAGGATAACCCTAGGGTAGTCAACCATATGCAATTGACCTATATCATATTTTGGTTGACTTAGGATGGCGGGACAACATTTTTAAATAGTGTTAGGTGATGATAACGTGCCTATAAATAGTTAATAATGCTTAAATCATGATAATCAATGTAATTTCTATGTATATGTGCAATCATGATTTATGATTTTGAAATTTGGCACATCATCATGAGAAATAGGGTTAAATCATGTTTTAGGTTATATTTTGCTTATTATCATGATATAATACCTAATGCATGATTAAAAATTGATGAATACATGTATTTCATGATCATAATGTGAAATTCACACGTATATGTCTTTATGATCATGAGGATTGTTAGGATGATACTTAACCTTGATAGAATTGCATGAATATAATGGTTAAGTATATACAAATACCTCTAGGATGCATCTCACACTCACTATAGGCTTCCATGATTGAAAACTTAGCATGAGTGAGATGTTAGGATGATACAAATGTCCACTAATGCCTATGACATTTAGATGGTCATTTAAAGTATCAAAATAGCAATAATAGACCAATCATGGGGAAGGCTTATGTTTAATTCATAGATATATTGCCCAAATATCATGGTTGGATATTTCATATGTTTTCAAAACAATTTCTTAATCTAAATTCTATGTATTCATGTTTTGAAACAATTGGAACCAAAACTAGGTGTTAAAATGGATACTATCATAATAAAAAAAACCTAGTAGTTTTTAAAGCTTTTGGATTTTTGGCAAATATCAGAAAATATAATGATTTTTCATGAAAAACTATTTTTCATTGATAGATATACTTACAAGAAATATATTCCCCAAATTTCATGAATTTTTAAATTTTCTGAAATTTTTAATGCATTTCTGAAATTCGGTCCGAAAATCAGAAAGTTTTGAAATTCGCGTGTCAATGACCGTAGTCCAACCAATGATCGATGGCTTGAAAATCAAAACAGTAAAGGCCGAATTCAGGTTTTAGACTAATTTTTGGTATTTTCCTTCTATTAGACTTGATGCCATGAGTTCATAACTTAGTGTTAATCTTTTTGATGGTGTCAAAGGGGGAGAAAATATTATGGTTAAGTTAATTATGATAGGGGGAGAAAATTTTCTTTGAGAATTTGTAAAGAGAGTTTCATGGATTAAGGGGGAGTTGCATGTTGCTATATCAATGTCTATGTTTACATGCTTTCTTACCTTAGAATTTTTATCAAATATTTTTACCTAACTCAAAAAGGGGGAGATTGTTAGGGCAATCTCTTGCCATGATTAGGTTTTGATGTGTGTGGCAAAGGGTTTAAGTTAGTTTGTTATGTTGATTTGATATGTGCGTTGAAGTCGTGCAGGACTTAGTAATTCGCACATGGAGCCGTGGTGAGTTTCACATCTCATGACTCGGGCCTTGAGTCGGTGAAGGATAGCTTTGCGGAAGCCGTGCGCTTGGAGCATCCGAGGGACCGCCGGATGAGGAGCTTGGAGTGAAGCCGAAGGAAGTAGACTCCGAGGCAAGAGACGCGAAGGAGCATTGCAGAGCCATGCGCCTGATTCTGCCGAGGGACGTGGCCGCGAACGAATAGAACTTCGAAGGAGAGGGACTCCGAGGGATGAGAGTGAGCGAATGTAACCCGAGAAGGGGTAGCTCTTAGGTGAAACTTAGCCATTTAGCCAAGTGTCGGATAAGTTTTCCCGACACCAGTCGACTGCCATGCCATGGCAGTCGACTGATCTGAGTCGATGGTTCGATCAACTGGTTTAAGTCAGCTGAATCAAGTTGATCACCGATCGCCTCGGCATGGCCGATCGATGGCTTGATCGGGCCGATCAGGACGATACGATCGATGATACTGTGCACGAACACAGAATGGAGTCGATCTCGCGGAACACTCGACTGATTGACATCAGTCGACTGATGGTGCCATCAGTCGACTGATGCCAATACCGTTGGAGAGAATCCAACGTGGAAAGCGGCCGTTATTGGGCAATGGCTACAGGACCAGTCGACTAATCAAGGGTATCAGTCGACTGCTCCTGTGTCAACGGGAAGAAACCCTCTTCCTCTATAAAAAGGAAGGGGATGGGGCTTTGGGAGGCTAATGCTTGAACGCCCAACTACTCCCAAAGTGCCCTAAACTTTTTTCCACTCTTCTACTTGCTCTAATCTTCATTCCATTGTAGAAGAGTGATCTTGATTGTAAAGGTTACCTCCATCTAGCTTGGTGCAAAAAAGAGACCAATAGTGGATTGGTTTTGGCGGAGTGATTCACCGAGGACGAATCGGGTCGTGGATTAGTGACGTAGCCGTGAACCACATTACATCCTTGTTAGCATTGTTTATTTATCTTTTGCTTTGTCTATTTGTATTTTTATATTCCGCTTGCGCTAATCTTTTATAGACGAGCAATTTACGACATCGATCGTACGAGGGCTATTCACCCCCCTCTAGCCGGCCGTCCCGATCCCCCAACAAAAACTCGCTTCTCCGGAGAGGTATTCGTCAACCGTTTGACGAATCCTTCGTCCTCCACCTCTGAGGATTACTGGAGATTGAATCCCCGGCAAGTCTACCACTGTTGGAGCTCCAAATGTCGTCCAAACGATGCTCTTACAAGAAGGAAACAAGCTGTCCAGAAAACTGGATAGCTTTGGTGGAGGAATAGGGGCCGGCCAAAAGGGAAGGTTGAAGCTCACCTTATTGCCAAACCCAAAGGAGATCACCGAAGCTTCTCCGACAGTAGCTCGACGTCGGCAAGAGGGAAGGACAGCACCTTCTGGACGCCGGTAAGGGAGCTAGGTGGTGGTGGGCAGCGTCACTAGGGTTTGCGCCGACTTCACCAAGGAGAGGAGGGGCGGCAACTATTAGGGTTGCAAGGCTTTGGATTAGAGCTTAACAAAAAACCTTAAGCCCTATTTTATAGAGAACAAATTCTCTTAATGGTTATCGGATCATAACCAAAGGTCCGTTAACCCGCTCCATTAATTTAATTTAAAATAAACCAAACCATGATGGTTTATTTTAAGTTAAAATGAACCGAACCAACTTTGGTTCTTCGTTTAAAACAAACCAAACCCTTTGGTTTATTCTTCTCCATTGGATTAGAACTAAACCAATTTAATTCATCCATCATGTCTTCATAAGACACGACCCATCCACGCTTCAATTGCGACTGAAACGATTTCATGCTCGCTCCATGTTTGGTCCAACCAAACCTAGTTTCTCTCGGTCTGAGAATCTCATTCTCAAGCTCGTTTTAAATCCTTCAGATTACGCTCGTTGTGCGTGTGACCAAATAGGTTCTCGGTATATGTTGGCTGTCTATAATTAACCATTAATTATAGAACGATCATGAGTGGCACCTAGTAGTACATCATGATCCCCAATTAACCCAAAAGATCAACGGTTGATCCAGAACTATTTCTGAAACCCTTCAGCAGCTCGAATGAATCGTGCCCCATTCCCTTCACTCATCTTATACCCACTTGGTTCAGGACATGGTCTATAGTGTCAGTCCCCACTAGGCTGACTACGTCACACCTAGCTCAAGTATCATTTTCTCGTCCTACGCATTCTAGTTACTGCACATGTATCGAAGAGTACCTTACTCTAAACATGTAATGCTTTGGCCAAAGACTTTAGTAACAATCCGACGAGAGGCCATGGGTATACATCTCCTCGCAAGGAGTGGTGAATCCTTTATAGACTATTCAAACACCTTCCATCACTTCGACTTATACCCAATCATCCCGGGTCCACATCTCCTTAGAGATGCTTGCTTAAGATGTCAAAGCATAAGTCTTTATGATCAAGATGTTGAATATCGCAAGTCAAAGGAACATCGCACTTAAGCTGCAGTAAAAACTTCATTGACATATCTATATATGCAGAGAGCCATATGAAGTCTTACGGTTGGTCACTCCAATGAACTAGTTACCATAACTAGCATCCACGATTAACTCCGGACATCACAATGTCTCCGGCCAGTGAGAATCAACTGCTTGGATACACCAAGGAGTACACCTCGTGCTAGTCTCGACAGAATCAATGGTGTCCATATCCATCAATTCATCGACTAGGGATAATTCCGATACATCACAATTACACATGTAGAGATACTCACAAGTTGTGATCCAATCATAAATTCTCTCATGCTGTAAATCGTATCGTGGATATTCAGTAAATGAGTTTAAGATCCAATCAAATACATGAAAACATGTATACTCAAATAGTGAATCTTCATTTATCATATAAATGGTTCATACATAAGGCGATTACCTTAGGACATCTCTCATATATTACTAACAAACTCCCACTTGGCCTAATGCCAATCGCTACGGTATCCAATATCATAGGCTCTAACATGACCCTCAAACTTACTTTGAGGTAATGCCTTAGTCAAAGGATCCGCTAAGTTCCTTTCAGTGGGGATTTTCTCGATTTGTATTTCCTTCCTACTAATGGTCTCTCTAATTAGATGATAGCGGCGAAGCACATGTTTGGATCATTGATGAGACCACATCAAGTTCAGAGATGAACTTCTTGATCAAACTGCTTCCTTTCCTGCTTCCAAAGCTACAATGTATTCTGCCTTAGTGGCAGAATCCGTTATAGTGTCAAGCTTGGAACCTTTCCAACTTATTGCGCCTCCATTCTAGGTGAATACATACCCAGACTGAGACATGGAATCATCCTTGTCTGTCTGGAGCTGGCATCCGTATACCCACGTATCACCATGTACCCTTCTCCATATATTAGGAATGTATCCTTAGTTCTTCTTAAGCACTCGAGGATCGTCTTAACAGTCACCCAATGATCCATTCTTGGATCAGACTGGTATCTGCTCGTGACACTCAGAGCATACGATACATCGGGCCTCATACATAACATAGCATACATGATAGATCCTATTGCGGATGCATAGAGAATCTTACTCATGCAAATCCTCTCTTCTTCTGTGCGCAGACACATAGACTTCGAAAGGTGTATCCCATGCCTGATGGGTAGGAAGCCTTTTCTTGGATTCTGACATGCTAAACCTCTTTAGCACTCGGTCTATATATGTAGACTGCGAAAGACCAAGCAACCGTTTCGATCTATCTCTATAGATCTTAATCCCGAGGATGTAGGTTGCTTATCCCAGGTCTTTCATGGAGAATGTCTTGGATAACCAAATATTAACTGACTGTAAGACTGAAATATCGTCTCCTATAAGTAATATGTCATCGACATACAATACTAGGAACACAACTGCACTCCCACTAACCTTCTTGTACACACAAGGTTCGTCTGGATTTGGTGAGAAATCAAACCTTTTGATTGTCTCATCAAAACAGATATTCCAGCTCCTGGATGCTTTCTTCAATCCATATATGGACCATCGCAATTTGCATACCTTGGTTTTATCAATCGATGTGAAACCCTCAGGTTGTATCATATACACGTCCTCGAACAGGTTTCCATTAAGGAAAGTTGTTTTCACATCCATCTGCCATATCTCATAATCATAATGAGCCGCTATGGCCAGGAGCATCCGAATGGATTTAAGCATAGCTACATGTGAATAGGTTTCGTCATAATCAACACCTTGTTTTTGACGATATCCTTTCGCCACTAATCTAGCCTTATAGGTAATCACATTACCATCCATGTCGATTTTCTTCTTGAAAACCCACTTGCACCCTATAGGCTTAATACCTTCAGGTGGGTCAACCAAGTTCCAAACTTGGTTTTCATACATGGTATCCATTTCTGACTTCATGGCATCAAGCCACTTATCCCTTTCTAAACTTGTCAGCACTTCTTCATAACTGGTAGGCTCCTCATCATCAATGAGTAACACATCGTTCGATTCACTTACGAGAAATCCATATCTCTCAGGAATGTTGCGTGTTCTACCAGATCTACGAGGATGTGGTGTTTCAATAGGTAAAGTCGATTGCTCATCACTATGAGTTATCGGTTGTTGTGCTTCATCAGGCATCTCATCAATGTCTATTTGAGTCTCTCGAGCCTTCTTAAGCTCGACGACACTCCCACTGTTTTCTTGCAAGAGAAACTCTTTCTCTATAAACACAGCATGTCTTGAAACAAACACCTTTTGTTCCACAGGATGATAGAATTGGTAACCCCTTGTTTCCTTAGGGTATCCAATAAATAGACATTTATCAGACTTAGCATCCAATTTGTCTGATACAGTCCACTTCACATAAGAAGGACAACCCCATATCTTCAAGTAAGATACATGAGGTTTCTTACTATTCCATATCTCATATGGAGTAGTGGAGACTACCTTGGTTTGCATTCTGTTTAACAAGTAAACAGCTGTCTGAAGTGCATAGCCCCAATAGGACTTGGGAAGATTCGCATGATTCATCATTGACCTGACCATGTCCAACAAGGTTCGGTTACGCCTCTCAGATACACCATTATGCTGTGGTGTGTATGGCGGAGTCCATTGAGACAATATACCATTGTCTCTTAGATAATCAAGAAACTCTTGACTTAAGTATTCACCACCTCAATCCAATCGAAGTATTTTAATACTCTTGTCATGTTGTTTCTCTACTTCATTTCTGAATTCTTTGAACCTTTCAAAGGCTTCAGACTTGTGTTTCATCAAGAACACATACCTAAACCGTGAGTGATCATCGGTGAAGGTAATGAAGTAGCTATAGCCTCCTAAAGCTTGAGTTGACATAGGTCCACATACATCAGTATGTATTAGACCTAGCAACTCTCCCACTCGTTCACCTTTTCCTGTAAAAGGTAACTTAGTCATCTTGCCTTTCAAGCATGATTCGCATGTATCATATGAATCCAATTCAAATGATTCCAGAATGTTGGATCTTTATAATGGCTAGAGGGGGGTGATTAGCCTTTCTTTGGTTCTACAAAAACATTAGCGGAAGCAATACAAATATAAATACGAATACGAATAAGAAACAAGAAAACAATGCTAACTCCCGATGTACATGGTTCGGAGATGACGCTCCTACTCCACGGTAATCCGTAAGGTGGATTAGTCCTAGCCAAGCTTCACTAAATCCTCCTTTGGATGAACCAAGGTGGAGAAACCTTGTCTTACAATGCTCTCCTCTTCTTTACAATGATGGAAGATTAAAAGCTAGAGAAGAGGAGGTTTAGAATCACAAAAGCACTTGGGAAAGCTTAGTGAGCACGAGGGTGTAGCTAGGAATGAGAGCACTAGCTTTACCAAGCTCTCCAAGGCCCCTTCTTATAGAAGAGGGGCTGTTTTTCCCGTTGGGCTTTTATCAGTCGACTGATGATTACCATCAGTCGACTGCCATCAAAGATAACAACTTCTTACAAAGCGGATCCATGGGGATTCGAAGCCGCCATTTCCAACGGGAGGCCTATCAGTCGACTGATCCCTCCATCAGTCGACTGATGGAGTGATCAGTCGAGTGATCAAAGCCGCAGTCAAGTGAGACTGTATTCTGTGGTGAATTTTCCTTTGATCGCTTGATCGAGACTTTGGCGATCGATCGCAACATCGACCGACCGCCATGACTAAGGCGATCAGCTGATCGATCGCCGTTTTACAAGTATGAATATTTTATACTTGATTCCACCCCCTAGACCTAGACTTGACCTTCTAACTCTTCCTTCAGCCTTGTGCCTTCCTTCAAGAGTTTCCTTCGGCCTCGTCATGTCTTGGGTTGCCAAATGCTTAGACTTTATGCCGCCAAGACTACAAGCTTGGACTTATGCTACCAAGACTTTACTTTAGATTTCCTTTGCCAAGGTTCACTTGGACTTTACGCTGCCAAGATTACAAGCTTGGTCTTACGCTGCCAAGTCCATCCCTTGGACTTCTCTTTGCCAAGGTTCACTTGGACTTTACGCTGCCAAGACTAGAAGCTTGGTCTTACGCTGCCAAGTCCATCCCTTGGACTTCCCTTGCCAAGATCATACCTGGACTTTTCTTTTACCAAGGCTTCATACTTGGATTTCCCTGTCACTCAAACATATTCACAATTAGATCACAAAGTATTGCCTAACTTATATGATTATCCAAACATCAAAACATATAAATGCTTGGGGCATTGTTGCACCAACAATCTCTCCCTTTTTGATGTTTGGCAATCATATAAGTTAGGTCTTCTCAATATGCACATAATATGAATTCTAACTTAACCATTCCATCTCCCCCTTTGACATACATCGAAAAGAGAGGAATTCATAGATTTCTTGAAAGAATTAAGGATGTTGGAACTTGGACTAAGGTATAGGATTGATATTAAGCTCCCCCTTAATCCAAGATATGCTTCATGATGTGTAAATAATATTTGAAGCAAAGAATAACAAAAATTCAAGAATTAAGTCCTAGCTTTGCACCAACAATGGAAGTTTGGGGATGAAAAGATACATTTTATAAAACTCCCCCTAAAAAACTGCATAAAACAGTCCTAAAAATTTGTTTATACTCAATATTATCATGCTATAGTTTTAGGACATCAAAGATACACTAAATATCAGAAAATGGAGCTATTTATCATAAAACACAGTGTATCGATCTGGTTTCAACGAACGATCGATACGCCTGAAATCGAAATTTCAACCTTTTCAGCCCAATTTCAGAAATGCGTTAGAAATTCTAGAAACCTCAAAAAATCACGAAATTTTGTGGACACATTTCTGAGATCATACTTTATTAAGGAAAATAGTTTGAAAAATATATATTTCCCAGATTTCAATATTGATACAAACTTGGAAACTAACAAAAGGTTCTAAAAATTTGCAAACTTTGTACCACTTTTGTGTTCCACTTGAAAACTGTTTTTCAAAATATGATGAACATTGTTTAAAATATATATGATTTGGAATTTCCAACCATGTTCTTAGAGCTATGTATTCATTACTTGAATACAAGCCTTCCCAATGATTGGTTCATGAGGTATTCATGTCTCTAGGTGTGTCATTGGCTCATAGTAATGCATCATAACAAGCATAATGAGCCAAGTACACCTTCCCTATCATCTCACATGTTCCTAAATGTCTCAATACAAAAATCAAGGTTGCTTAAGGCTTTTGTGAGATGCATCAAGGTATAAGGCTATCATATGACTATGGGATCATGCAAACCTAGACTTTTACTCTACAAAGCACATACCAAGCTCTCTCCTTAATGATGAAAATTCAGTTTCGAAAAGAGCTTTGGTGAAGATATCGGCAAGGTTAGACTTAGATTCTACATAATTAAGTTCAATGTCCCCTCTTGCCACATGATCTCTTATGAAGTGATGTTTCACTTTAATGTGCTTGGTCCTAGAGTGATGTACCGGATTTTTGGTCAAGTTGATGGTACTCACATTGTCACAATAAACTTTAATGTTAGAGTAGTCTAGCTCATAGTCCTCAAGAGTATGTCTCATCCAAAGTAATTGAGCTACACAACCACCCATAGCCACATATTCGGCTTCGGTGGTTGATAAAGCAACACAATGTTGCTTCCTACTACTCCAACTAACTAGGGAGGACCCAAGAAATTGGCATCCACCACTAGTACTCTTCCTATCCAATTTGCAACCGGCATAATCGGAATCGGTATAACCAAGCAACTCAAAGGACCTAGTCCTAGGATACCAAAGTCCTACATTTAGGGTGCCTTTAATATATCTTAAAATTCTCTTAACGGCTACTAAATGTGATTCTTTGGCACAAGATTGGTATCTTGCACACATACCTACCGCAAATAAGATATGAGGTCTACTAGCGGTTAAGTATAGTAGGCTACCAATCATACTCCTATAAAGTTTAAGATCAATTGATTTTCCATCATGATCACTATCTATTCTAGTGCTAGTGGCCATAGGAGTGGTTACAATTTTGGCATTTTCCAAACCAAATTTCTTGATCATTTCATTTGCATATTTGGTTTGATAAATATGAATACCTTCATTGGTTTGTTTGACTTGTAACCCTAGGAAAAAGTTGAGCTCTCCAACTAAACTCATTTCAAATTCATTTTCCATGTTTTTTATAAAGTCTTGAAGAAGATCATCATTTGTTGACCCAAAAATAATGTCATCAACATATATTTGGGCTATAAAGATATCCTTTAATGTTGACTTTATAAACAAGGTTTGATCTACTTGGCCTCTCCTAAAATCCTTAGAAATTAAGAAAGATGACAATCTTTCATACCATGCCCGGGGAGCTTGTTTTAACTCATATAATGCTTTCCTAAGCTTATATACGTGGTTTGGATAATCTATGTTCTCAAACCTGGGTGGTTGCTCTACATATACTTCCTCCTTAATATAACCATTTAAGAATGCCGATTTAACATCCATTTGGTAAAGTTTAAATCCCATATAGGAAGCATACCCTAAGAGAATTCTAATAGATTCTAACCTAACAACCGGGGCATAAGTCTCATCATAGTCAAGCCCCTCAACTTGATTGAATCCCCTAGCAACCAACCTAGCCTTATTTCTAGTGATATTTCCTTGGTCATCTAGCTTATTCCTAAAGACCCAACTTGTAGTAATTATGGTGCTATCATTGGGTCTAGGTACTAACTCCCATACTTGACTCCTTTCAAATTGAGCCAATTCATCTTGCATTGCCAAGATCCAATCCGATCATGTAATGCATCATTGATCAATTTGGGCTCAATTTGTGAAATAAGAGCAACTTGACTAGTAGGAGTTCTATGAAATGACCTAGTTCTTACTCCTTGAGATATATCTCCTACTACTTGGTCAAGGGAATGATCTTGATGAATTATTAGGGTTCTAGAAGGGGTTTCAAATTGATCATTGTTATCTTCCACCCTTCTTTCATCATCGGAATCTCCTCTTCCTCCCCCTTGATCATTACCCCTTATG
The DNA here is from genome assembly GCA_025175895.1 of Wurfbainia villosa. Lineage (NCBI taxonomy): Eukaryota > Viridiplantae > Streptophyta > Magnoliopsida > Zingiberales > Zingiberaceae > Wurfbainia > Wurfbainia villosa. Next base: position 72,026,319 of record CM046003.1, on the reverse strand, counting down.
GTCAAATTTTGAAGTTTTTGGGTAATGTCTGTTGGATCGATGCGGTTCACTAGAGGGGGGGGGGGTGAATAGCGATAAAAACTTTTTCTTGTTTTATTCGTTAAAACTCGAGAGAAAATTAATTGCAGCGGAAATGTAAAGTAAATAGAGACAAATAGTCTTTACTTGGTTCGTAGCCTTCGGCTACTACTCCAAGGCCCTAATGGTCCTTGACCACGCACGGAGGGCAAATACTAAACGAACTCCCTCTCGATGGAGATAGGAGTTAAACGAATACAAAAACTCGAGAAAGACTCAAGGTAGAGGGACACTCCCCCTCTCCTTGATATGATTTAAAGCTTGAAATAAAAACAACTTATACAAATTTAAAGATTATACCGACGACTTCAAAGATTGGAGGTTGAAGCTCTAGTCGTCGTCTCGGCAGCGCTTCGTCGTAGGGATGTTGGAGAGTCGGAGCGTATCGGAAGCACTTGGAAGCTTTAGAATTGATGAAAAACCCTAGGTTTGGCCCTCCTTTTATAGCCTTTAAGCCCCTCATCAAATGGGTCTTCAACCAATAAGAATTGGGCACAAAACTCCTTGAAAAATGGTGATAAAGCTTGACTCATCGAGGCTGATCCTTTGAGCGAATGATCACGCCATCACGATCACGGCGAGATCGAGTCGACCTTCTGCGGTCGGGATTGATGGCAGCCGAGTCCTTGTGGCACGGATCGATGCTTGCTGCAAGTCAAGGTTATCTCAACAAAAAACATAATTTCGACGGTCGTCGACCATCCGATCTCGACCTAGACCACCTATGAGATGTCTTTGGTCGGATCTACGCTTAAGATCATCCCCGTAAAGAGGATACGACCTTACTTATGCTCGTACACACGAGCTTACCTCAGTACTTACGTGTTGCTTTTGCTTCCGGCCTTCCATTCAATTCCTTCGGCTCCCTCCGAAGTCTCTTGAGTGTCGCCCGACCACCGCGGCTTCCTTCGGGTGTCGCTAGCCTTCAGCTCCAGCGTTGAGACTTTTCTGCACACTTGATTTAGCTCATGAGATAACAATATATGCTTAACTTTGTATCGCTTGCTATAATCAAAACTTAGGTTCGACTTAGGTGCCTACTGCACCAACAATCTCCCCCTTTTTAATTTATGGCAAACCCACATACAAAGTTAAGTAAATAGCAAGCATGAAGAGTAATAATGTGCATGAGAAACAAAAAATATGGAGATTAAGTTGGAGTAGTAAGGATTTTCTTCAAGTACTCCCCCTTGAGGAAACCTCCCCCTTGACCGAGGGTGAGTCTTGAAGAAAGACCTTAATCCTCCCCCTTGAGGGTTGCTTTAAGTAATTAACATTACTTAAAGTTGGCCTTAGTAAAACGTTTTAGTTAATCCCTTTCTCCCCCTTAAGTAAAACATTAAGCCCTTTCTCCCCCTTAAGTTAAACATAAAGTTTTTTAAAAAAATAAGTTTAAGTAAAACTTAGACGACACAAATAAGTTTAAGAATTCTTTGGCCTTTTGGTAAAAGTTAACTAAGTTTAAACTTTTGGTTTAAATATGAAGTAAGAGTTAAGTTATCAAAAAATTTGACTGGCCTTTTTCTCCCCCTTTTGCCGTATATCGAAAAGAGTAAGGGGTGTGTGGAAAACAAAATAAGTGTTAAATTTAAAGTCCAAGCATGTTCTCCATTTTTTTTATAAAAAAATAATATACTGAAAATAAGCTCATCTATAAAATGTTCGACTCATATTTGGCTTGATTGATATGTAAGATCAACCAGTCCTGGTCAGAGTCGGTTAGTATGTATGATTATACTCCGTGGTTCATAGCGATGCACTAGCTCTACATCTGGAACCAGGAGTAAGGTCCTAACATCTCATGCCCATCTATGTGGCTAAGTACACAAACACATTAGTCCTATGTGTTGTGAGATGTACTGGCTCCTTAAATCTATAGGTGCATGATATCTAAGGTATGTCCTATGCTAGTTCCATAAAAATGAAATTAAAGAAATAGTAGTAAGAACATATAATTTGCATGTACCTATTCTATTACGCACATGCCCAATTTTCATCTTAATAGACTAAATTCGGCTTCGGGTAGGGGTTTAGTAAATAGATCTGCCAAGTTAGACTTCGATTCGACGTATTCGAGGTGTATGGCTCCGTTGGCCACATGTTCTCGAATGAAATGGTGTTTGACCTCTATATGTTTGGTCCTAGAGTGACATATCGGATTCTTTGTAAGATTAATTGAACTAATGTTATCTACGTGAAGTTTAGTATTCATAAAGTCTAACTTAAAGTCGCGGAGAGTGTGCTTCATCCAAAGAAGCTGTGTGACACACTCACCCATCGCGATGTATTCGGCTTCGGTGGTAGATAAAGCAACAGTGTTGTTGTTTCATCGCACCAACTCACTAGACTTGGTAGGAAGTTGACAACAACCACTCGTGCTCTTTCTATCGAGCTTACTAGCATAATCCAAATCGGAGTAGCCAATTAGTTCGAACTCCGTAGATCTAGGGTACCAAATACCAGCGTTAAGTGTGCCCTTAAGATATCTAAGGATAAACTTAACTAGGGTTAGGTGTGACTCCTTAGCACAGTTTGAAACACAGCGCACATACTTTGCGAATAGGATGTCGGGTCGACGATTAAGTATAGAGACTCCTATTACGCTCCTATAGTATTTTAAGTCAATGGACTTACTTTCTAGGTCTTCTCCTATGTTAACATTTATCGCCATTGGAGTGTTTATTACCTTAGTGTCTTGCATTCCAAATCTTTTAATTAACTCCTTAGTGTATTTTTGTTGATATAGGTATATACCATCCTTAGTTTGTTTAATTTGTAGACCTAAAAAGAAACTTAACTCGCCTACCAAGTTTATTTCGAACTCACTTTCCATGAGCGAAATGAACTCGTTTAGTAAGGCTAAGTTAGAGGTTCCAAAAATTATATCGTCTACGTAAATTTGAGCTATGAATATTTCTTTACCTAAGGTTTTTATAAAGAGAGTTGGGTCAACTAAGCCTTGGTTAAACCCTTTTGACTTAAGATGGATTGAAAGTCTCTCGTACCAAGCTCGAGGAGCTTGTTTAAGTCCATATAGAGCTTTCTTAAGTTTTAGAACATGGTCGGGTTTATCTAGATTTTCGAATCCGGGGGGTTGGCTGACATAAACTTCTTCTTTAATGTATCCATTTAGGAATGCCGACTTAACATCCATTTGAAACAGCTTAAATCCTCGATGTGCGGCATAAGCTAGCAACATTCGAATGGATTCGAGTCTAGCTACTGGGGCATAGGTTTCATCGTAATCTAAGCCTTCGACTTGGCTAAACCCTTTGGCGACTAACCTAGCCTTGTTTCTAACTACTTCACCTTTATCATCAAGCTTATTTCGAAACACCCACCTTGTTCCAATTATCGTTTTGTCTTTAGGTGGTGGTACTAACTCCCACACTTCATTCCTAGTAAATTGGGCTAGCTCTTCTTGCATTGCAATAATCCAATCGGGATCAAGAAGAGCTTGTTCAATTGATTTGGGTTCTATCTTTGAAATTAAGGAAATTTGACTAAGGTTCCTATAGGATGCTCAAGTTCGAACTCCTAGATTAGGATCTCCTATCACTTGATCGATAGGGTGGTTAGTTTGAATCCTAGATTGGGTTGGGTTTGTGTCACCTAATGCTTGATCAATGGGGTGACTTGGTTGAACACTAGTTTGGTTGGAGTCATCTATCACTTGATCAATAGAGTGACTTGGTTGACTTAGGTTAGGATTAACACTAGACCTGATCTCTGGATCAGAGTTAGGTCTAGTATGAGCCGGCTCGCTAATTGGGATTGCCGAGGGTTTTGTAGGTTCGTGTCCTTCATCGAACACTACATTAATGGTTTCCTCGACTCTAAGGGTGTCGTGGTTATATACTCTATAAGCTCTACTTGTAGTCGAGTATCCTAGAAAGATTCCGGTTGTGGTTTTGGATGTAAATTTCCCTAGGTAATCCTTAGTGTTTAGGATATGTACCTTACACCCAAATACCCTAAAGTACTTGATGTTAGGTATTTTATCATGATAAATCTCGTATGAGGTCTTAAGGTGCCTTTTTACCATAAGGATCCTATTTTGGACATAGCATGTCGTACTCACGGCTTCTGCCCAAAACCTATCGGGTAGGTCATATTCGTTCAACATGGTCCTAGCGGCTTCTTGTAGAGTTCGGTTTTTCTGCTCCATTAGGCCATTTTGCTGAGGGGTCCTAGGATAAGAGAATTCATGGTGGTATCCGTTTAGATTACAGAAGTCGGTGAACCTTTAATTTTCGAATTCACCACCATGATCGCTTCTAAGTCTTTTAACCTTAAGGTCTTTTTGATTCTAGATTAATTTAAATAGATTAATTAATTGATCTAGGGTATCATTTTTATGTTTGATGAACCTAACCCAGGTAAACCTGGAGTAGTCGTCAATTATGACTAAGCAATATTGACTTCTATTGAGTGACTTGGCTTCATGTGAATCGAATAGATCCATATGCAGGAGCTCAAGTACACTTGAGGTTCGTTATTGATTAGTTGGTTGATGTTGTGCCCTATATTGTTTACCTTGTTGACAAGCATTACATATTTTATTATCCAAGTTGTTGAGGTTAGGCAAACCTCTGACTAAATCACTCTGACTCATCTTGTGGATGAGTCTTGGGTGTGAGTGACCGAGTCGTCGGTGCCACAACCATGATTCCTCTTGCCGTGTCATAAGACACTTAGTTGAGGAGTTAGTTAAGTTGATCGTATAAATGATGTTATTTCTAGTTCCTTTAAGAATTGTTTTAGCGGTTTCGTTGGTATTAATTATGCATTCATTTTCTAGAAATATGACCTTATAGTTATTATCACACAATTGGCTTACACTAAGTAAATTATATTGAAAATTTTCTACTAGTAAAACATTTTGAATAACAAAATTTGAATTGAGCTCAATATCACCTGATCCGATGATTTTGAGCTTGCCGTTATTTCCGAAGGCTACCGATCCTTGTCGTTTGAATCGAAGCTTTGAAAACTTGAGTTGATCCCAGGTCATGTGTCAGGAGCAACCAATGTCCAACATCCATTGATCCTACACACAAGGTGGTTGGATTGGATGTTAGCTTTTTAAATTGGTTGTAAGTTGTTAAACCTAGGTCATCTCACCTGTGTCTATATGATCAAGCATGTTATACTTATGTGTTTTTTGTGAGATGATTTCCAATTGATTAAGTGGATTTAGGTTCAAGTAATTTTATGTTAGATTTGAATTTAACCCTAGGCTTGTCAAGTTTACCTTTTCAAGATCATGGCTTCCAGGTCATGGCGAGGCACAGGGGCCTTCTTTTATCGGATCATCGACCATTTCTTAGACAAAGCCAAGTTCAAGAACATGACGACTTGACTCACCTAAGATTATTTCCTAGTCTAACTGGTTATTTTTGAAAAGAGGCTCCCCGAGGCTCAATCTTTTCGAAGAATTTTAGTTGGTTGTGTTTTTGAAAAGAGGCTCCCCGAGGCTCAATCTTTTCGAAGTTGATTATGTTCATGTTCTAAGTGAGTTCACAAGTTTTAAAGTACAAACATTCTAAGTTTAAAGCATGCAATTTCTAAGTTAAAGAACAAACATTCTAAGTTTAAAACATGCAATTTCTAAGTTAAAGCACAAACATGTTTTGTACTGGCTCCCCCTAGACCGTTGAATCGATTCGGTCTATCCACATAGTGGATTTGGTCTTGGGAATCCAGTACGGGTTGGATCCTAGAGTTGAAATCAAAAGGTTCTTAGGGACCCATGCTTGGACATGTTTCCTATGTCGACTTACAATCGACATATACGACCTATGAGTCGTGTTTGAGTTAAACCCTAGTTCGGCCTTATTGTACACGGCCCTTTGAGATCCAAGTAGTAGGTCAAGTCCTTTGGATCCCGAAGTGAACCTTTCCAACGTGTTCCTAAGATCTTCGACTTGACTTTTCAAGAGTGAGTTCTCAACTTCGAGTTTTTCAACCCGAGTTGAGTCCTTCTCTTGAACTCGACTAGTCGAAGAGGTTAGGGAGACCTTGTGTTTGAGGAGATTGACCTCCTCAACCAGGGTCTCGACCTTGGACTCGGATTTAACTAATTTCCTAGACAAAAACCTAACCGTATTTTGTAAAGTATTAAATAAAGTTTGACTTACTTTAAGGGTATCTTTTGAACCGGATGCGTATCCGTGGCTTGACTTGAAGGTAGCTTCGTAGTCCGAGTCATCCTTAGGTTCTAACTCAAGTTCGGTCTCAATTGATTTTGCCATGAAGACGTGGTCTTCGTCTTCTTCGGATGACGCTTCTTCCCATGTCGCGTTGAGGGCCTTCTTGTGCTTAGGTGCTTGGTGGTTGAGCTTGGGGCACTCGGACTTAATATGTCCAAACCTGTTGCACCCATAACACCTAATATTAGAACTTTTAGGCTTACCTTGGTTGGGTCGAGTTGTGGTTCGTTTTCGTCCCTTGGCTATCCTTCGAGCTAGGTTCATTAGTTCGGCAGTCAACTCCGGGTCAACTTCTTCTTCGGACTCGTCTTCCTCCTCGGTTGGTGGTGGCTTGCTTACGATTTTCTTCTTCTTTGAACCTGCAAACAAGGCTATACCCCTCTCGGGCTCCGAGTTAGACTGCTCATGAAGTTCAAAATCCGAAAAGAGTTCATCTAACCTAATTTTAGAAAGGTCCTTGGAGACCTTATAGGCATCGACCATGGATGCCCATAAGGTAGTCCTCGGAAAAGAGTTTAGGACATACCTTATAAGGTCGTGGTTTTCGACCTTTTGCGTGCGTGTAGGTTGTTGACGATGTCCTGGACTCGGGCGTGAAGTTGTGTCGCGGACTCGTGTTCCTGCATTTTTAGGTTATATAGTTTATTGAAAAGAAGATCACGCTTACATACCTTGGCTTCGTCGGTCCCTTCGTGTAGCTCCACTAGTTTTGTCCAAAGATCTTTTGCGCTTATGAAGGGGCCGACGCGATTTAGCTCCTCCTTGGATAGGCCGCATTGAAGGATTTGCGTTGCCTTAGCATCGGCTTCGACTTGTTTTTTTGTTGCAATGGTCCATTGGTCATAATCCAAGGAGTCACCCACTTCATTAGTCGGAAGTGTGAAACCCGTTTGGATTATGATCCACATCTCGATTTGGGTTTTAAGAAAGCATTCCATCCGACCCTTCCAATAACGGAAGTCATCTCCATTGTAAAACGGAGGTCGGACGGTGCTAAACCCTTCGAGATGGGCCATTAGAACAAAGAACACAAGGAGACGAAGGAAAAAAAAACTAGCAATGACAAAAACACACAAAAAGTACCAAGACTCGTGTCTTAGATTAGTAGTGCGGGAGTAAATTTAACAAAGCGAAATAAATCTGAAATAAACAGAAATAAAAGAAAAATAAATCTGTAAAAAGGCTAGATTGGTGGTTTTACCAAATCTTAGCAACCCCCGGCTATGATACCAATTGTTGGATCGATGCGGTTCGCTAGAGGGGGGGTGAATAGCGATAAAAACTTTTTCTCGTTTCTTTCGTTAAAACTCGAGAGAAAATTAATTGCAGTGGAAATGTAAAGTAAATAGAGACAAATAGGTTTTACTTGGTTTGTAGCCTTCGGCTACTACTCCAAGGCCCTAATGGTCCTTGACCACGCACGGAGGGCAAATACTAAACGAACTCCCTCTCGATGGAGATAGGAGTTAAACGAATACAAAAACTCGAGAAAGACTCAAGGTAGAGGGACACTCCCCCTCTCCTTGATATGATTTAAAGCTTGAAATAAAAACAACTTATAAAAATTTAAAGATTATACCGACGACTTCAAAGATTGGAGGTTGAAGCTCTAGTCGTCGTCTCGGCAGCGCTTCGTCGTAGGGATGTCGGAAGTCGGGGCGTGTTGATGAAAAACCCTAGGTTTGGCCCTCCTTTTATAGCCTTTAAGTCCCTCATCGAATGGGTCTTCAACCAATAAGAATTGGGCACAAAACTTCTTGAAAAATGGTGATAAAGCTTGACTCCTCGAGGCTGATCCTTTGACCCGGAGATCGAATCGCCATCACATCACCGGTCATTGGCGGCATTCGAGTCGTTGACCGGCGGTCGATTGACGGTAGTCGAGTCCTCTAAGCTGCCAGTCGACTGATGCTTGCTGCAAGTCAAGGTTAGCTCAACAAAAAATATAATTTCGACGGTCATCGACCATCCGATCTCGACCTAGACCACCTATGAGATGTCTTTGGTCGGATCTACGCTTAAGATCATCCCCGTAAAGAGGATACGACCTTACTTACGCTCGCACACACGAGCTTACCTCAGTACTTACGTGTTGCTTTTGCTTCCGGCCTTCCACTCAATTCCTTCGGCTCCCTCCGAAGTCTCTTGAGTGTCGCCCGACCACCGCGGCTTCCTCCGAGTGTCGCTAGCCTTCAGCTCCAGCGTTGAGACTTTTCTGCACACTTGATTTAGCTCATGAGATAACAATATATGCTTAACTTTGTATCACTTGCTATAATCAAAACTTAGGTTCGACTTAGGTGCCTACTGCACCAACAATGTCTTGATTATTGTCATTAATATCCTTATCAATGGAGGACTTTCTAGGGTAGGTACTAGTGGTTTCATCAAATTGAACATTGGAGGACTCCTCAATCCCTTGGGTTCTCTTATTGTAGACTCTATATCCTCTACTTGTGGATGAGTATCCAACTAGGATTCCCTCATCCGCTTTGGATTCAAATTTTTCTAAGTTATCTTTGGTGTTTAAAATATAAACTTAACATCCAAAGACTTTGAAATAATGAATTGTGGGAATAGTCTCATTCCATAATTCAAATGGTGTCTTTCCTAAAAACCTATGGATTTGAACCCTATTTTGGATATAGCAAGCGGTATTAACCGCTTCCGCCCACAAGTAGCTAGGTAGAGAATATGCATTAAGCATAGTCCTAGCCGCCTCTTGTAAGGCATGATTTCTTCTTTCCACCACCTCATTTTGTTGGGGTGTTCTAGGACAAGAGAACTCATGCTTGTACCCTTTCTCTAAACAAAATTGTGAAAATTTAGAATTCTCAAATTCACCACCATGATCACTACGGATCCGGTTGATTTTGAGACTCTTTTCATTTTCAACCCTTTTACTAAATCCTATGATTATTTCTAATGTATCATCCTTATGTTTCATAAAGTAGACCCAAGTATACCTAGAAAAATCATCTACTATAACTAAACAATATTTGCTACCATTTAAAGAAGGAGTACTATGGCAATCAAATAAGTCAAGATGCAATAGTTCTAATGGTAAGGAAGTATTAGTTAAGGTTTTACCTTTGTGTGATGCTTTTGTTTGTTTTCCTTCTTGGCATGCATCACACATTTTGTTCTTGACATACTTGATCTTTGGTAGCCCTTTGACCAACTCCATCTTGGCTACCTTGGCTATGTTTTTCATGTTGATGTGCCCCAATCTCCTATGTCATAGCCAACTTTCTTCTTCTTTCGCAACAAGACACTTAGTGGAAATGTTAGAAGCATATGAAAGATCAACATAATAGATATTTGATTTCTTATATCCAACTAACATACAATCATTTAATTCCTTGTGTCTAATCATGCATTTAGAGGATTCAAAAGAAACATGATAGTTTGCATCACAAAGTTGACTAACACTTAATAAATTAAATTTCATATTTTCAACTAGTAAAACTTTGTGAATGACAATTTTGGGGGATACCTCAATTGTACCTCTACCTAATATCTTGAGTTTTCCACTATTTCTAAAAGACACCGCTCCCTTCTTCACATACTTAATTGTTGAGAACTTCCTTACATCCTCGGTCATGTGTGTTGAACAACCGCTATCCACGATCTACATACCTTGCTCTCCTACCTAAATCACATGATAAACACAAGCTTTTGGTACCCAAACATTTGGACCGGTAACATTAAGTAAAAACTTCTTAGGTACCCATGCTTTCTTAACCTTACCCTTAATGGTTGCTTTTCTATTTATTAATGAGATATAAGCAACTTCTTTTTCTTTTGGCTTGTATCCTACACCGGCCTTGTTGTAAATGACTCTTTGTCGGCTAAGGATCATGTCAAGGTATTTTGAGCCATTTGTAAATTTCTCTAAGCATGCCTTTAACTCACTAACCTCATCCTTAAGTTTGTCATTCTCTTCCTTAAGCATGCAAGAATCAACATGTGAAGGTTTTTAATTGCTAATGGCCTTTAGTTCTACCTTCATGCTTCTAACCTTAGATTTAGACTTATCTAGAGCCTCTTTAAGATAAGCAATTGATTTATAAAAAAGCTTAACTTTAGGAGAGTTCATTACCTCATCGTCACTAGATGACGATTCATCACTTGAAGAGCCTTCTTCTTGGCTTGATGTACCAGAGTCATCCTCTTGGGCCATGAGTGCCACATGGCATGTGACGTGGCAAAGCTCATCATCGGAGGAGGAATCTTCAACACTTGGTGTGTCCCATGTGGTTTGAGGCACCATGGCATCCTTCTTTTTCTCCTTCCTTTCCTTCTTTTTCTTTTCTTTTTCTTTCTTCTTTTTTAGCTCCGGGTAATTTGGCTTTATGTGCCCCTTCTTATTGCAAGCATGGCAAATCACATTGTTATTAAAACTTGAATTACCACTAAACTTACCTTTTGAAGAATGAGACCCCTTCCTTGCTTCTCTATTCTTGAACTCCTTTGATTTTCTATAGAGCTTCTTGATAAAGTTGGCCATCTCACTAGACGAGTCTCCATCACTACTTGAATCATGCTCCGACTTGGATGATGATGACACTTCTTTTCTTTCTTTCTTCTTCTTTTCCTTCTTTTCAACAAATAGAGCTAAACCCTTTTCCTTAGAGGACATGTTAGTTTGCTCATGCAATTCAAACTCACAAAATAATTCATCGATTTTAATTTGAGAAAGATCCCTAGTTGCCTTAATAGCATCAACTATAGAAGTACATAGAGAATTTCTAGGAAATGCTTGAAGAATATACCTTACCAAATCCCGGTTGTCAACTCGCTCACCTATGATGTGGAGTCCATTCACAATCTCCTTAAACCTTCCATGCATTTGGCTTACGGTTTCATGGGTCTTCATTTGGAAGGCTTGAAGTTGTCCAATTAGCAAGTCCTTCTTGGCCCTCTTTGACTCCTTGGATCCTTCATTTAGCTTAATGAGCTTTTCCCATAACTCCTTGGTGGATTCGAAAGGCCCCACCTTGTTGAGTTGCTCCATTGTAATACCGCATTGGATGGTGAGTACTTCCTTTGCATTTGACTCGAACCGCCTATTCATTTCCCTTGTCCAATCCTTGCTTGGAATAGGGTCTCCATGTTCATCCACCGGTTCCTCAAAGCCATCTACAATGCTATGCCAAATTTCAATATTACTCATTAGATAATATTTCATCCGACCTTTCGAATACGCAAAATGACTCCCATCGAAGAGCGGTGGCTTGGCGGTGCTATATCCCTCTTGAAGAGCCATTGATGCCTTGGTTGATGGTGAAATCTTCCAAGCTATTCGGGCTCTGATACCACTTGTTGGATCTTTATAATGGCTAGAGGGGGTGATTAGCCTTTCTTTGTTTCTACAAAAACGTTAGCAGAAGAAATACAAATACAAATACAAATATGAATAAGAAACAAGAAAACAATGCTAACACCCGATGTACGTGGTTCGGAGATGACGCTCCTACTCCACGGTAATCCGTAAGGTGGATTAGCCCTAGCCAAGCTTCACTAAATCCTCCTTTGGATGAACCAAGGTGGAGAAACCTTGTCTTACAATGCTCTCCTCTTCTTTACAATGATGGAAGATTAAAAACTAGAGAAGAGGAGGTTTAGAATCACAAAAGCACTTGGGAAAGCTTGGTGAGCACGAGGGTGTAGCTAGGAATGAGAGCACTAGCTTTACCAAGCTCCCCAAGGCCCCTTCTTATAGAAGAGGGGCTGTTTTTCCCGTTGGGCTTTGATCAGTCAACTGCCGTAAAAGATAACGGCTTCTGACAAAGCGGATCCGCGGGGATTCAAAGCCTCCATTTCCAACGGGAGGCCTATCAGTTGACTGATCCCTCCATCAGTCGACTGATGGAGTGATCAGTCGAGTGATCAAAGTCGTAGTCGAGTGAGACTGTATTCTGTGGCGAATTTTCCTTTGATCAGTAGACTACAGCCTTTGGCAGTCGACTGATCACAACATCAATCGACTGCCATGACTAAGGCGATCGATCGATTGTCGAGTTTCACTCGACTCTCCCGATCGATACTCATCAAGTATGAATATTTCATACTTGATTCCACCCCCTAGACCTAGACTTGACCTTCTAACTCTTCCTTCAGACTTGTGCCTGCCTTCAAGAGTTTCCTTCAGCCTCGTCATGTCTTGGGTTGCCAAATGCTTGGACTTTACGCCGCCAAGACTACAAGCTTGGACTTATGCTGCCAAGACTTTACTTTGGACTTCCTTTGCCAAGGTTCACTTGGACTTTACGCTGCCAAGACTACAAGCTTGGTCTTACGCTACCAAGTCCATCCCTTGGACTTCTCTTTGCCAAGGTTCACTTGGACTTTACGCTGCCAAGACTACAAGCTTGGTCTTACACTGCCAAGTCCATCCCTTGGACTTCCCTTGCCAAGATCATACCTAGACTTTTCTTTTACCAAGGCTTCATACTTGGATTTCCCTGTCACTCAAACATATTCACAATTAGATCACAAAGCATTGTCTAACTTATATGATTATCCAAATATCAAAACATATAAATGCTTGGGGCATTGTTGCACCAACACAGAATTCTACATCGGTGTAATTTGGGCATGCGTTTCTTGCTTGCATGGACAAGACGACAAAGCCACATATAGGAGTCTAATTGATTATCCTTTCGAGCACGCTTGTTGCTCGCTTCGATATTGAAAATGTCACTGTATACGTCCAACGTATAAATACCATTGCTCAAAGTTCCAGTCTCATAAAGAACTCCATTCAAAGTTATGTAACAACAATTGTTACTAAAAGTCAAATGGTTCCCATTTCTATTTAAACAAGAAATAGAAATGATGTTATTTATCAACGAAGGAACATAAAAGCAATTGTCTAGTTCTAAGACAAGTCCTATAGGGAGTTTCAACAAATACGTTCCGATGGCGAGTGCAGCAACCTTTGCTCCATTCCCAACATGTAAATTTTGACTCTCCCTTGATGAGTCTTCTTCTATTCCTTAGCCCATGTATGTCATTACATATATGGGAACTACACCCAATATCCAATACCTAAGTGTTTAAGAAATAGAATGACAGTCAATAACGAAGATATCTGAAGAATATGGGGCATCCGATGCCTTATTTTTCTTCACGGACTCAAGATAAATCTTGCAATGTTTTCACCAATGGCTCTCCTTGCCATAATGATGGCAAGTGCCCTTTTGAGCTGGTTCTGCCTTTTTAGCCTTTTTTTCTTCCCCTTTTGCTATTCCTTTGACTTCCTCTTAGAACCTTTCTTCGAGGAATCAACTAACAGCACCGTCCCCTGCTCATGCTTCTCAGAAGGCTCCATAGTCTTCAGCATGTTGAGCAGTACCACAGATGAACCCTCTTGCATCTTAGAGGTGAAGAGAGCTTGGAGACTTCGAACCTTTCGAATCTCACTTACTCATCAAACAACTCATAAAGATGAAAGACTAAGGTATGAGCATCCATATGCTCATGCTGCTTCCACAGCTCGGGTACCATCGCGGCTAGCATTATGCAACTCACTAGTTCAGAATCAATCACATGTTTCTGATAGGACAACAATTGATCCGGAGTTACATCCTCACTAGGATGGGCGGGAAGAGGCGCTTCGAGGACATTCGTAAGCTTTTCTGCCTTGAGAACAATTCTCCAGCTTCTAAGCCAGTCCAAGAAGATCGGCCTAGTCAATTTATTTGAATTCAAAATAGAGCGCAAATTCAAAGACATCACGATCAATCGATTAACTTAGAAATACAAAACAAGCACAAATGAGAAAGATGATTTAAAATGCATCAATATACATTCATAAATCCCATTCATTTTTCGAATTTCAAAAACCCCAAAATCACTTCGGGAGATCATAGGTTCATCTCCGAATGGGCTGATATCCATCATAGATATGAACAACCTTGGAGAGAGTCCAACAAGTCATTCATAACTAAGATGGTAGGTATCAACTATACCGATTGCATATCACGTATATGCAACTATCACAATGTGCTATCAACTAATTGAATGTTCACACATACATTGGGTTGTTAACACATTAACAAGTATGCATCATATGCATAGCACCCAACTTCACCTCCCTTCACATCGACCTTGGAGAGAGTTCAACAAGCCGATGCTCCAGGTTAAAGCCAACCCATTAATCGAGAAATAGTTTTAATATGGTTAGAGTGCATTCAACCAATTAGCCCGACTTGGAGAGAGTCCAACAACCAAAGCTAACGATTGACCTATAACTCTTACCATATTAGTGTTAAACTATTCCATGGTTTAAACATGTTCGGGTTCGAGCCGGGCTTGGAGAGAGTCCAACAACCCAAACAAGAAACAGAACTCTGGTTCTAACCATATTAATGGAAGGTGTAGGCTTTAATATTGAGTAAGGGTTTTTATGTCTCATCCTCTTTGCATGCAAATAACTATTATCTACATGGCATGACATACATGACATACATCTACATGTCATGACACACATGGCATAATGTTATGCATCTAATGCAATTACATGACATACAATTATGTCATGTACAAAATTTCCTTATATGTCATAACTATTTATGGAAATAAAATATGTTTAAGATTTGATTCTCCAAATCAAATCATGATTAAATTAGGAAAAAAATTTCCAAATCTAATCACATATTTTATTTGTGGAAATAGTTGATTAAGGAAAGTCAATTTAGGAAACCAATTTCCTAAATCATCAAAACTACTTATGGAAATAAAATATTTTAAGATTTGATTTCCCAAATGAAATCATGATTAAATTAGGAAACAAATTTCCAAAATCTAATCAAATATTTTATTTATGAAAAATATCAATTTCCATAAATACTTCCAACTTTCCAAAAGTAGAAGATTTCCACAAATACTTCTAGACTTTCCAAAATTAAAAATTTCCATAAATACTTCTAACTTTCCAAAAGTAGAAAATTTCCAGAAATATTATTATGACTATCGCAAAATAATTTTACGATTATGTCGAAACACAACCTGGGCTCTTATACCACTGTTGGGTTTCCGGCACCGCGGCGAGTGTGTGTTCGAACATGTTTCGTAAATATGTACACAGCAGAAGGAATAAAATAATAAATCTAATTTATTATAACACACACATCACACGCATGCATAGTACAAGATGTGTAGACATAACCGTAAATTCAAATTTTGCAATAAAAGGAAATTTACACTACGTATACCTGACGTATCACGTGTAACGGTAAAGACATCAACCGGAACGATTCTAGCTAGAATCGTCTCTATTCGTATCCACGCCGAGTATCTTCGGGATGACTTCACAAAGCCACGAGTCTCATCTTCGTACGGCTTACTAGCCTCGTGTTGAAGATGATGTGATCGAGAGAAGATCACGATCCGAATCAAAATTCGGATCCAAAATGAGTCCTCAAAACTCGCTTCTCCAGAGAGGTATTCGTCAACCGTTTGACGAATCCTTCGTCCTCCATCTATGAGGATTATAGGAGATCGAATCTCCGGCAAGTCTACCGCTTTCGGAGCTCCAAACGTCGTCCAAACGATGCTCCGACGAGAAGGAAACAAGCTGTCCAGAAAACTGGATAGCTTTGGTGGAGGAATAGGGGCCGGCCAAAAGGGAAGGTTGAAGCTCACCTTATTGCCGAACCCAAAGGAGATCACCAGAGCTTCTCCGGCAGCAGCTCGACGCCGGCAAGAGGGAAGGACAGCACCTTCTGGACACCGGCAAGGGAGCTAGGTGGTGGTGGGCGACGGCACTAGGGTTTGCGCCGACTTCACCAAGGAGAGGAGGGGGCGGCAACTATTAGGGCTGCAATGCTTTGGATTAGAGCTTAACAAAAACCCTTAAGCCCTATTTTATAGAGAACAAATTCTCTTAATGGTTATCGGATCATAACCAAAGGCCTGTTAATCCTCTCCATTAATTTAAGTTAAAATAAACCAAACCATGATGGTTTATTTTAAGTTAAAACGAACCGAACCAACTTTGGTTCATTCGTTTAAAACAAACCAAATCCTTTGATTTATTATCCTCCATTGGATTAGAACCAAACCAATTTGGTTCATTGATGTCTTATTTTCCGCAAGTGCACGGTTGTCGTCAAGTAATAAAAATATCGATCCCACAGGGATTGGGACAATTACCGAATGATCGTGATACCAAGTTATCTAGTCAATCAATTTGTGGTTTATGCAAAGAAACTGAGCAGTCAAGAACAACGAAGGAGAAGAACGAGCTAAAAGTCAAGAGTTGGGGAGAATCTCAGGATATGGGTTTCACCACGTCGATGATTTATAAGGTGATTTAATTCTTTCCTACCCCTATTAGAGTTGTTTTGATTGAACCTATCCTAAGGTAAATCAACGGTCCCTTTCGAGGTCTACGCTAACTGTACCTATCAAACTCAATTTATTTGTCATGGTATTCGAGCATAGGGGATCATAATCAGCTAAGGGGACCTATCACGAGACCCCCGCAAACCTCCCTAGTCTTACCTCTGTTACTTGGTAAAAACTGGATTTGATAGATCCATTAAGTCCATAAGAGTTCCTCTAGAGTCTAATTTCCTTTTCACGGTAGGTTTGCACACGGGACCATAATCAGCTAAGGGGACCTGTCACGAGACCCCCGCAAGCCGTCGTAGATACACTACCGCTACTTGACAGGAGTTTATCCCTAGTTGGTTCTGGGTTTCGGGAACTTGGGTTCACTGTTAGGTACTTCCCCTTAGCTCCTTAGGTTTATCAATAAGAATCCAAAAACCAGATCAAAACAAACAATAATTCAAGTTGTATAGATTATATCATCCATCATAAATTGTCAAAGGGATACTCCCCCATCCTAAGATTATAGGACACTACTCCATGGTCGAACAAGAATTGCTAGAGAAAGAAATTACGATACTTAGTGCCATCTGTGTTCCTCTGTCGTCGACTCCTTCCTTATCCTCCTTCTTCTGTCATTGTTTTCACCACCCACCGTCCTCCTCCAGGGTTAGAATATCTCCTCTTTTATAGCCTTGGCCTCCTCTTTAATTAAGGCAAAAGATTTTCCTTTAATTGAGACGAAGATCGCGGATCTCGCAGAAAAGGAAATCCAGAATCAGGACAACATGCCAGTGCCAAATGAGGGCACAGGCATGTCGCGGGCTTCCCACCGAGCATGTTGCGCTTGAATTGGGGCGTGTCGAAGGCTGAACTGGGGTGTGTTGAGCACTGGAACTCCTGAAACGGATGTGTCACTGATGACATGCCTGTGTTGTTTTGATACGCCGACCATGTCAACACTTTGAACGGGGTGTGTCGGCAGCTGAACCAGGGCGTGTTGAAGGTTGGAACTCCTGACACGGACGTGTCACTGATGACATGCCAGTTGTTTGATACGCGCTTCTTTCAAAACACCCAAAAGCAGTCTCTTTGTCCAAAATATGCTAAACTTAACTAAATCATGATAAAATACATTCCTAGGACATGAAATGAGATAAAATGCATGTATATGGAGTAGTGAAAACATAGCATGATTTATACACATCAAAATCCCCTAGTCCTAAACTTTTGCTTGTCCTCAAGCAAAGAAAACTCAAAAGACAACTTATTTGTTGGAATGCTAGACACCATCCAGAGGTATACAATCTGATCTTAATCTTTTCAAGTCATTCCTAGTTGCCAAATTTGAAAGATCCCTATATAGTGCACGTGAAAGGTTGGACTAAAGTCATTGGACACTAATCCGGATTTGACATCCCTTCTATCGTAGAGCAATCTTATTTCCGACATAGAGGCACTTACCTGCCTTAATGCATGGATCATCCTTACCTATCATCAAAAGGTCTCAAAGGAGCACTTTCTAAGAGAGAAGGAAAGGAATTTATAGAGAGCATTTCCCCAGTAACTAGTTAGTCTCAAAGGGGCACCTTTTAGGTGTTTCCCCAGTAACTACTTGGTCTCAAAGGGGTGCTTGAAAACAATTCCAGTTTTCGGTCTTTTTTTCGATCATACTTCTAGTGAAAGTGTTTCTCCAGTAACCAAGTTGCGCAGGCAAGTCTCCAATGGAAAATCGAGTACTCGTCCGATATGGGGGATTTAAATCCTTTTTTTGGATACCTCAGACCTATAGACCGTGTTAGAAGTGAAATAGGGCTCTTATCAAATAGGCAAAAAGGAATATCATGATCCGACCAATGTTGAGTTGTATTACGCTAGATGATATAAAAATGCAATATTATGATATATGAAAAGATGCAAACAAAATAGCACTAACCAAACTAAAAATCTAAGTAGAGCATAAAGGATGTGCATCGAAATTCACAAAATAGTTCAAGGTGGTCAATGGTCATCATCTTCGCTACTAGCATCCTCCTCTGCCCACCTACATCCGCTCCCGTAAAACTCCGGACTCGCCAAAATCTATCATCATCTTCCCTCTGTGACTCGATGAAAAACTCATCAGCTCTCCTATAAAAATCAGCTGCCCTATCCAAATGTTGTGTCACCATACGATGGTGCTCCTTTGTAGCTTGGGCATACCGATCCCACACACCTATGTGCGAGGTATGCTCGACCCTAAAAGCTTCGAATGATGATCGGAATCCTGAAAAATCAAAAGAAGAGTACCCTACAGAAACATTGTCGAGGGAAACCGTGGGGGAGTTCGTGGAGTCGAATGTGATGGCTCAGGGGCTATGTGAGATGGCTCCCTAGGAGAGGGTGATGGAGCATGGGCAGTGGGGGTAGGAAAGGGTCCCTGGACATCTCTAAAAAGCCAATTGGATGAATTACGTACAGTCATCCGCTCAGGGTTTGGAAGAGGGATTTTAATTCCATTTCTTAACACCAAACGATACCCCTCGTCGAATGCCTCAATCATCTTCATATTTATACAAGCATCCAAATCCAATCTAGGGCTAGCAGGACAATATTCAAGGTCATCCAATTCACATCCTAAGGCTACAGCAATCCTAGTGATAATACCACCTATGACTATGACTCCGGATGGGCTATTACTAACCTTAACTAAATGTCTAACCATATGGGCTCCAGAATCAATATTAACTTCATTTAGCATGGCCCATAAAAATTGTAACTCACTCTGCCTAGCCACCCCTGCACTATCATATCTTCCAGAGATTGTATTAGCCATAAACCTAAGGAGATAACGAAAAGTAGGATTAGGGATGTTAAATGATTTAGACCTAGATGCATCATAAGGGCGAGGGTCATCAGAAATTAATCTCCAAAATTGATGATCAATAAAATGTCTATGAATTTGCCTCTCCCCTCCGCTAGGAAAATCAAATATTGTATTAAAATCACTTAAAGAAAGGGTAAACTCATGGTTCATTAATCTAAATTTTATTTTTCCTTCCTCACAATCCTTTCCTTGCAGTATTTCAACAGACAATGAGCTAAGGAATTCAAGAGTGATGCTAGGGTAAGTAAGATGATGGTGCGTGATAAATTCGGTCCAGCCTATCCTATTGGTCAACCAAGTTATGTCATCTCTTAACCCTAGGGTGGTCAACGTGTAGAAGTCTATAGTTCTTGTATAACTTCCTTTTTTCAAGCTTACTGAATTTAGACTTCATAACCTCATCCCTAAAAACAATTTCATATGGATGGCAAGAGGTCGGAGGAGGATCGTTACCCAAGTCCTAAGCTTTTCTCTTTCCCTTGTCCTTTGCCGAAGAGGAAGAAGCTCCTCCTCTAGTCTTCACTCACTTGCTCATGGCGTTGGGGAGGGAGAGACAGCAGGTTAGCTCCTCGGCTGCTCGAGAGAGACCGGCGGCAGCTACTTCAAGCTTGTATCACGAGTGGAAAATTAGGGCGTGCTTGGGCCGACTTTAGAGGGCTAGGCGTGTCGGGTGTCCTCTTAAGCAAATACCCGACCTGTTTAAGCGCGACATAGGCGTGCTTCGTCCTCCCCAGGCGTGCCACAGTCCGGCCCAGGCGTGCCGCAGTTGAGAAATGTGCGACATGGGCATGCTCATCAACACGCCCGACCTGTGTTGTCTTCGGATAACCTCAACACGCCTGTGTCGTTCGGCATAGGCGGGTCGTGTCAATTTGGCACGCAGTGGCACGTTTAACATGTCGTGTCCTGTAAACCTGAAAAAAAAAAATAGAATAAAGAATAAAATAAAATAAAATAAAATGACTAAAAAAAATGAAAATAGCTTGGGTTGCCTCCCAAGAAGCGCGTTAGCTTGACCCTCATTCTCCCTAGTTTTGGGGATATGGCTTGAGGAGTGTGCTCTGCCCCTCCTCGTCTCCAATCAGCTCAATAGAATTGTTTGTGAAGTATCTCTTAAGTCTTTGACCATTTACTTTGAAAATTCCTGTAGACTCACTAGATATATCAATAGCTCCATGAGGATAAACCTTTTCAACTCGATATGGCCCCGACCATCTGGATTTCAGCTTCCTAGGAAAGAGTTTCAATCTTGAGTTGAATAGTAATACCAAGTCTCCTTGATGGAATTCTCTGCGCATGATATTCTTGTCATGCCACCTCTTCGTTTTCTCCTTGTAAGACCTTGCATGTTCATAAGCATCAAGGCGTAGTTCTTCAAGTTCATTTAGCGATTTTCTTTTCTCTCCGACTTTCTTCAGTCAAAATTAAGCCATTTAATTGCCCAATATGCCTGTGCTCTATTTCAATCGGAAGATGATATGGTTTTCCATAAACTAATCAAACGAGTCATTCCAATGGGTGTCTTGTAGGCGCCTGATAGGCCCATAGAGCATCGTCAAGTCTTAAAGACCAATCCTTCCTTGATCTTGATACTGTTTTCTCCAAAATAGTCTTTATTTCTCTATTTGAAACTTCTACTTGCCCGCTCATTTGTGGATGATATGGTGAGGCTAGTTTATGGGTTACTCCATACTTCTTGAGAAGGCTTTCAAATTGTCTTTCGATAAAGTGTGAGCCTCCATCACTTATTACTGCTCTTGGTATTCCAAATCTTGGAAATATTATACTCTTAAAGAGCTTAATGACTGTTTTTGCATCACAAGAGGGGGATGGTAGAGCCTCAACCCATTTAGACACGTAGTCCACTGCCACCAGTATATAGGTATTTTTATAGGAAGTAGGGAAGGGTCCCATATAGTCAATTCCCTAGACGTCGAACAATTCGACTTCCAATATCGAATTTTTAGGCATCTCATGTCTCCTTGATACGTTCCCGGTCCTTTGACAGCGGTCATAAGTCATCACATAATTCCGAGAGTCTCTAAAAATATGAGGCCAATAAAATCCTGCTTGCAAAACCTTTGCGGCAGTCTTGTCTGTGCTCGTTTGACCTCCATATGCTGAAGAATGACAGTGATACAATATATCCTCAATCTCTTCTTCGGATACGCATCTTTGATATATAGCATCCGCCCCTTGCTTGAACAGGAATGGTTCGTCCCACACATAATGCTTTACATCCGAAAAGAACTTCTTCCTCTGATGATAACTCATGTGAGAAGGTATTATCCTGCAAGCTAGGTAGTTGGCAAAATCAACATACCACGGAGCCTTGACTGTTCTGACCGCTAGTAGCTACTCATCCAAAAAGAAATCATTTATAGCAAGATCATCGGCTCTTCCCGCATTTGATTCTTGATGAAGCCTCGATAGATGGTCTGCAACTATGTTCTCCGTTCCTTGCTTGTCTCGGATTTCCAAGTCAAACTCTTGTAGAAGAAGTATCCACCGGATAAGTCTTGGCTTAGATTCCTTTTTACTCAGTAAGTATCTTATGGCTGCATGATCTGTGTAAACTATCACCTTGGTCCCTATGATATAAGATCTGAACTTGTCGAAAGCAAATACTATAGCCAAGAGTTCCTTCTCTGTGGTAGCATAATTCATTTGTGCTTCATCCAATGTTTTACTGGCGTAGTTGATTGCATACACCTTGCGATCCTTCCTTTGTCCTAACATTGCGCCCACAGCAAAATCACTTGCATCACACATAATTTCAAAAGGGAGACTCCAATCTAGAGGTTGCATTATTGGGGTGGTTGTTAATGCTTCCTTTAACCTGGAAAATGCATCAAGACAAGGATTATCAAAGTGAAACACAGCATCTTTAGCAAGCAAATTAGTTAATGGCTTTGAAATTTTTGAGAAGTCCTTGATGAACCGTCGGTAGAACCCTGCATGTCCTAGGAAACTACGCACTCCCTTGACATCAGTTGGAGGAGGCAACTTCTTGATCACTTCAGTTTTAGCAATGTCCACCTCGATACCACGGTGTGAAACTAGGTGCCCAAGTACTATGCCTTCTCGCACCATGAAGTGACACTTCTCCCAATTAAGCATTAAATTCATTTCCTCGCATATCTGCAAGACCTTGACCAAATTAGATAAACACATATCAAAATCTTCACCATATACAGAAAAATCATCCAAGAAAACTTCCATTATATTCTCGATCATATCAGAAAAAATTGAAGTCATACACCTCTGAAAAGTGGCGGGTGCATTGCATAGTCCAAAATGCATTCTCCTTAAAGCAAAAGTACCATATGGGCAGGTGAAAGTTGTTTTCTCTTGGTCATTAGGATAAATAGGGATTTGATAGAAACCGGAGTATCCATCGAAGTAACAGAAATGCGAGTGTTTTGCCAACCGGTCTAGCATTTGGTCAATAAATGGGATGGGGAAGTGATCCTTTCTAGTTTCCTTGTTCAATTTCCTATAATCAATACACATTCTCCATCCCGTAACTGCTCTTGTGGGGATTAACTCATTCATAGCATTTCTTATTACCGTTATCCCCCCTTTCTTTGGCATAACATGGACAGGACTTACCCATTTGCTATTGGATATTGGATAGATAATTCCTGCATCTAGCAATTTCATGACCTCTTTCTTGACTATCTCTTTCATGGCTGGGTTCAATCTTCTTTGATGCTCTATAGAGGTTTTAAAATTGTCTTCTAGTAGAATTCTATGCATGCAAACCGATGGACTAATTCCCCTAATGTCATCAATCTTGTATCCAATGACGTTCTTGTGTGTTTTCAATTTTTCTCTGTATTGCTCAGATTAGCGTTAATGATCACAGGATAAGTAGAGTTTTCGCCAAGAAATTCATGCCTGAGTGTTGATGGAAGAGGCTTAAGTTCTACCTGTGGTGTGAGGTTGGGGTCAGAAATCTCCAGCTCTTTATCCTCAAAATCCCCTCCGAGCTTATTAAGATGATTTTGTTCTGGTGCTCCTTCTAGTGCTATTGACTGAAAACTGTCAATCCTACAACAAACATCAAAAACAGAAGGTTGTTTAACAGCTTTTCAAAGGTCAAATTCAATTTTGTCGTTTCCAAATGCAAGTGAGAGTTTGTGGTTTTTGACATCTATCATTGCCCCTGCAGTAGCCAAGAAAGGTCTCCCAAAGATGAGTGGAATGCATGGGTCTTCATCCATGTCAAGCACTACAAAATCTGCAGGAATAATAAAATTTCCCACCTGCACTGATACATCTTCTAAGATTCCCAAAGGATATCTAATGGAGCGATCGGCTAACTGCAAGGCCATAGTAGTTAGTTTCATTTCTCCCAAATCCAATTTCTTGCATATGGAAAGAGGTATCAGATTGACACTGGCGCCCAAATCACAAAAAGCCTTATCAAAATTTGAGTCATTAATTATGCAAGGGATAGAAAATCTACCTGGATCATTTAGTTTGGGAGGGACCATGTTCTTAATTAAAGCGTTGCACTCCTGAGTAAGAGCCACTGTTACATGCTCCTCGACTTTCCTTTTATTGGTTAAGATATCCTTCAAGAACTTGGAGTATGTAGGCATTTGTTGAAGAGCTTCTGTAAAAGGTATATTGATATATAGCTTCCTAATTATCTCAAGGAACTTACCAAATTGTTCATCCAATTTTTCCTTAATCTGCCTCTGAGGAAACGGGATAGGTGGCTTATATGTTCTTGGTTCCTTATTCAGTACGCCTGTGTCGTTCGGCACAGGCTGGGCATGTTGGCTGCTGGAGTGACCCGACACGGGTGTGTCGGCTGACACGCGCTCGTGGGCATTCTCTCCCTCAGGCGTGTTGAACAACACGCCCTGGGTCAGGGTGTGTCGGCTTCCTTTTCTATTCAACCTAGGCGTGCTGTTGTCTTCTTCCAACTCTGACACGCTCGTGTCCTTTAGCACAGGGGCCGCTTGTTGAGCTCTGTCTCCTTCTAAAATCCTTCCACTTCTCAAACTTATGGAATTACAATGCTCAGCTGGGTTTACTTCTGAATTTCTAGGAAATCTGCCCGGTGTCCTTGATGCTGAGCTGGCAATTTGGGAAATTTGATTTTCCAACATTCTTGTGTGATTAGTCAAATTATCAACCTTGCCTCCCAATTGCTTGATTGCCTCGGTATTATTTTGATGTTGCCAATTTGATTCTACAATATGCTGTCGAAATTCATCGTTTATCTTCCCCTGACACGTAATAAAATTCTCCATCATCTTTTATAAGCTCGACTTGGGTCCTGGATGAAATCCCGAAGGTGCTCCAAAACTGTTCTATCCAGAAGAATTTTGGTTGGCTCTATACGAAAAGTTGGGATGATTCCTCCAACCGGGATTGTACGTGTTCGGGTAAGGGTTGCCACCATTAGGCTTCTGATTAAAATTATTTAGCGCATCTACTTGCTCGATCCCAGCTTCCGATGAAGGTGCGTGTAGGATTTGGCAGTTCATCGCTACATGTCCTGTTACACCACAGATCTCGCAAGTGACATTAGATGAGTTTACAGCTGATACATTAAAATGTTTGAGATTTTGAGTTAACGCATCGACTTTTGCACTGAGTAGATCAAGGGTACTTACCTCAAACTTACCTGGCATTTTAGTTTGATATCCTCGTTCTGTAGCCCATTGGTGAGAATTCATTGCCACATTCTCGATGATCTCAAATGCTTCATCCAACGTTTTGTTCATAAGAGCTCCTCCTGCAGCAGAATCAAGAGAAACTTTAGTAGCATACGAGATTCCATTGTAGAAAGTATGAACAATGAGCCACTTCTCCAACCTATGATGAGGGCATTGCTGTAGTAATCCCTTAAATCTGTCCCAGTCTTCAAATAATGTTTCTCCATCCTTTTGTGCAAAATTGGTGATTTGATGACGAAGACTTGCAGTTTTGCTGGGTGGAAAATACTTGTCTAAAAATCTTTGCTCGGTGATCCTGTGTAGTTATGCAATCTGCTGGAAGAGAGTGTAGCCAAGCTCTAGCTTTGTCCCGCAATGAGAAAGGGAACAAGCGCAATCTAATAGCATCAGCTGAGGCTCCATTCAGTTTTAAAGTTTTGCAAAATTCCAAAAATACTTCCAAGTGCAGATTTGGATCTTCAGTGGGTGCTCCTCCGAATTGATGTTGTTGGACCATGGATAGTAGAGCCGGTTTCAATTCAAAATTGTTCGCTTCAATAGGGGGTCTTCTAATACTCGATCTCAATCCCCTTGTACTAGGTGCTGTATAATCCCTTAAAGGTTTATTCTCATTCTGGTCAGCCATGTCGGAGGTCAGATTGTCTTCCTGAGGTTGCTGAAATCATCTTCTAGCAAGGAAAGTTCTCTCTATCTCAGGATCAATATCGAGAATTTCCCTATTAAGTCTGTGCATGCAACAACAAGAGAGGCTCCCAAAACAAGAATTCAGAATAGACACAAAGAATAGGAACAAAAATAGAAATTTAGATTAACTAAATCACGCTCAATTCAATATTGAGTGTCAATCCCCGGCAACGACACCAAAAACTTGATGTCTTATTTTCCGCAAGTGCACGGTTGTCGTCAAGTAATAAAAATATCGATCCCACAGGGATTGGGACAATTACCAAATGATCATGATACCAAGTTATCTAGTCAATCAATTTGTGGTTTATGCAAAGAAACTGAGCAGTCAAGAACAACGAAGGAGAAGAACGAGCTAAAAGTCAAGAGTTGAGGAGAATCTCAGGATATGGGTTTCACCACGTCGACGATTTATAAGGTGATTTAATTCTTTCCTACCCCTATTAGAGTTGTTTTGATGGTGTTAGGGCAATCTCTTGCCGTAATATGGTTTTGATGGTGTGGCAAAGGGTTTAAGTTAGTGTGTTATGTTGATTTGATATGTGCATTGAAGTCGTGCAGGACTTAGTAATTCGCACATGGAGCCGTGGCGAGTTTCACATCTCATGACTCATGCCTTGAGTCGGTGAAGGATAGCTTTGTGGAAGCCGTGCGCTTGGAGCATTCGAGGGACCGCCGGACGAGAAGCTTGGAGTGAAGCCGGAGGAAGTAGACTTCTAGGCAAGAGACGCGAAGGAGCATTGCAAAGTCGTGCGCCTGATGCTGCCGAGGGACGTGGCCGAGAACGAAGAGAACTTCGAAGGCGAGGGACTCCGAGAGATGAGAGTGAGCGATTGTAACCCCGGGAGGGGTAGCTCTTAGGTGAAACTTGGCCATTTGGCTAAGTGTCGGATGGGTTTTCCCGACACCAGTCGACTGCCATGTCATGGTAGTCGACTACTCTGAGTCGAATGTAGTTCGACTGGTATCCGATCGATCGGATTAGGCAGCTGATCGCCATACATGGGCGCCGATCGCCAAGACCATCGATCGACCATCAAGGCGCAATGATCGGGTCAATAGGGTTTTAGCCACAGAACCGTTCGTAGCCGTCGGGCAATGACGAGGCGCGCCGATCGATGAGGTCCATCGATCCGATCGCTAAGTGTTCCGTGACTACGATCGGGATCCGATATGTTCGGAGGCCGCTGAGGCGGCATCGCCAAGGGAAGCGATCGTGGCGGCTAACGGAAGAAATCAGCCCTCTCTATAAAAAGAGAGGGTGTGGAGCTTTGGGAGGCCAATGCTTATGCTCTAAGTGATCTTCCAAGTGCTCCACAAGTTCTAAACTCTTCTTACTTGCTTTTACTCCATTCTATTTGTAAGAAGAGTGATCTTGATTGTAAAGGTTACCTCCACCTAGCTTGGTGCAAAGGAGAGACCATTTAGTGGATTGGTTTAGCGGAGTGATTCATCGGGGACCGTGGATTAGCAGCGTAGCCGTGAACCACGTTACATCCTTTGTTAGCGTTTGTATTTTCATTTATCGCTTTGTCTTTATTGTTTATGCTTCCGCTTGCGCTAACGATTGTGTAGACGAGCAAACGAACGAGAGAATTCCAACATCCATAGTAAGAGGGCTATTCACCCCCCCCCCCTCTAGCCGGCTGTTCGATCCTCTACAGATGGAACCTATCCTAAGGTAAATCAACGACCCCTTTCGAGGTCTACGCTAACTGTACCTATCAAACTCAATTTACCTGTCACGGTATTCGAGCATAGGGGATCATAATCAGCTAAGGGGACCTGTCACGAGACCCCCGCAAACCTCCCTAGTCTTACCTCTGTTACTTGGTAAAAACTGGATTTGATAGATCCATTAAGTCCATAAGAGTTCCTCTATAGTCTAATTTCCTTTTCACGGTAGGTTTGCACACAGGACCATAATCAGCTAAGGGGACCTGTCACGAGACCCCCGCAAGCCCTCATAGATATACTACCACTACTTGACAGGAGTTTATCCCTAGTTGGTTCTGGGTTTCGGGAACTTGGGTTCACTGTTTGGTACTTCCCCTTAGCTCCTTAGGTTTATCAATAAGAATCCAAAAATCAGATAAAAACAAACAATAATTCAAGTAGTATAGATTATATCATCAATCATAAATCGTCAAAGGGCTACTCCCCCATCCTAAGATTACAGGACACTACTCCATGGTCGAACAAGAATTGCAAGAGAAAGAAATTATGATACTTAGTGCCATCTGTGTTCCTCTGTCGTCGACTCCTTCCTTATCCTCCTTCTTCTGTTGTCGTTTTCACCACCCGTCGTCCTTCAATAGGGTTAGAATATCTCCTCTTTTATAGCCTTGGCCTCCTCTTTAATTAAGGAAAAAGATTTTCCTTTAATTGAGACGAAGATCACAGATCTCGCAGAAAAGGAAATCCGGAATCAGAACAACACGCCCGTGCCAAATGAGGGCACGGGCGTGTCGCGGGCTTCCCACCGAGCGTGTTGCGCTTGAATTGGGGCGTGTCGAAGGCTAAACTGGGGCGTGTTGAGCATTGGAACACCTGACACGGATGTGTCACTGATGACACGCCTGTGTTGTTTTGATACGCCGACCGTGTCAATACTTTGAATGGGGCATGTCGGCTACTGAACCAGGGCGTGTTGAAGGTTGGAACTCCTGATATAGACGTGTCACTGATGACACGCCTGTGTTGTTTTGATACGCCTACTTCTTTGCCCTGTTAACACGGAAAACACCCAAAAGCAGTCTCTTTGTCCAAAATATGCTAAACTTAACTAAATCATGATAAATACATGCCTAGGACATGAAATGAGATAAAATGCATGTATATGGAGTAGTGAAAACATATCATGATTTATACACATCAAAATCCATCATGTCTTCATAAGACACGGCCCATCCACGCTTCCATTGCGACTGAAACGATTTCATGCTCTCTCCATGTTTGGTCCAACCAAACCAAGTTTCTCTCGGTCTGAGAATCTCATTCTCAAGCTCGTTTTAAATCCTTCGGATTACGGTCGTTGTGCGTGTGACCAAATAGGTTCTCGGTTTATGTTGGCTGTTTATAATTAACCATTAATTATAGAACGATCGTGAGTGGCACCTAGAAGTACATCATGATCCCCAATTAACCGAAAAGATCAACGGTTGATCCAGAACTATTTCTGAAACCCTTCAGCAGCTCAAATGAATCGTGCCGCATTCCCTTCACTCATCTTATACCCACTTGGTTCAGGACATGGTCTATAGTGTCAGTCCCCACTAGGTTGACTACGTCACACCTATCCCAAGTATCATTTCCTCGTCCTACGGATTCTAGTTACTGCACATGTATCGAAGAGTACCTTACTCTAAACATGTAATGCTTTGGCCAAAGACTTTAGTACCAATCCAACGAGAGGCCATGGGTATACATCTCCTCGCAAGGAGTGGTGAATCCTTTATAGGCTATTCAAACACCTTCGATCACTTCGACTTATACCCAATCATCCCGGGTCCACATCTCCTTAGAGATGCTTGCTTAAGATGTCAAAGCATAAGTCTTTATGATCAAGATGACTTGAATACCGCAAGTCAAAGGAACATCGCACTTAAGCTGTAGTAAGAACTTCATTGACATATCTATATATGTAAAGAACCATATGAAGTCTTACGGCTGGTCACTCCAATGAACTATTTACCATAACTAGCATCCACGATTAACTCCGGACATCACAATGTCTCCAACCAGTGAGAATCAGCTGCTTTGATACACCAAGGAGTACACCTCGTGCTAGTCTCGACAGAATCAATGGTGTCCATATCCATCAATTCATCGACTAGGGATAATTCTGATACATCACAATTACACATGTAGAGATACTCACAAGTTGTGATCCAATCACAAATTCTCTCATGCTGTGAATCGTATCGTGGACATTCAGTAAATGAGTTTAAGATCCAATCAAATACATGAAAACATGTATACTCAAATAGTGAATCTTCATTTATCATATAAATGGTTCATACATAAGGCGATTGCCTTAGGACATCTCTTATATATTACTAACAAACTCCCACTTAGCGGATCCTTTAACTAAGGCATTACTTCAAAGTAAGTTTGAGGGTCATGTTAGAGCTTATGGTATTGGATACCGTGGCGATTGGCATTAGGCCAAGTGGGAGTTTGTTAGTAATATATGAAAGGTGTCCTAAGGCAATCGCCATATGTTTGAATCGTTTATATGATAAATGAATATTCACTATTTAAGTATACATGTTTTCATGTATTTGATTAGATCTTAAACTCATTTACTGGAAGTCCATGATACGATTCACAGCATAAGAGAATTTGTGGTTGGATCACAACTAGTGAGTATCTCTACATGTGTAATTCTGATATATTGGAATTATCCCTAGTCGATGAATTGATGGATTTGGACACCATCAATTCTGTCGAGACTAGCACGAGGTATACTCCTTGGTGTATCCAAGCAACCGATTCTCACTGGATGGAGACATTATGATGTCTGGAGTTAATCGTGGATGCTAGTTATTGTAACTAGTTCATTGGAGTGACTAGCTGTAAGACTTCATATGGTTCTCTGCATATATGGATATGTCAATGAAGTTCTTACTGTGGCTTAAGTGTGATGTTCCTTTGACTTACAGTATTCAAGTCATCTTTGTCATGAAGACTTATGCTTTGACATCTTAAGCAAGCATCTCCAAGGAGATGTGGACCCGGGATGATTGAGTATAAGTCGAAGTGACCGAAGGTGTTTGAATAGCCTATAAAGGATTCACCACTCATCGCGGGGAGATGTATACCCATGGCCTCTCGTCGGATTGTTACTAAAGTCTTTGGCCAAAGCATTACAAGTTTGTAGAGGAAATGGTTACCGCAAGAGGGGGGTGAATAGTGTCGATTCGTTGCGTGCTCGTCTACAAATATTCGTTAGCGTAGGAAAAATTAAGAAATAACAATACAAGCACACAATTACACAATCATATAATGTGGTTCAGAACCGAACAGTTCCTACTCCACGGATCAAGCTCTAAAGAGCTCTAGCAATGTCAATCACACACCACTAATAAACACTCCTTCTCGACACAAGTTGGAGGCGGAGAAACCTCGTACAAGTGATCTTACAACAGTAAGAGATAAATACAAGCAATATACAAATGAAATACACAACAAGTAAAGAAAATAACACTTTACAATTACTCTTGGATTGATTGCTTTGTGGTGGCTTGAATTGCACTTGGAGACCCTGATTTGCAGCAGTAAATCGCCCCAAAACACCTCAAGAAACGTTGATGATTTCCTTCTCCACAAGCTCCCTTTAAAGCTACTGCTTGGGCTGAAAATCGTCGATCATTCGATTGCTCGGGACCATCAGTCGACTGATGCCACTGTTGTCGTGAGACAACGGCTAGATCCACACTGGAAAAATCCAACGGATCCATCATCAGTCGACTGATCATACCCATCAGTCGACTGATGGAGCCTTCACTCGACTGTTGATCCCCGTAGTCGAGTCTCGACTCCATTCTGTGCCCAAATTCTTGAGCACCAATCGACTGATCACATAATTAGTTGACTGCTCGAGCTAGCAGTCGACTGCCCACCTCTGGCAGTCGACTGCTGGGACACTTCCCGCAATCAAACCCTAGTTGACTCACACCAGTCGACTGCCATATGACACCAGTCGACTGGCACACCTCAATCATGAGGTTTTAACCTCAAACATGAGGTTTAACCCAAGTATGGTTCCCCCATACTTGTTAGACCGCTTGTAGCCTAGACCTAAGCCTTCTAGCCACCTCCGTCAGCCTCGCGCCTCTCGGATTCCTCCAAGTCATCCATGACTTATTCATCCATTGTGCTAGCCTTCATGTGCTTCCATCATCTTTGTCATGCTAACGGTGTCTACACCGCCAAGGCACATTGGACTTACACTGCCAAGACTCCCGCTTGGACTTTACGCCACCAACCATTGGACTTATGATGCCAAGACTCCCGCTTGGACTTTTCGCCGCCAATATCAAACCCCTTGGACTTCTCCTTTCCAAGACCCATGCTTGGACTTTACATGTCAAGTACTCAAGACTTGGACTTCCATGACATGGTCAACCCTAGTCAACCATCAAAATCCCCCTCGAGTCAAACTCGAGTCCGATCAATTATGACCCGAGTCGATTGTGCCAACAATCTTCCCAAAATATTATCAGACATCAATGTCAAACTTCTATATCAAACATCAAAACATCACTCGAGTCAAACTCGAGTCTGGTCAATCGTGACCTGGGTCGATTGCACAAACAATCTCCCCCTTTTTGATGTTTGACAAAAACACATACCTTTGAGTTATAACACTAACTCAAATTCCCTTACCAATTATCCCAAATTGGTAATTTCACTTTCTCCCCCTTTTTGAAATACATCAAAAGGTTCTCTCCAAGGAGGTCAATGTCTCATGTCCCAATGAGATCTTACAGTCTCCCCCTTGGTCCAAAAAATACCTAGGATGCATACCATCTTCCTAGTGATAAGTCTCATATCACTCAAGAGAGGCAATCCTATACACTCTCTCAATTTCCAAATTGGGTATCTCTAAAATTCATTTTTCCCTTCATGAGGAAAAATACCATCCATCATCCCATGATGGATACCTCCCCATAAAGGCTTTCTCCCCCTTGACCATTGCACCAACAATGTCTTTGGGAAGTTCCTAAGCCAATAGGAACTCTAAACAATCAAAATTAAGGTTCAAAGTTCAACATAGAACTTTCCCATCCTTAAATTTGATACAACACCCTAACAACTCTCCTAATCCATATCCAATGGATTTTCATCCTTCATAATGCTTCCTAAAGCATATCCTAGGGTTAGGAGTGGTTAGGGAACTTTACCGTAGCTGAAATATGGGCTAAACATCCTTGTTTACCCGAAATCAGCATTGACAGATGACTTTATCAGAAAACATTCAACTGTCGAGTCCATCAGTAATCAATCGACTAAAGTGCTCATCAGTCGACTGGAACCAAGTAGAAGTCGATAAGCTGCGCTAGGCGATTCTACGAGCGATTTTGCTAGGCGATTTCCACGAGCGATTTGCCATAATAGATGCCATGGTAGGTTCCACGAGAGAGTTTCGCCGAGCGATTACGCGAGGCGGTTTTGCTAGGCGGTTTTCGCGTGGTGGTTTCTTCGAGCAATTCTGCTAGGCGCTCTCGCTGATTAGTCATTATCATCCATGGCAGTCAACTGATAACTGAAAACTCAGTTTTTCAATTATCAAATATGAACTTTGAAAATTGATAAGTAATTATACATAACTTTAAAAATCATGAAATTTCATATGTATAATACTTATGACAAATACAATGGGTGAAAAATATTGGAAAAATAATTTACCCATAAAATAGTGAAATTGATACAAAGTTCAAAAGTTCAGAAAAACTCTAATGTTTAGCTCCCTTTGTATCAACTTCATCAATGGTGATTGTTATCAAAAGAAAGACTTCACAAAGGTTTTCTAAAGTGATTTTAAAATGTTTTTGAAAACCTATTTTGAACCATGGACTCTTGGCTAGATGTACATGACTTGTACATTAGCTTTCCTTGTGATTCATATTGATGATTGAGATAAGTTTAAGTTCATCTAGATGCACTATCTATGCACCTTGAACTTAACTTATTTTCCTAACATCTCACATGTATCTAAGATGTATTAAGCACACACAAGTCAATGTGATGTGAGATGTGGGTTTTGTTCTCCTAATCTAGGGTTTCATGCATTCTCTAAGGCAACACTACTTGATTCCCTTATAAATGGGACTCCAAGTCATGTCATTGCCCTTAAATCAATTTTCATTAACTTAAATGCATGAATGATCATGACATATTAAATGATAAAATTAAACATGATGTAATGACATGTTATATGACAAGCAAGGCATGACAAGTAAAATGTATAAGTATAATAATACCTAAAACTTAGTATTAATTGTCATTTGATATAATTAAGTATATTTTGCCATATTATTACATTTCTCCCAAGTGTGCCAAAAATCCAAAATGGCACACTATGACCTCTAATCCTAAATTGTGCCAATTCAAATTATTTTTTACAATTCAAAAAATATATTGGCACATCCTAAAATCTTTTAGGATCATAATATCAAATCTATTTCCAAGGTATCCATAACCTTGAAAATTACCTAAAGTACCACCTTTACCATGGTTAGGTTAACTACCCTTCCATTTAAAGTTGGCACACCCTAAACCCATGTAGCGTGAATCAATCACGCTCTTAGGAACCCAAAACCTATTTGAGCTCCTAGGGTTTACTAGGTATTCTTTAGGGATAACCTCCCTAGATACCTTCCTAATGACCCTTCTAGGCTTGTTAGCCTTGGTTATTTGGGTCTTGCCATGGTTAACTCTAGGGGTGACTCCCCTTGTAACCTTCTTAGTGGCTTCCCTAGGTGTTCTTGAAACCCTAGCCACTAGGCACATACCTTGGTTACCCTTAGGGATGACTTCCCTAGTAACCTTGGTCTTCCTAGACCTAGTTTGAGTTACATAATCGAATGGAACATTGTGATAGGTCTTTTTGGGTTTAGGCTTGCCCTTGGATGGTTCTTGTTTCCTAGGCCTTGACTTTTGACCATTTGACCCTAGGTTTTGACTTCTATACCCTAAATGTTGACCACTTGACCCTTGAAATTGATTTTGCATCTTCTAAAGGGTCTTTTCCAATTTCTCAAGTCTTGACCTCAAGACTTGATTTTCCTTTTCTAATATCTAAATTTTTGATTTTTCATTACTTCTTGAGATTTTCTTATTTCTAGGCATATGTCTAGATTTCTTGGAGTTTAAGCCTAGATGATCTTCTATTTTGCTAATAGACTCCCTAGGTAAGGTTTTTCTAGGGACATTAGTCCCAAATTTCTCCTTATTTCCTATGTTAACATTCTTATCTCCTAGGCAATAGAATCTATTTCTACTAACATGCTTTTCATGAGTAATAGCAATTGAATTAAAAGCATGCTTTTGACTTTTAAATTAAGAAGGTGCATTATTAAATATTACCTTAGGGATTGCTTTAGAAGCTCCCCCTACATGTGATACTCCCTCTTGAGTCTTCTTGCTCCCCCTAGAGCATTGACTCCTATAGTGCCCCTTTTGATGACACTTGAAGCAAATGATGTGCTCCTTGCTCCTTTGACTTTGGGCACCGGCATCCTTGACCTTTGGCGCCGGTGGACTTTTCTTGACCCTCTTTGGGCACTTGCTCTTATAATGCTCGATTTCCCTACACTCAAAACAAATTATATGAATTTTATTTTGAACCGAAATGCTTGAGTTACCTAGGGTGGTGGTTAGGGCCTCTTGAGCTTATTCATCACTTCTCCCTAAAGTAGATGGATCTCCTTGCTCTTGCCCTTGCTCCGGAGTAGATGGTCTCTCCTCCTCAATCCTAGAAGTGGATGCTTCTTCCACTTCTTCCACCTCTTCTTCCACCGATCCAGAAGTTGATTCCTTCTCAACTTCCGACTCCTCACTTTCTTGTGGAGATGATGATGATTCTTCCTCGGCTTCTTCCTCTTCTTGAGCCGATGAAGATTCTTCTTCTTCTACTTGTGCCAAGCGAGGCTTCTCATGGAACTTGGCCAATTTGTCCCATAGCTCCTTAGCATCTTGAAATTCACATAAACTAGACAAAATATCATTAGGTATCAAATCTTCTAAAAGCTTTGTTACCTTGACTTCGGTCTTGAATTTTTGGCGTTGTTCTTGGGTCCACCTTTTTAACTTGAGGACATCTCCCTTCTTGTCCCTAGGAGGTTCAAAGCCTTCCATGATGATGAACCAATTCTCTATGTCCATCAGCAAGAAATTTTCCATTCTAGCACTCCACGCCGAAAAATCTTTTTGGTCGTATGGTGGTGGAGTGTTGATATCCCATCCTAATGCTTCTTGGAATTCCATCTTTTTCCTCTAGAGGTTTGCTCCTGACGGTTAGTTCGTAGAAGAGCTCTTGACTCTGATACCAATTGTAGAGGAAACGGTGATCGCTAGAGGGGGGTGAATAGCGTCGATTTGTTGCGTGATGGATTTCGTTGCTTCCTCGTCTACAAATCTTCGTTAGCGCAGGGGAAATAAAGCAATAATAATACAAGCACACAATTACACAATCATATAACGTGGTTCGGAACCAAACAGTTCCTACTCCACGGATTGAGCTCTAAAGAGCTCTAGCGATGCCAATCATACACCACTAATAAACACTCCTTCTCGACACAAGTCGAAGGCAGAGAAACCTCGTACAAGTGATCTTACAACAGTAAGAGAAAAATACAAGTAATATACAAATAAAATACACAAGTAAAGAAAATAACACTTTACAATTGTTCTTGGATTTCTTGTTTTGTGTTTGCTTGAATTGCACTTGGAGACCCTGATTTAAAGCATCAAATCACCCTAAAACACCTCAAGAAATGCTGATTATTTCCTCCTCCATGAGCTCCCTTTAAAGCTGCTGCCTGGGCTAAAAATCGTCGATCAGTTGACTGCACGGGACCATCAGTCGACTGATGCCACTGTTGTCGTGAGATAACGGCTAGATCCATGCTGGAAAAATCCAATGGATCCATCATTAGTCGATTGATCATACCCATCAATCGATTGATGGAGCCTTCACTCGACTGCTGACCCCCGCAGTCGAGTCTCGACTCCATTCTATACCCAAATTCTCGAGCACGGTCGGTGATCACGATCGATCGCCCGCTCAGCCGGCGATCGGCCCGCCCACCTCGGCGATCGACTCTGGACTTTCCTGATTAAACCCTAGTTGACTCACACCAGTCGAGTGTCATATAGCACCAGTCGACTGGCACACCACAAACATAAGGTTTTAACCTCAAACATGATGTTTAACCCAAGTATGGTTCCCCCATACTTGTTAGACCGCCCGTAGCCTACACCTAAGCCTTCTAGCCACCTCCGTCAGCCTCGCGCCTCTCGGATCCCTCCAAGTAATACATGACTTGTTCATCCATTGCGCTAGCCTTCAGGTGCTTCCATCAGCTATGTCATTCTAGCGGTGTCTACACCACCAAGGCACATTGGACTTATGCTGCCAAGACTCCCGCTTGGATTTTACACCGCCAACCATTGGACTTATGCTGCCAAGACTCCCGCTTGGACTTTACGCCGCCAATATCAAACCCCTTGGACTTCTCCTTGCCAAGACCCATGCTTGGACTTTACATGCCAAGTACTCAAGACTTGGACTTTCCATCACATGTCAACCCTAGTCAACCATCAAAATCTCCCTCGAGTCAAACTCGAGTCCGGTCAATCTTGACCCGGGTTGATTGTGCCAACAATCTCCCCAAAACATTATCAGACATCAATGTCAAATATCGATGTCAAAATTCCATGTCAAACATCAAAACATCGCTCGAGTCAAACTCGAGTCTGGTCAATCATGACCTGGGCCGATTGCACCAATAATGTTTAGAGTAAGGTACTCTTTGATACATGAGCAGTAACTAGAATCCGTAGGATGAGGAAATGATACTTAGGCTAGGTGTGACGTAGTCAACCTAGTGGGGACTGACACTATAGGCCATGTCCTGAACCAAGTGGATATAAGATGCATGAAGGGAATGGGGCACGATTCATTATAGCTGCTGAAGGGTTTCAGAAATGGTTCTGGATCAACTGTTGATTTTCGATTAATTGGGGATTATGATGTACTACTAGGTGCCACTCATAATCATTCTATAATTAATGGTTAATTATAGACAACCAACATAAATCAGGAACCTATTTGGTCACACACACAACGAGCATAATCCGAAGGATTTAAAATGAGCTTGAGAATGAGATTCTCAGATCGAGAGAAACTAGGTTTTGTTGGACCAAACAAGGTGTATCATGAAATATTTACAGTCGCAATGGAAGCATGGATGGGTCGAGTCTTATGAAGACATGATGAATGAACCAAATTGGTTTGGTTCTAATCCAATGGTGGAGAATAAACCATAGGGGTTTGGTTTGTTTTAAATGAATGAACCAAAGTTGGTTCGGTTCATTTTAACTTAAAATAGACCAACATGGTTTGGTTTATTTTAACTTAAATTATTGAAGTGGGTTAACGGGTTTTGGTTATGTACCAATAACTGTTAGGAGAATATGTTCTCTATAAAAACATGGCTTAAGCGTTTTTTGTGGAGAACTTGTGTATTGAAAACCTAGCCGCCTAACCCTTCTCCTCTCCTTGCCGCCCAGCTTTTGTGCTACTGTCCACCCTTGCTGTTGGCTTCCAAGGTGCTGCCGGCCTTCCTCCGGTGACCCTCCGGCGACTCACCTTGGTTCCGGCGACCAAGGGTTGGCCGGCCATCCTCTTTGGCCAGCATAACTCCTCTGGACAGCTTGTTTCCTTGCGTGTCAAAGCATCGTTTGGACGATGTTTGAAGCTCCTGCAGTGGCTACCTTGCTGGGGATTTGATCTTCGGTAATCCTCATAGGTGGAGGATGAAGGATTCGTCAATCGGTTGACGAATACCTCTCTGGAGAAGCGAGTTTTGGGGACTCATTTTCTAATCCGAATTTTGATTCGGATTGTGATCTTCTCTCGATCACATCGTCTTCGACATGAGGCTAGTGACTCCTACGAAGATGAGGCTCGTGGCTTTGTGAAGTTATCCCGACAATACTCGACGTGGATACGGATAGAGACGATTCTAGCAAGAGACACTCCGATTGATGTCATTCCCGCTGCACATGATACGTCAGGTATAACTTGAGTAATTTCCTTTTATTGCAAAATTTGAAACTACGATTATGTCTACACATGTTGTACTATGCATGCGTGTGATGTGTGTGTTATAATAAATTAGATTTATTTCTTTTTAATTCTTCCGCTGTGCACATGTTTACCAAACATGTTCGAACACACACTCGCCACGGTGTCGGAAACCCAACAATCAGGGTCTTCAAGTGCTGTCCAAAGAAATCAACAAGCAAGTATTCAAGTTCATATTTGTAAAGTTTTCTTTACTTGTATTTGTGTAGTTTACTTGTATTAAGCTTGTATTTCTCTCTTATTTGTGTAAGATTGCTTGTACGAGGTTTATCCACCTCCGACGTGTTGTCAAGGAGTTTATTGAGTAGTGGTGTGTACATCACTAGAGGTCATTGACCTCACCCCATAGAGTAGGAACCCTAAAGTTCCGAACCATGTATATCCTATGTATTTGTTTTTGTATTTGTCTCTAGATTTAGATTTCTATATTCCGCTGCATACTAATGATTGTGTAGAGACAAACGCGAACAAATTCCATCGTCAAGCAACGAACACACCATTCACCCCCCTCTAGCACTTATCGAAGTTCCAACAAGTGGTATTAGAGCTAGGAGCTTTTCTAACGATTAACAACCGAAGCAAAAGTGCTAGAGGAGATGGAGCTACCCAATGACGTATTGGGATGGGACATCAACACTCCAATCCCATACACCCTCTATGGATGAGAAGGCTTTAATAAATGGAAGGGAAGGATTGAAGAATTCATAATGATGAGGGACTTCGAAGATTGGTCCGTCTTGATGGAAGGATTTGACTATGCAATAGGGCCAAAGGAAGGATTCCTCAAGATGAAGAAATGGACCGAGGAACAACTCCAAGAATTTGAGAAAAATAGGAAGGTAATAAAATTTTTAAGTGATTTAATTCCTAATGATGTTTTGTCTAGTTTAGGTGAATATAAAGATGCCAAGGAGCTTTGGAGCGAATTGGAAAAATTTCATGAGAAGTCCCAATCCGTCCAAGGGGATATGGAAGAAAGCTTATCCTCACAAGAAAGTGAGGATTCAAAGGTCGAGAGATGTTCGACATCCGAGGAGGTAGAAAAGAGGAAGAATTGGAGGAAGCCTCCACCTCTAGGATTGAGGGGGAGGAGAGAATCCTCACACCAGAGCAAACTCAAGAGGAACCATCTACCTCCGATCGAGAAGAAGAGGAAGTTCAAGATTCCCCTACCATGGAAGGTAACTCAAGCATTTCAATCAAAAATAAAATCCATATTATATGCTTTGAGTGTAGGGAAACCGAAAACTACAAGAGAAAGTGTCCAAAATGGGTCAAGAAGATGACACAAGTTGTGCCAAAGGCCAAGGAGACTGGATCCCCAACCATTAAGAGCAAGGAGCATGTGGTGTGCTTCAAATGCCAACAATAGGGACATTATGGAAGCCAATGCCCTAGAGGGAGGAAGAAGACCTAAGAAGGAGCATCACATGTAGGGGGAGCTTATAAAGCTAACCATAAGGTATATTTTAAGAGGAACATTTAGACATTAACCCTAAGAAGGGTAGGCATATGCCTAAAATGAAGAACCATACTCGGAGACTAAATGGAAATTCAAAAATTGGGCAATTAGAATTAGAAAATCAAGCTTTGAGGTAAAGGCTTGAGAAAATTGAAGAGACCCTTGCAAGAATGACAAATTCAATTAAAGGGTCTAGGAGTCAAAACCTAGGGTCTAGGAGGCAAGGTCCACCCAAGGGAAGAAAGGTTTAGGTTACAAACCTAAGCCCAAGGAGACCTACCACAATGTTCCATTCAATTATGGAACACAACCTAGGTCTAGGAAAACCAAGGTTATGTTGGGATGTATACTGAAAAGTCTATCTTTTGTATGAACATCTTTTTTTTTGAAATAAGAATCACATGATCATTGTTTGCATCTTTATGGTTATGCATATTGTTTGATACATTACATTGTAGATAACATGGTGTGTAGTGTCACATGAGAGATCATGTTATCAGTTCCTTGTAGAGTATAAGTAGAGGCTCACAACCGAGATGGTTTTGGACAAACCATTGGTATGGTTGTAGTGTGATTTGGTATTGGTTTGTCTTGACCATAGATTTACACTAGTACACTTTATGTGTATTGAGCAGGACCGACTTAGAGGTGACTCGATTTATTGCTGACTACATAATTGAATCGGACCTCGGATATTATTGTGTACATGCCCTTAATCCTGATATA
Source organism: Wurfbainia villosa (assembly GCA_025175895.1). Classification (NCBI taxonomy): domain Eukaryota; kingdom Viridiplantae; phylum Streptophyta; class Magnoliopsida; order Zingiberales; family Zingiberaceae; genus Wurfbainia; species Wurfbainia villosa. The sequence continues at coordinate 71,985,377 of CM046003.1, read as the reverse complement.
ATAACAGGCACATGTACTTAGTATTTTTTCTTTGATTTACCAATGGGCGAGATTTATAGATTAAATCGATAGGCTCGGTAAGTTGGGAAATGATATTATTTACATGGTGTGTCGTTGATTATAGGAGGAAACCGTGTCCTATATATTAGAATGATGATGTCCCTTTGAGGAGCTCATAAGGTTCATCATGTAAACCCTGCAGGTGGACTTGGTCCGGCATGATGATAAGGTTGAGTGGTACTACTCATGAAGTTAAATGTTGATTAATTAATTGTCAGTAAATTAATTAATTGACGGACATTCGAGATCTTAAACACGGGGAGATATTTGTACTATTAATATATGGAGCCCATATTTATTTACGAGGGTTGGTGAGATAGATCAATGATAATCCTCTAGTGGAATGGATTATCATTAATGGATCGGACTTTATGTGGGCTAGATCCATTGGGTGGGCAAGGTCCAACTCCTCCTCATGGTCCCTATTGTAGCCTATTAAAACCCTCATGAAGCCTAGATCCAATAGTGGAGATTAAATCTCTAGATCCGACGGTGCAGATTAAATCTCTAGATCCGATGGTGGAGATTAAATCTCTAGATACAATGGTGGAGATTAAATCTTTAGTTCCGACGGTGGAGATTGAAAGGAGGCTTAAGCCTAACTCTATAAATAAGGAAGAGGCTTGGGCGGCAAGATCATCCTTTTGGTGATTAGGGTTTAGGAGTGAGTGGCAACATAAGAAGATTAGGGTTTGGCTTCTCTTGGGCGGCAACCTAAGGAGTGCTTCTTTTGGCCGACGGCTACTTGGAGATTAGGGTTTGTCTCTTGGTTCTCCTTGGCCGGTGCCACCCTCATCTTCTCCATATTCATTGTCGGCGCCTTCTCCTATTTTTCCTTAGCTGACAGCAACAAGAACTCCTCTTGTTGGCCGACGCCCACTTCTTCATCTCCCTCTCCTTGGCCGGCGGCAACAAGAGAAGAAGGGAGCGTGTGTCTTCCTTTTGTTTGGAACGAGCAAGGAAGGGAAGCTAGTGATCTAGGAGGCTTCAACCCTTGGAGGATCATTGCCCACACAACGTCCAAGAGGAGGATAGGGCATACAATAGAAGATCAAGAGGTATATGCTTGTTTACTTTGATTAGTGTTCTTTTGTATTATGTATATAATTGTTTACAATTATATGTGGCTAATTTACTTTGACCCGAAGACAAACACAAAAACCGGTGATCCGTACATCGTCTATTCCGCGGATAATCGAAGAAAAGAGGTAGGTTGCTTGAACAACAATTTTGTTCAAGTGACCACTCTAATCGAATAGCATGACGATGGATCGGTTGCTTGGGTAATCCCTCTTCGTCAAAGATTATTTTTTTTAATCCAGGGACGTAGATGGGATCGCCATGCACTAGCGACCGAGTTGAAGTGGGAAGCGAAGTTTCCACCTTCAAGTGGTATCAGAGCTTTGGTTCCGCAAAACCCTTCAAGTGGTATCAGAGCCATGGTTTCTGATTTTGTGTGTTTAGGATTCGGTTACTTTTATGAGCTTATCATATATTGTATGTGCCGAATGATAGTAGGATGTGCGTAGGCTAACTTTTTGGTTGCAGGCATAAGATACAACTATTATGGCCATATGCGTGTGAATGTGATTGAGTGTGTGTAATTGTATTATTATTTGAATCCTAGGAGTTGACGAGGCTAGTATTTAATTTTTGTAATTAAGTATGGCATTGTTTAGACACTATTTTTATTTTAATTTACTTTCGATCTAGATTTCATGTACACTCCTTCGTGGAGTATAGGATCGATAGATGTAAATTAAAATAATTATTCTCGGCTCGAATCTCCAAATGGCATGTACATGGCGTAGGGAGGAGCGGACGAGATGGCGATACGATGGGAGGCATTTTGGAGAACAAAAGCCATAATAGTTGGAAAATATTTTTTTCATATTTATTACTTCTTGTTTGATATGCATGTCGTGTGCTAGGAAAATTCCTCAATTTTAAATTACTAAGTGGGAGAGGGATATTTTTTTAAATTCCCACGACCTCCATTACAATTTGACATGTGATGCAAACAAACTTGCACGTCGGCTCTGTGTGCCTTCCTCCCCATCGGATGAGTTTGTTTTGCGGATCACAGGGTCGAATATGGTTATAGGAAATTATTTAAAAGCATGTGTACTTCCCCATCGGAAGACACATAACCCGAGATAATTGCCTTGGTACCGAGTAATGGTGAACACTTAGATGCAAATAGGAGTATCCTCCCCATCGGAATCACTGCTTTTATTTTTAGGGCCGAAGAAGAACCAACTATTAATTTTATTTTTCAAAAAGTTAGGTTGACAAGATAGTATAATTAATGGGTAAAATCTCCTCTTACAAATGTAGAATTCGTATACGTCCACACGATCGTGGCATACGATATTCTCAGTGTTTTGAGGTGTTGGTTGATTTTAAAATTTTATTGTTTGAGGAATCAATAATTTTTTGAAATCTAATGTTTTGATCTATGTGATTCTTAGGTTTTTCAAAAATGACTTTCAACCCGCTTGCTGTGATACTGAAAGAAAATAAACTTACTGGACCCAATTATGTTGATTGGAAGAGGAATCTTGATATTGTCTTGACTACTGAGGAGTACAAATATGTACTCTTCGAAAAGTGTCCTCCTAAGCCTGTGGATGATTCTGGGGAAAAGGAGAAGGAGAGTTATAAGAAGTGGATAAAGGCTGATGAGATGATGCGGTGTTACATTTTGTCTTCTATGTCAAATGTATTGCAACATCACCATCAAGCCATGACCACTGCTTAAGACATGATGCTCAATCTCAAAGAGCTTTTCGGACACCATAATAGGGTTGCGAGGCAGGAAGCCATGAGGAACTTGATGATGACCACCATGATCTAGGGAACACCCCTGAGGGATCATGTTCTCAAGATGATGGCTCATTTGAATGAGCTATAAGTCCTTGGAGCTGAGATCGAAGGGGAAACCCAGGTCGATATCATTCTCCTGTCTCTACCTAGGAGTTTTGACCAGTTTCTCCTTAATTACAACATGAACAAGAGGTTGTATTCGTTGGCGGAGCTTCTGAAAGTACTCCAGGTGGTAGAGGGGCTTTTTCGTTAGAGTGCTCAGGCTCAGGCCATGGTTTCCCAAAAGGTTTCTACTTCTAAGCCGAAAGGCAAGAAGAAGAAGAAACAAGGTGGTACAAAGGTAGCGGGAGGATCTTAGGGAGGAGTGAAGAAGCTGAAAGGCAAGTGCTTCACTTGCAAGCAGACTGGACACTAGAAGAAGGACTGCCCCAACCGAAAGCAGAATAAAGGTATATCTTTTGGTCTAGTCATGGAAACATGTTTAGCGGTGTTATCTACCGGCACTTGGTGTGTAGATAAGGGAGCCACTGATCATGTCTGCAATAATTTGGAGGGGTTCCAGGAAACCAGATGACTGGCTGATGGGGAGATTATCGTTTACTTGGGCGATGCTACGAAGGTGGCGGCTATTGCAGTGGGAGATGTTTATTTATCTTTTGATAGAAATAAAGTTTTGGTTCTGAAAAATTGCCTTTATGTACCTTTATTTAGAAAGAATTTGATTTCGGTTTCTAAATTTGTTATAGATGGATATTCTATTTCTTTTAATGACATAGTTGTTATAAAAAGGAATAGTGAGATTATCTGTTCTGGTACATTGATAGGAAATTTATATACCCTTGAACCAAAATCTCCCACGATGCAAATAGAAGTAAATAACTCATCGTCTAATTCTAATAAGAGAAAAGAACCTTCAAAAATGAACCAAACATATCTTTGGCATCTAAGGTTAGGTCATATTAACCTAAGCAGAATTCAAAGGTTGATAGATGATGGGCCTCTGGGTTCATTAGTGGTGGAAGATTTCCCAACCTGCGAATCTCGCTTAGAGGGTAAAATGACCAAGAGGCCTTTTAAGGCCACGGGGTATAGAGCCAAAGATGTGTTGGAATTGGTTCATTCTGATTTGTGTGGTCCTATGTCTATCTAGGCAAGAGGTGGTTTTGAATATTCCGTCTCTTTCATAGACGATTATTCAAGATATGGATACATTTACTTGATGCGCCGCAAGTCTGAATTCTTTGACAGGTTCAAAGAATTTAAGGCTGATGTGGAGAAACTTCAAGGTAAAAATATCAAGACACTACGATCTGATCGTGGTGATGAGTACCTCTTGGGATAGTTTAGGAATTACTTATTAGAGGCTGGGATTCAATCCCAATTGTCTGCACCAGGCACACCCCAACAAAATGGTGTGGCGGAGCGAAGGAATAAGTCTCTTATGGAGATGGTTAGATCGATGATGAGTTATTCTGAGTTGCCAGATTCGTTCTGGGGGTATGCTCTGGATACGACAATGTATATTTTGAACTTGGTACCATCTAAATCAGTGCCTTCTACTCCCACAGAATTGTGGACTGGGCGAAAGCCTAGTCTGAGACATATTCAGATTTGGGGGAGTCCAGCACATGTGCTGAAGGCAGATGCTGGTAAGTTGGAACCTTGTACAGAAGTGCACTTGTTCGTTGGTTATCCTTGAGGAACGAAAGGTGGTTTGTTTTATAGTCCTAGAGATCATAGGGTGATCGTTAGCACGAACGTCAGATTTCTAGAGGATGACTATGTGATGAACCATAAGCCCATGAGTAAGATTGTTCTGGAGGAATTGGGAAGGGAAGTCACTACTTCAGTACCACCGATACAAGAGGATATACCACAAGTGACTGCACTGCGTGTCATAGAGGATACACAAGTAATACCTCGTCGTAGTGGGAGGGTTAATAGACAACCTAATAGATTCATGTTCTTGGGAGAATCTTCTGATTTGGTCCCTGGTGAACATGAACCTGATCTCTAGACATATGACGAGGCAATCCAAGATAAAGATGTGGTATCTTGGAAAAGTGCAATAAATTTTGAGATAGAATTTATGGATTCAAATAAGGTCTGAAAGCTAGTAGAACCACCCAATGGTGTAAAAACCATTGGATGCAAGTGGATCTACAAAAGAAAGAAAGGAATAGATGGGAAGGTTGAAACCTTCATAGAAAGACTTGTTGCGAAAGGGTATACTCAGAAAGAGGGTATCGATTACGAGGAGACTTTTTCACCGGTAGTCATGCTTAAGTCTATCCGGATTCTCTTATGTATTGTTGCACATATGAATTATGAGGTGTGGCAAATGGATGTCAAGACAACTTTCCTTAATGGAAGTCTTGAGGAAAACATCTATATGAAGCAACCAGAGGGATTCATTGCAAAGGGCTAAGAGCATCTTGTGTGCAAGCTTAATCAGTCCATTTATGGATTGAAGCAAGCTTCAAGATCTTGGAACATCCGCTTTGATGAGGTAATCCAGTCTTATGGATTTATTCAAAGTCCGGATGAGTCTTGTGTATACAAGAGATGTGACAAAAACATAGTGGTATTTCTTGTACTATATGTAGATGACATTTTGTTAATTGGCAACAATGTCAAGGTGTTATCAGACGTAAGGGTATGGTTGTCCAAACAGTTTGATATGAAGAACTTGGGAGAAGTGGGACACATCCTTGGGATCAAGGTTATAAGGGATCGCAGGAAAAGGATGTTGTGCTTATCTCAAGCTTCATACATAGACACCATTTTGGCTCGTTTTAGCATGCAAAACTCCAAGAAAGGTTTTCTACCTTCTAGGCATGGAGTACCTTTATCTAAAGAGATGTGTCCTAGAACATCAAAGGAGATAGAGGAGATGAAGGTTGTTCCTTATGCTTTGGCAGAAGGAAGCCTCATGTATGCTATGCAATGTATGAGACCAGATATCTGCTTTGTCATTGGCATGGTTAGCAGATATCAGAGTAATCCAGGACAGGGACATTGGACTACAGTAAAGCATATATTGAAGTGCCTGAGAAGGACTAGGGATTATATGCTGGTATACCAAGCAGATCAAGTACTCCCTGTGGGTTACACAGATTTCGACTTTCAATCATATAGGGATAACAGTAAGTCTACCTCAGGCTTTGTGTTTACTTTGGGAGGTGGAGCCATTGTATGGAGGAGTGTCAAACAGAAATGCATGGTGGACTCCACCATGGAAGCTAAGTATGTGGCAGCCTCTGAGGCGACCAAAGAAGCTGTATGGCTCAGGAACTTCTTGATGGACTTGGATGTGATTCCTGGTTTGCCCAGAACTATCACAATTTTTTGTGATAACAGTGGTGCAGTTGCAAACTCAAAGGAACCACGAGCCCATAAGGCAAGTAAACACATAGAGCGCAAGTACCACCTGATACGAGAAATCGTAAAGGAGGTAGAAGTTGTTGTCGCCTAGATTGCATCAGAGGATGACCTGGTAGATCCTTTCACTAAAGCCCTTCTAGCGAGAGCTTTGATAGGCATGTGGAGGGAATGGGAATCAGATGTATGGTAGTATGAGGATAGCATAGTCTTTTAGTATAAGTGGGAGATTATTGAGATGTATATTGAAAAGTCTATCTTTTGTATGAACATCTTTATTTTTGAAATAAGAATCACATGATCATTGTTTGCATCTTTATGGTTATGCATATTGTCTGATATATTACATTGTAGATAACATGGTGTGTAGTATCACACGGGAGATCATGTTATCAGATCCTTGTAGAGTATAAGTAGAGGCTCACAACCGAGATGGTTTTGGACAAACCATTGGTATGGTTGTAGAGTGATTTGGTATTGGTTTGTCTTGACCATAGAATTACACTAGTACACTTTGTGTGTATTGACCAGGACCGACTTAGAGGTGATTCGATTTATTGCTGACTACATATTTGAATCGGACCTCAGATATTATGGTGTACATGCTCTTAATCCCGATATAATAACGGGCACATGTACTTAGTATTTATTTCTTTGATTTACCATTGGGCAAGATTTATAGATTAAATCGATAGGCTCGGTAAGTTAGGAATTGATATTATTTACATGGTGTGTTGTTGATTATAGGAAGAAATCATGTCCTATATATTAGGATGATGATGTCCCCTTGAGGAGCCCATAAGGTTCATCATGTAAACCCTGCAGGTGGACTTGGTCTAGCATGATGATAAGGTTGAGTGGTACTACTAATGGAGTTAGATGTTGATTAATTAATTATCAGTTAATTAATTAATTGATGGACATTCGAGATCTTAAACCCGGGGAGATATTTGTACAATTAATATATGGAGCCCATATTTATTTATGGGGGTTGGTGAGGTAGATCTATGATAATCCTCTAGTGGAATGGATTTTCATTAATGGATCGGACTTTAAGTGGGCTAGTTCCATTAGGTGGCCAAGATCCAACTCCTCCTCATGGTCCATATTATAGCCTATTAAAACCCTCATGAAGCCTAGATCCAATGGTGGAGATTAAATCTCTAGATCCGACGGTGGAGATTAAATCCCTAGATCCGACGGTGGAGATTAAATCTCTACATCCTGTTAGTGAAAGCCCTAGAGCCAATCATATGATGATTGTTGTATGGACTTTATTGTATCATATTCCTATTTATAAAGGCATGGTTATTATATTTACTTGTATTGGTGCCAAATAACTAAATATAATAATGTCCTTGAGTAGTAGGTTCTTATCTATATCAATCGATTGGTTGAATCGATAATGAGATGATATAGAGAACACTACTCTTAATCATTCCTAGTCGAGTATTAACATTCAGGGACAATGTTAATGCGTAGAGACTAGCTTGTAGGTCAACAAGATGACTTGATCTCACAAGTCATGGATATGAGATATCAAGTTGACACATGGGTATGCATTGGAGAATGTATACTGAATGACCCGCCATGAGAAAGTATCATGGATCGTTATATGAGTGTCATATACTTTCTCATGTGGCTATTAGTATGACTATTAGTCCTTAGACACTGAAGTCACCATGGTTCCCTACATAAGGAGTTGCATACTTTGGCGTCAGCGTCAGTAAATGGGTGGACTATAAAGGCGATTACTGGGTATGTAACAAATTATGCGGAGGGATGTGAGTGATGTAGATGGGATCTATCCCTCCTATATGACGGGGGTGACATCGATATTCTTGATAGAGTGAGACCACAAAGTGCATGGCCATGCCCAAATGAGTCAATATGAGATATTGAGCTCATTTGATTAGAGTGAGTCTACTTGGAGTTCAAGATTTAGATTGTACCGAGGATGACACGGTCTATGCCTCGATTGGTCAATCTAGATGTCAAGGATAGAGGACATTGTCACATATTGTGAGAGTCACAATTAGTAGTCACAAAGGTGATGTTGGAGCTCAACATTCTTGTAACTTGGGTAGCAATGATGTGTTGCTAGATACCGCTCATTGCTTATGTTCCTAAATCGGTTTAGGGACATTGCCAACGTTACAAGAACCTATAGGGTCACACACATAAGAGCACTTAGATGGAGATTAGGTTCATATGATGAACCATGAGGATTAGGTTCATGGGATGAACCAAATTGGATTAAGAGTAATCCAAATTAGACTAATTGAGTTAGACTCAAGTTGATTCAAGTGTTGAATGAGTCTAATTGAGATTTGATTCATCAAATCAATTTAAATTAATGAATAGAGATTCATTATATTAAATTGACTTGAGTCAAGTGGTTAGATTTGATCAACCATGGGAGATTAGAGGTCAAGTTTGACTTGACTTGAGAGGGAAGATGAAAGGTCAAGTTTGACTTGACCAAATGCCATGTCATGATGATGACTAGGCATGGCCGGCCAATGATGATGCTCCACATCATCATTGACTTGGTCAATTGGTGCCACATCATGAGGGAGACCAAGGGTCATGGGAGTTACATGCATGCATGTAACCCCCCCTCCATGAAGTGGCCGGCCACTTTGGGGTTATGGGTGGAGAATTCATTTGGTGAGTTACACACAATAACTTCATCTTCTTCCTTGGGAATTTTTCTCTCAAGCTCTCCCTCTCCAACCTCATCTTGCCGAGACACCATAGAGGAGTGCTAGCACACTCAAGTGTCTTTTTCTCCACCTATTGCTTGTGTGGATACCATAGAGGAGTGTGCACTTGACACTCTCGAGTTCCGGCGGACTTTTTGGACGAGCGGGATAAGCGAAGGGCGTCGCTACGAGGGTAACGTTCTAACCTCTTAGATCTAAGGTAGATCTAGGATTTTTGTAAGCACATACATGTAATTATAATTTTTATACTTCGCATGGATCCGTGGCCGGGGCTTCCGAGGTTTCCGCAACGCAAAAAGCGGTTTTTGCGGCTCGGAAAAACCCAACAGTGGTATCAGAGCCACGTGCGAAGCATGTATGTGTTTCGTTTTTGTAGTTTTTATATTAGATATAAAAATTACAGATTTATATGTTTCTATAAATTTTCTTATTTTATATAAATTTTGGGTATTTTTCTCATAGAGTCAAGCTGAGTGTTGGGACACTCGTGAAGCTTCAACCGTCGAGAAAAACTCTCCGAATCGGCGAGTTCTCGCTTTAGGTTTTGGGACAGCGACTTAAGTCGCTGTAAGATCATGTAGGGACACTCGCGAAGTTTATTTTTGCAGTAGAGCGCTGCCCTATCCCGAAGGGCCATGTCCCTTGATCGCGCCGAAACCTTAAGCCGGGACGTTACGGAGAGTTGACTCATAAATTCGAAATAAATTAGGAAAAATTATAGAAATTTCTGTAAAAATACATAATTTAGAATTATGTATAATTCTGTGATTGTCATGGCCCAATAACCCAATTGGATTGGATTAAGTGTGTTGTAATTCATAATCGGCTGCGTGCTTTTGTTATGCGTGTTGTAAAGTGTTTGCGACCTGCGGCGTCGCCTATTCTTTAATATTCTAGTTGTAAATAGTTTTAGACTCGAATGTAACTCGAGTTTTCGTATTTGTAATGTACAAAAATGGAGCGGTGGAAAGTCCACTTGAAGACGAGCTTACGAGAAGGGTGGCGACGACACATGGCGGTCAAAGGCGCTTGGAGAAGCCGCTAGCCTTAGGTTGCCGTCCGATCTTCTCATTGGCTTGAGAAGATCGTAGTAGAACCATGACTATATCACATTTAATGATATATATATATGTTGATATATATATATGTATATTTAATTGATTTTGCTTGTATGTATGTGATGCATGTACTAGTAGAAACATGTTTGTATGTATATGATGCATGCTAGGTTAATTTTCTTGTATGTATATGATGCATGCTAGAATAATTAATGTATGTATATGATGCATGCTAATATAGGATAATAAAGGCCTAAATATTATAAGATACACATTTACGATTAGATTAGATCATAATCGAATCAACTCGAAAATGCCTCTAAGCCTTGATACCCATCACTACCTCGATCATTTGTTGTTGTTGAATGCGCGAGCAAGCATATTATCTTGGTAGGGCGGAGGGACAATCTTGGTCCCGCCTATCACGACTCGGGTTAGAGTAAGCTCAATTAGATTGAGCAAAACTAGTTAACTCGATTGGATCGAGTAGAACTATAGGCGTATTCGATCGTTGGAAAGATAGGTTAAGATCGCATTTACACTAAATCTTGGGCGATTTAGCCAAAGCTAACTCAAGGTCTTTTGTAAATGTGGGTCTTAATCCTATAAACAAGAGTTGCATAGAGATGTAATTGGTAATGTGTTACCCACCGATCGTACTAAGTCTTGGGCGATTTAGCCAAAGCTAACTCAAGGCTTAGTATGATGTGGATCTTGTCCCGCAAGAATTATAGCTAGTTTGTATGAATCTAGTAAAAGTGGTTTGACCACATCCATAATTCGATTCTACAAAATTCCTATAATTTAGTGGGAGCATCATTTGATTAAAGGCCTAATTAAATGATAAAAGGAATATGATATTAATCCTCTGCATTGTATGTTGTAGATTACTATGTCAACAAACACGAACACTCTCTCTCTGCGATCCGTCCTTGAGAAGGACAAGCTCAATGGAGCAAATTTCCTGGACTGGTACAGGAACTTGAGAATTGTTCTCACCCAAGAAAGGAAGGCATGCGTCTGAGCGCCCATTCAGGAGGCACCTCACTGCCAATGCCTCGCGGTGACAAAGATGCTTACGAAGCATCAGATGATGCATTAGATGTGTCATGTCTAATGCTCGACCATGAACCGAGCTTGAGAGTTCATGAATGCTTATGATATGGTTGGACATCTTCGTCAACTATATCAAGGACAAGCTAGGCATGAGAGATATGAAGTCTCTAAGGCATTATTTGGGTCCAAAATGCAAGAAGGGACTCCCGTAGGTACATATGTACTCAAGATGATTGGGTACGTAGAAAACCTACAAAGGCTGGGATTCCCACTTGGCCAAGAGCGCCTTGACCTAATCTTGCAATCTTTGCCACAAGCCTTCAATCAATTTGTCATGAATTATAACATGAATGAAATTGATAAGCCATTACTGAAATGCTCGGCATGTTGAGAAGCTGCGAGCTTAACCTTAAGAAGGTAAATCGACACCATTTTGATGGTGCGAGAAGAAGAAAGGCAAGCAAGCCTAAAGGTAAGGGAAAGTCCCAAGCCAAGGGCAAAGACTTAAACCCAAAGGAGGGTAGCGAGGAAGGGCTTGCTTCTTACAGCGAGGCGAGACAGGCTTGGCGTAGCGCAAGGCATACTGGAAGATCTTAAGAAGAAGAGAAGTGAGACTTCTATAAATAGTAAATATAGAAGTCAATCTATCTATTTCTTCATCTTGGGTATTAGATCGGATGTGCATCTCACATTTGTACCCAATGTGCGGTGAGAAATAGCGGGGCATTGACAAAGGCGAGGTGGACCCTACAGTAGGCAATGGAGCAAGGGTTCTGCTTTATTCTTTGTAGGAACTTATGATCTATCTCTGCCCTCACAGGCTTGTACTATATTAGATGAATGTTGTTATATGTGCGCCTTAACTAAGAACATCATTTGATTTCTTGTTTGGACAAGAAAGGGTTTTCATTTATAATAAAGAACAAATGTTGTTGATTTATTTAAATGATATGTTCTATTGTAGTGCACCTCTAATGAGCGGACTCTACTTTCTAGACTTAGAGAGCCCTATCTATAACATAAGTACCAGAGGTTCAAGTCAAATGAGTTAGACAAACCTATCTCTGGCATTGTCGCAGGTCACATAAATGAAACTTATCTCGGCTCCATAAGGATGGGCTAGCTCATTTGATTTTGAATCATATGAGACATGCGAGTCTTGCCTTTTAGGCAAGATGACCAAGACTCTCCTTTAGTGGACATAGCGAAGAGCAACAGATTTGTTAGGACTTATACATAGTGATGTATGTGGTCCTTTCAATTCTTTGCTAGAGGTGGTTCTGGTGCTTCATTACATTCTTGATGACTTGGTAGATATGGTTATGTGTATCTTATGACACATAAATCGAATCCTTTGAAAAGTTCAAAGAATTCAAGAATGAAGTACAAAACTAGCTTGGCAAGAGTATTAAGATACTTGATCGGATCGAGGTGGTGAATACCTTAGCCATGAGTTTCGTGACTATCTAGGAGTGTGGGATTCTATCCCAACTCACTCCTCTGGAACACCAGGTGGAATGGTGTATCGAAAGGAGGAATCGTACCCTATTGGATATGGTATGATCTATGATGAGTCACACATCTTCCTATATCCTTTTTTTGGGGATATGCTCTGCGGACACAGCTGACCTTTACCCTTAACAGTGTACCATCAGGCATGGTAAAGACACCATATCGATATGGACAGGGAAAAATCCCAAGATGTCTTTTATGAGGATTTGGGGTTGTGAGGCTTACGTTTGACGTCAAGTCTCGAACAAAAGACCCAAATCGATAGGTGCTATTTTGTTGGATATCCCAAGGATACAAAGGATATTACTTCTACATTCGATCGGCCTACAAAGTGTTTGTGGCAAAGACTAGGGTTTTTCTAGAAAGGGATTTTGTTTCTAGAAAAACTAGTGGGAGTACCTTCGATCTTGAAGAAATTCAAGATAAGGACCATATGCTGAGGCCTTGATGGAGGTTGAGCAGGGAACCACAAAGTGTTGTGGTGTGATGAGGTTGTTGCACAAAGAGTTGTGAAACAACCACTACAAATAGACCTACCTCTTCAGTCGATGCGATAGTGCGTCGTCGGCTGAGAGATACTCATTTCTCTTGTCGACCATGATGGCGTTATGCTCATTGAGAATGAGCCTACCTCCTATCGAAGGCTGTGATGAGCCTAGATTCGAGAAATGGCTAGGCGCCATGAGATCGAGATGGAATCCATGTACACTAACCAAGTATGGACTTTGGTTGATCCACTGAAGGGTCAAACCCATTGGGTGTAAGTGGGTCTTTAGGAGAAAAGGCGGCATGGATGGACTTACGCATACCTATAAGGGCGATTGATGGCTAAAGGTTTCAAGCAAATTCATGGTATTGACTATGATGAAACCTTTTCTCAATGGCGATGTTTAAGTCCATTCGGATCTTGCTTGCTATTGATACCACGATTATGAGATCGGCAAATGGATGTCAAAACCGGCGTTTACGAATGGAAACTTACTCGAGGATGTGTACATGACACAACGAGGTTTTGTAGATCCACACATCTTGGGAAGGTATGCAGCTGCAAAGGTCCATTTATGGGCTAAAGCAAGCTTCTCTGGAATCTTCGATTCGATGATGCGATCAAAGCAGTTTGGTTTCATCAAGAATGAAGATGAACCACTGTGTCTACAAGAGGGTTAATGGGAACACATTGTGTTCCTTGTATTGTATGTGGATGACATACTACTCATTGGGAATGACATCCCTTAGCTCTGATGCATGAAGACTTGGTGAGGCGTGCTTCTCAATGAAGGACTTAGGTGAAGCGACACTTTGTATTCTAGGCATCAAGATCTATAGAGATAGATCTAAGAGATTGCTTGGCCTAAGTCAGTACATACATTGACAGTATTACTTGGTTTGCCATGCAGAATTCCAAGAAAGGACTTCTGCCGATGTCACATGGTGTGAGTCTTTCGAAGACTCAAAGTCCCTCTTCTAGAGAGGAGAGAGACCGCATGGATAAGATCCATTACGCATCTGCTATAGGATCTATCATGTACGCCATGCTGTGTACTCGTCCTGATGTCTCGTATGCTTTGAGCATGGCAGTAGATACGATCGAATCGGTGGCGTCAGCGGATAGCGATCAGAATATTCTTAAGTACTTGAGAAGGACTAAAGAATATTTCTTGATATTTAGGCGATGAGGAGCTAGGCGTAAAGGTTACAGTGATGCGACTTCCAAGTGGCCGAGGATGATTATAGATCGCGATCGGGGTTCGTGTTTTGCTTGAATAGGTAACGTGGTGGAAGAGTTCCAGCGGAGACCGATTATTGATTCTAGCGTAGAATATATCGGTGCTTCCATCTCATTCGTGAGATTGTCGATCGAGGAGATGTGAAGATTTGCGAGTACCCACGAGGCTAACATCGAGATCCCTTGACCAAGGCTTTGTACGAGAAAAAGCATGATGGTCACACTAGGTCATTGGGTATTTGATACTACGATGATTGGCACTAGTGCTAGTGGGAGATTGTTAGTGAAAGCCCTAGAGCCAATCATATGATGATTGTTGTATGGATTTTATTGTATCATATTCCTATTTATAAAGGCATGGTTATTATATTTACTTGTATTGGTGCCAAATAACTAAATATAATAATGTCCTTGAGTAGTAGGTTCTTATCTATATCAATCGATTGGTTGAATCGATAATGAGATGATATAGAGAACACTACTCCTAATCATTCCTAGTCGAGTATTAACATTCAGGGACAATGTTAATGCGTAGAGACTAGCAGGGAGGTCAACAAGATGACTTGATCTCACAAGTCATGGATATGAGATATCAAGTTGACACATGGGTATGCATTGGAGAATGTATACTGAATGACCCGCCATGAGAAAGTATCATGGATCGTTATATGAGTATCATATACTTTCTCATGTGGCTATTAGTATGACTATTAGTCCTTAGACCTGAAGTCACCATGGTTCCCTACATAAGGAGTTGCATACTTTGGCTTCGTCAAACGTCACCCGTAAATGGGTGGACTATAAAGGCGATTACTGGGTATGTAACAAATTATGCGGAGGATGTGAGTGATGTAGATGGGATCTATCCCTCCTATATGATGGGGTGACATCGATATTCTTGATAGAGTGAGACCACGAAGTGCATGGCCATGCCCAAATGAGTCAATATGAGATATTGAGCTCATTTGATTAGAGTGAGTCTACTTGGAGTTCAAGATTTAGATTGTACCGAGGATGACACGGTCTATGCCTCGATTGGTCAATCTAGATGTCAAGGATAGAGGACATTGTCACTTATTGTGAGTCACAATTAGTAGTCACAAAGGTGATGTTGGAGCTCAACATTCTTGTAACTTGGGTAGCAATGATGTGTTGCTAGATACCGCTCATTGCTTATGTTCCTAAATCGGTTTAGGGACATTGCCAACGTTACAAGAACCTATAGGGTCACACACATAAGAGCAATTAGATGGAGATTAGGTTCATATGATGAACCATGAGGATTAGGTTCATGGGATGAACCAAATTGGATTAAGAGTAATCCAAATTAGACTAATTGAGTTAGAGTCAAGTTGATTCAAGTGTTAAATGAGTCTAATTGAGATTTGATTCATCAAATCAATTTAAATTAATGAATAGAGATTCATTATATTAAATTGACTTGAGTCAAGTGGTTAGATTTGATCAACCATGGGAGATTAGAGGTCAAGTTTGACTTGACTTGAGAGGGAAGATGAAAGGTCAAGTTTGACTTGACTAAATGCCATGTCATGATGATGACTAGGCATGGCCGGCTAATGATGATGCTCCACATCATCATTGACTTGGTCAATTGGTGCCACATCATGAGGGAGACCAAGGGTCATGGAAGTTACATGCATGCATGTAACCCCCCCTCCATGAAGTGGCCGGCCACTTTGGGGTTATGGGTGGAGAATTCATTTGGTGAGTTACACACAATAACTTCATCTTCTTCCTTGGGAATTTTTCTCTCAAGCTCTCCCTCTCCAACCTCATCTTGCCGAGACACCATAGAGGAGTTCTAGCACACTCAAGTGTCTTTTTCTCCACCTATTGCTTGTGTGGATACCATAGAGGAGTGTGCACTTGACACTCTCGAGTTCCGGCGGACTTTTGGACGAGCGGGATAAGCGAAGGGCGTCGCTACGAGGGTAACGTTCTAACCTCTTAGATCTAAGGTAGATCTAGGATTTTTGTAAGCACATACATGTAATTATAATTTTTATACTTCGCACGGATCCGTGGCCGGGGCTTTCGAGGTTTCCGCAACGCAAAAAGCGGTTTTTGCGGCTCGGAAAAACCCAACACATCCGACGGTGGAGATTAAATCTCTAGATCCAACGGTGGAGATTGAAAGGAGGCTTAAGCCTAACTCTATAAATAAGGAAGAGGCTTGGGCGGCAAGATCATCCTTTTGGTGAATAGGGTTTAGGAGTTGGTGGCAACATAAGAAGATTAGGGTTTGGCTTCTCTTGGGCGGCAACCTAAGGAGTGCTTCTTTTTGTTGGGTTTCCGGCACCGCGGCGAGTGTGTGTTCGAACATGTTTCGTAAACATGTACACAGCGGAAGAAATAAAAATAATAAATCTAATTTAATACAACACACACACAACACGCATGCATAGTACAACATGTGTAGACAAAACCATAGTTTCAAATTTTACAATAAAAGGAAATTTATTCTACGTATACCTGACGTATCACGTGTAGCGGGAAAGGCATCAACCGGAGCGATCCTAGCTAGAATCGCCTCTATCCGTATCCACGCCGAGTATCTTCGGGATGACTTCATAAAGTCACGAGCCTCATCTTCGTACGAGTCACTAGCCTCGTGTCGAAGACGATGTGATCTAGAGAAGATCACAATCCGAGTCAAAATTCGGATTCAAAATGAGTCCTCAAAAAATCACTTCTCCAGAGAGGTACTCGTCAACCGTTTGACGAATCCTTCGTCCTCCACCTATGAGGATTATTGGAGATCGAATCTCCGACAAAGTAGTCATTGTCGGAGCTCCGAACGTCGTCCAAACGACACTCCGACACGAAGGAAAAACTGGACAGCTTGGTGGAGGAGTTAGCGTCGGCCAAAGGGAAGAGGGCCAGCTAGTTCTTGGTCACCGGAGCCAAGGAGGATCACCGGAGAGTCGCTGGAGGATCGCCGGTTGAAGTTTGGATGTCGACAACAACTTGGACGGCGGCACAAGGGTGGGCGGCAGCTAGGGTTTGGGCGCGGACCACAAGAGGAGAAGGAGAGGGGGGCGGCAACTTGGATTAGGGCTCTCATTAAACCCTTGAGCCCTATTTTATAGATAACAAATTCTCCTAATAGTTATTGGTTCATAACCAAAACCCATTAACCCGCTCCATTAATTTAAGTTAAAATAAACCAAACCGATTTGGTCTATTTTAAGTTAAAACGAACCGAACCAACTTTGGTTCATTTGTTTAAAATAAACCAAACCCCTTTGGTTTATTCTCCACCATTGGATTAGAACCAAACCAATTTGGTTCATCCATCATATCTTCATAAGACACGATCCATCCACGCTTCCATTGCGACTGAAACAATTTTTTGCTCGCTCCTCGTTTGGTCCAACCAAACCAAGTTTCTCTTGGTCTGAGAATCTCATTCTCAAGCTCGTTTTAAATCCTTCGGATTACACTCGTTGTGTGTGTGACCAAATAGGTTCTCGGTTTATGTTGGCCGTCTATAATTAACCATTAATTATAGAACGATCATGAGTGGCACCTAGTAGTACATCATGATCCCCAATTAACCGAAAAGATCAACGGTTGATCGAAAACTATTTCTGAAACCCTTCAATAGCTACAATGAATCGTGTCCCATTCCCTTCACTCATCTTATACCCACTTGGTTCAGGACATGGTCTATCGTGTCAGTCCCCACTAGGTTGCGTACATCACACCTAGCCCAAGTATCATTTCCTCATTCTACGGATTCTAGTTACTGCACATGTATCCAAGAGTACCTTACTCTAAACATGTAACGCTTTGGCCAAAGACTTTAGTAACAATCCGACGAGAGGCCATGGGTATACATCTCCTCGCAAGGAGTGGTGAATCCTTTATAGGCTATTCAAACACCTTCAATCACTTCGACTTATACCCAATCATCCTGGGTCCACATCTCCTCAGAGATGCTTGCTTAAGATGTCAAAGCATAAGTCTTCATGATCAAGATGACTTGAATATCGTAAGTCAAAGGAACATCGCACTTAAGCTGCGATAAGAACTTCATTGACATATCTATATATGCAGAGAACCATATGAAGTCTTAAGGCTGGTCACTCCAATGAACTAGTTACCATAACTAGCATCCACGATTAACTCCGGACGTCGCAATGTCTCCAGCTAGTGAGAATTAGCTGCTTGGATATACCAAGGAGTACACCTCGTGCTAGTCTCGACAGAATCGACGGTGTCCTAATCCATCAATTCATCGACTAGGGATAATTCCGATACATCACAATTACACATGTAGAGATATTAGTTGTGATCCAATCACAAATTCTCTCATGCTGTGAATCGTATCGTGGACATTCAGTAAATGAGTTTAAGATCTAATCAAATACATGAAAACATGTATACTCAAATAGTGAATATTCATTTATCATATAAATGGTTCAAACATAAGGCGATTGCCTTATGACATCTCTCATGTATTACTAACAAACTCCCACTTGGCCTAATGCCAATCGCTACGGTATCCAATACCATAAGCTCTAACATGACCCTTAAACTTACTTTGAGGTAATGCCTTAGTCAAAGGATCCGCTAAATTTCTTTCAGTGGAGATTTTCTCGATTTGTATTTCCTTCCTACTAATGATCTCTCTGATCAGATGATAGCGGCGAAGCAAATGTTTGGATCGTTGATGAGACCTTGGCTCTTTCGCCTGTGCAATTGCTCCATTGTTGTCGAAGTAGACCGGTATTGCTTCAACAATGGCTGGAACCACACCAAGTTCATAAATGAACTTCTTGATCCAAACCGCTTCCTTTGCTGCTTCCGAAGCTGCAATGTATTCTACCTCAATGGTAGAATCCGCTACAGTGTCTTGTTTGGAACTTTTCCATCTCACTGCGCCCCCATTCAAGGTGAACACATACCCAGACTGAGACATGGAATCATCCTTGTCCGTCTGGAAGATGGCATCCGTATACCTGCGTATCACCATGTCCCCTTCTCCATATATTAGGAACACATTCTTAGTTCTTCTCAAGTATTTAAGGATCGTCTTAACAGCCGCCCAATGATCCATTCCTGGATCAGACTGGTATCTACTCGTGACACTCAGAGCATACAATACATCGGGCCTTGTACATAACATAGCATACATGATAGATCCTATTGCAGATGCATAAGGAATCTTACTAATGCAAATTCTCTCGTCTTATGTGCGCGAACACATAGACTTCGAAAGGTGTATCCTATGCCTAATGGGTAGGAAACCTTTCTTGGATTCCAACATGCTAAACCTCTTTAGCACTCAATCTATATATGTAGACTGTGAAAGACCAAGAAACCATTTCGATCTATCTCTATAGATCTTAATCCCGAGGATGTAGGTTGCTTCTCCCAGGTCTTTCATGGAGAATGTCTTGGACAGCCAAATCTTAACTGACTGTAAGACTGAAACATCGTTTCTATAAGTAATATGTCATCGACATACAATACTAACAACACGACTGCACTCCCACTAACCTTCTTGTACACACAAGGTTCGTCTGAATTTTGCGAGAAATCAAACCTTTTGATTGTCTCATCAAAACAGATATTCCAGCTCCTGGATGCTTGCTTTAATCCATATATAGACCGTCACAATTTCCATACCTTGGTTTTATCAACCGATGTGAAACCCTCAGGTTGTATCATATACACGTCCTCGAGCAGGTTTCCATTAAGGAAAGCTGTTTTCACATCCATCTGTCATATCTCATAATCATAATGAGCCACTATGGCCAGGAGCATCCAAATGGATTTAAGCATAGTAACAGGCGAATAGGTTTCGTCATAATCAACACCTTACTTTTGACGATATCCTTTCGCCACCAATCTAATCTTATAGGTAATCACATTACCATCCATGTCAGTTTTCTTCTTGAAAACCCACTTGCACCCTATAGGCTTTATGCCTTCAGGTGGGTCAACCAAGTTCCAAACTTGGTTTTCATACATGGAATCCATTTCCGACTTCATGGCTTCAAGCCACTTATCCCTTTCTGAACTTGTCAGAACTTATTCATAACTGGTAGGCTCCTCATCGTCAATGAGTAACACGTCGTTCAATTCACTTACGAGAAATCCATATCTCTCAGGAATATTGTGTGTTCTACCAGATCTACAAATATGTGGTGTTACAATAGGTCCAACCGATGGCTCATCACTATGAGTTACTGGATGTTGTGCTTCACCAGGTATTTCATCAATGTCTATTTGAGTCTCTCGAGCCTCCTCAAGCTCGATGACACTCCCACTGTTTTCTTGCAAGAGAAACTCTTTCTCTAGAAACACAGCATGCCTTGAAACAAATACCTTTTGTTCCACAGGATGATAGAATTGGTAACCCATTGTTTGCTTAGGGTATCCAATAAATAGACATTTATCAGACTTAGCATCCAATTTGTCTGATACAATCTGCTTCACATAAGTAGGACAACCCCATATCTTCAAGTAAGATACCTGAGATTTCTTACTATTCCATATCTCATATGGAGTAGTAGAGACTACCTTGGTTGACATTATGTTTAACAAGTAAATAGATGTCTGAAGTACATAGCCCCAAAAAGACTTGGGAAGATTCGCATGATTCATCATTGACCTGCCCATGTCCAATAAGGTCCGGTTACGCCTCTCAGATACACCATTATGCTGTGGTGTATATGGCGGAGTCCATTGAGACAATATACCATTGTCTCTTAGATAATCTAGAAACTCTTTGACTTAAGTATTCACCACCTCAATCCGATCGAAGTATTTTAATACTCTTTTCATGTTGTTTCTCTACTTTATTTCTAAATTCCTTGAACCTTTCAAAGGCTTCAGACTTGTATTTCATCAAGAACACATACCCAAACCATGAGTGATTATCGGTGAAGGTAATGAAGTAGCTATAGCCTCCTAAAGCTTGAGTTGACATAGGTCCACATACATCAGTATGTATTAGACCTAGCAACTCTCCCACTCGTTCACCTTTTCCTGTAAAATGTAACTTAGTCATCTTTCTTTTTAAGCATGAATCGCATGTATCGTATGAATCCAATTCAAACAATTACAGAATTCCACATCGGTGTAATTCGGACATGTGTTTCTTGCTTGCATGGCCAAGACGACAATACCATATGTAGGAGTCTAATTGATTATCCTTTCGAGCACGCTTGTTGCTCACTTCGATATTGAAAATGTCACTGGATACGTCCAATGTATAAATACCATTGCTTAAAGTTCTAGTCCCATAAAGAACTCCATTCAAAGTTATGTAACAACAATTGTTACTAAAAGTCAAATGGTACCCATTTCTATTTAAACAAGAAATAGAAATGATGTTCTTTATCAACGAAGGAACATAAAAGCAATTATCCAGTTCTAAGACAAGTCCTGCAGAGAGTTTCAACAAATATGTTCCGATGGCGAGTGTAGCAACCTTTGCTCCATTCCCAACACGTAAATTTGACTCTCCCTTGACAAGTCTTCTTCTATTCCTTAGCCCATGTATGTCATTACATATATGTGAGCCACACTCAGTATCCAATACCCAAGTGTTCGAGGAAATAGAATGACAATCAATAAAAAGATATTTGAAGAAGATGGGGCATCCGATGCCTTATTCTTCTTCACGAACTCAAGATAAATCTTGCAATTTCTTCGCCAATGGCCCTCCTTGCCATAATGATGGCAAGTATCCTTTTGAGCTGGTTCTGTCTTTTTAGCCTTTTTCTTCCCCTTTTGCTATTCGAATGACTTCCTCTTAGAACCTTTCTTCAAGGAATCAACTTACAGCACCGTCCCCTGCTCATGCTTCACAAAAGACTCCACAGTCTTTAGCATGTTGAGCAGTACCACAGATGAACCTTCTTGTATCTCAGAGGTGAAGAGGAGCTTGGAGACTTCGAACCTTTCGAATCTCACTTGCTCATCAACCAACTCATAAAGATGAAAGACTATGGTATGAGCATCCATATGCTCATGCTGCTTTCGCAGCTCAGGTACCATCATGGCTAGCATGATGCAACTCGCCATTTCAGAATCAGTCACATGTTTCTGATAGGCCAACAATTGGTCCAGAGTTGCATTGTCACTAGGACGGGTGGGAAGAGGCGCTTCGAGGATATTCACAAGCTTTTCAACCTTGAGAACAATTCTCAGGTTGAATCCAAAAGCCAGTCCAAGAAGTTTGACCCAGTCAATTTATTTGAATCCAAGATAGAGTGCAAATTCAAAGACATCATGATAAATCAATTAACTTAGAAATACAAAATGAGCATATATGAGAAAGATGATTTAAAATAGATCAATATACATTCATAAATCCCATTCATTTTTCGAATTTCAAAAACCCCAAAATCACTTCGGGAGATCGTAGGTCCATCTCCGAATGGGCTGATATCCATCATAGATATGAACAACCTTGGAGAGAGTCCAACAAGTCATTCATAGCTACGATGGTAGGTATCAAATATACCGATTACATATCACATATATGCAACTATCACAATGTGCTATCAACTAATTGAATGTTCACACATATATCGGGTTGTTAACTCATTAACAAGTATGCATCATATGCATAGCACCCAACTTCACCTCCCTTCACATTGACCTTGGAGAGAGTCCAACAAGCCGATGCTCCAGGTTAAAGGCAACCTATTAATCGAGAAATAGTTTTAATACGGTTAGAGCGCATTCAACCAATTAGCCCGGCTTAGAGAGAGTCCAACAACCAAAGCTAATGATTGATCTCTGACTCTTACCATATTAGTATTAAACTATTCCATGGTTTGAACATGTTCGGTTGAGCCGGGCTTGGAGAGAGTCCAACAACCCAAATAAAAAACGGAACTCTGGTTCTAACCATATTAATGGAAGGTGTAGGCTTTAATATTGAGTAAGGGTTTTTATGTCTCATCCTCATTGCATGCAAATAACTATTATCTACATGCCATGACATACATGGCATACATCTACATGTCACGACACACATGTCATAATGATATGCATCTAATGCAATTACATGGCATACAATTATGTCATG
Source organism: Wurfbainia villosa (assembly GCA_025175895.1). Classification (NCBI taxonomy): domain Eukaryota; kingdom Viridiplantae; phylum Streptophyta; class Magnoliopsida; order Zingiberales; family Zingiberaceae; genus Wurfbainia; species Wurfbainia villosa. The sequence continues at coordinate 71,961,959 of CM046003.1, read as the reverse complement.
TACAAAATTTCCTTACATGTCATAACTATTTATGGAAATAAAATATGTTTAAGATTTGATTCTCCAAATCAAATTATGATTAAATTATGAAATAAATTTCCAAATCTAATCACATAATTTATTTGTGGAAAGTGTTGATTAAGGAAAGTCAATTTATGAAACAAATTTCCTAAATCATCAAAACTACTTATGGAAATAAAATATTTTAAGATTTGATTTCCCAAATCAAATCATGATTAAATTAGGAAACAAATTTCCAAATCTAATCAAATATTTTATTTATGGAAAATATCAATTTCCATAAATACTTCCAACTTTCAAAAGTAGAAGATTTCCATAAATACTTCTAGACTTTCCAAAATTAAAAATTTCCATAAATACTTCTAAACTTTTCAAAAGTAGAAAATTTCCATAAATACCATTATGACTATCATAAAACAATTTTACGATTATGTGAAACACAACTGGGCTCACGATACCACTGTTGGGTTTACGGCACATGGCAGTGTGTGTTCGAACATGTTTAATAAACATGTGCAGTGGAAGAAATAAAATAATAAATCTAATTTATTACAATACACACACCACATGCATGCATAGTACAACATGTGTAGACATAACCGTAAATTCAAATTTTGCAATAAAGGAAATTTATTCTACGTATACCTTCCATTATCACGTGTAGCGGGAAAGGCATCAGCGGGCGATCCTCGCTAGAATCGCCTCTATCCGTATCACGCCGAGTATCTTGGGATGACTTCACAAAGTCACGAGCCGTCTTCGTGCGGGTTACTAGCCTCGTGTTGAAGATGATGTGATCGAGAGAAGATCACAATCGAATCAAAATTCGGATTCAAAGCGAGTCCTCAAAAACTCGCTTCTCGGAGAGGTATTCGTCAACCGTTTGATGAATCCTTCGTCCTCCACCTATGAGGATTACGGAGATCGAATCCCGAAAGTAGCCGCTGTCGAGCTCAAACGTCGTCAAGCGATGCTCCGACGAAGGAAACAAGCTGTCAGAAAACTGGACAGCTTTGGTGGAAAGAGAGCCGGCCAAAAAAGGAAGAGATGCTCACCTTGATCGCCAAACCAGGAGATCAGGAGGATCGCGGAGGATCACGGCTGAAGCTTGGGCGCCGGCAACAAGGTGGGCGCAGCGACACAAGGTGGCGATGGCGCCCTATTTTATAGAGAACAAATTCTCCTAATGGTTATTGGTTCATAACCAAAACCCGTTAACCCGCTCCATTAATTTAAGTTAAAATAAACCAAACCGAATTGGTCTATTTTAAGTTAAAACAAACCGAACCAACTTTGGTTCATTCGTTTAAAACAAACCAAACCCCTTTGATTTATTCTCCACCATTGAATTAGAACCAAACCAATTTGGTTCATCCATCATGTCTTCATAAGACACGACCCATCCACGCTTCCATTGCGATTGAAACAATTTCATGCTCGCTCCTAGTTTGGTCCAACCAAACCTAGCTAGTTTCTCTCGGTCTGAGAATCTCATTCTCAAGCTCGTTTTAAATCCTTCGGATTACGCTCGTTGTGCGTGTGACCAATGAGGTTCTCGGTTTATGTTGGTCATCTATAATTAACCATTAATTATAGAATGATCATGAGTGGCACCTAGTAGTACATCATGATCCCCAATTAACCGAAAAGATCAACGGTTGATCCAAAACTATTTCTGAAATCCTTTAGCAGCTACAATGAATCGTGTCTCATTCCCTTCACTCATCTTATACCCACTTGGTTCATGACATGGTCTATCGTGTCAGTCCCCACTAGGTTGACTACGTCACACCTAGCCCAAGTATCATTTCCTCATCCTACGGATTCTAGTTACTGCACATGTATCCAAAAGTACCTTACTCTAAACATGTAACGCTTTGGCCAAAGACTTTAGTAACAATCCGACGAGAGGCCATGGGTATACATCTCCTCGCAAGGAGTGGTGAATCCTTTATAGGCTATTCAAACACCTTCGATCACTTCGACTTATACCCAATCATCCCGGGTCCACATCTCCTCAGAGATGCTTGCTTAAGATGTCAAAGCATAAGTCTTTATGATCAAGATGACTTGAATACTGCAAGTCAAAGGAACATCGCACTTAAGCTGCAGTAAGAACTTCATTGACATATCTATATATGCAGAGAACCATATATATATGCAGAGAACCATATGAAGTCTTACGGTTGGTCACTCCAATGAACTAGTTACCATAACTAGCATCCACGATTAACTCCGGACATCACAATGTCTCCAGCCAGTGATAATCAGCTGCTTGGATACACCAAGGAGTATACCTCGTGCTAGTCTCGACAGAATCGATGGTGTCCTAATCCTTCAATTCATCGACTAGGGATAATTCCGATACATCACAATTACACATGTAGAGATACTCACTAGTTGTGATCCAATCACAAATTCTCTCATGCTGTGAATCGTATCGTGTACATTCAATAAATGAGTTTAAGATCTAATCAAATACATGAAAACATATATACTCAAATAGTGAATCTTCATTTATCATATAAATGGTTCAAACATAAGGCGATTGCCTTAGGACATCTCTCATATATTACTAACACTTTTGGTCGGCGGCTACTTAGAGATTAGGGTTTGTCTCTTGGTTCTCCTTGGCCGGCGCCACCCTCATCTTCTCCATATTCATTGCCGGTGCCTTCTCCTATTTTTCCTTGGCCGGCGGCAACAAGAACTCCTCTTGTTGGTCGGCGCCCACTTCTTCCACTCCCTCTCCTTGGAAGGCGGCAACAATTCTTGGAGGATTGTTGGTCGGCACTAGTAAGAGATGAAGGGAGCGTATGTCTTCCCTTTGTTCGGAGCGAGCAAGGAAGGGAAGCTAGTGATCTAGGAGGCTTCAACTCTTGGAGGATCGTTTCCCACACAACGTCCAAGAGGAGGATAGGACATACAAATGAAGATCAAGAGGTATAACAAGAGGTATAAGCTTGTTTACTTTGATTAGTGTTCTTTTGTATTATGTATATAATTATTTACAATTATATGTGGCTAATTTACTTGGATCCCAAAGACAAACACAAAAACCGGCGATCCGTACATCGTCTATTCCGTGGCTAATCGAAGAAAAGAGGTAGGTTGCTTGAACAACAAGTTTGTTCAAGTGAACACTCTAATCGAATAGCACGACGATGGATCAGTTGCTTGGGTAATCCATCTTCGTCAAAGATTAATTTTTTTTTAATCGGGGGACGTAGATGGGATCGCCATGCACTAGCGACCGAGTTGAAGTGGGAAGCGAAGTTTCCACCTTCAAGTGGTCTCAGAGCTTCGATTCCGCAAAACCCTTCGAGTGGTATCAGAGCTTCGGTTCCGCAAAACCCTTCAAGTGGTATCAGAGCCACGGTTTTCGGTTTTGTGTGTTTAGGATTCGATTACTTTTATGCACTTATCATATATTGTATATGCCGGATGATAGTAGGATGTGCGTAAGCTAACTTTTTGGTTGTAGTCATAAGATCTAACTATTATGGCCATATGTGTGTGTATGTGATTGGATGTGTGTAATTGTATTATTATTTGAATCCTCGGGGTTGACGAGACTAGTATTTAATTTTTGTAATTAAGTACGGCATTGTTTAGCCACTCTTTTTATTTTAGTTTACTTTCGATCTAGATTTCATGTACACTCCTTCGTGGAGTATAGGATCGATGGATGTAAATTAAATTAATTATTCTCGGCTCGGATCTCCGAATGACTTGTACATGGTGTAGGGAGGAGCGAACGAGATGGTGATACGACGGGAGGCATATTGGAGAACAAAAGCCATAATAGTTGGAAAATATTTTTTTCATATTTATTGCTTCTTGTTTGATATGCATGTCGTGTGCTAAGAAAATTCCTCAATTTTAAATTACTAAGTGGGAGAGGAATATTTTTTTTTAAATTCCCACGACCTCCATTACGATTTGACATGTGATGCAAACAAACTTATGCGTCGGCTCTGAGTGTCTTCCTCCCCTTCGGATGAGTTTGTTTTGTGGATCACAGGGTCGAATATGGTTATAGGAAATTATTTAGGAGCATGTGTACTTCCCCATCGGAAGGCACATAACCCGAGATAATTGCCTTGGTACCGAGTAATGGTGAACACCTAGATGCAAATAGGAGTATCCTCCCCATCGGAGTCACTGCTTTTATTTGTAGGGCCGAAGAAGAACCAACTATTATTTTTATTTGTCAAAAAGATAGGTTGAAAAGATAGTAAAATTAATGGGTAAAACCTCCTCTTACAAATATAGAATTTGTATACATCCACACGATCTTGGCATACGATATTCTCGGTGTTTTGAGGTGTTGAGTGATTTTAAAATTTTATTGTTTGAGGAATCAATAATTTTTTAAAATATAATGTTTTGATCTATGTGATTCTTTGGTTTTTCAAAAATGTCTTTCAACCCGCTTGCTGTGATACTAAAAGAAAATAAACTTACTGGACCCAATTATGTTGATTGGAAGAGGAATCTTGATATTGTCTTGACTACTGAGGAGTACAAATATGTACTCTTCGAAGAGTGTCCTCCTAAGCCTGCGGATGATTCTGGGGAAAAGGAGAAGGAGAGTTATAAGAAGTGGATAAAGGCTGATGAGATGGTGCGGTGTTACATTTTGGCTTCTATGTCAAATGTATTGCAACATCAGCATCAAGCCATGCCCACTTCTTATGACATGATGCTCAATCTCAAAGAGCTTTTCAGACACCAGAATCGGGTTGCCAGGAAGGAAGCCATGAGGAACTTGATGACGACCACCATAATCGAGGGAACACCCGTGAGGGATCATGTTCTCAAGATGATGGCTCATTTGAATGAGCTGGAAATCCTTGGAGCTGAGATCGATGGGGAAACCCAGGTCGATATTATTCTCCAACCTCTACCTAGGTGTTTTGAGCATTTTCGCCTGAATTACAAAATGAACAAGAGGTTGTATTCGTTGGCGGAGCTTCTGACAGAACTCCAGGCGATAGTGGGGCTTTTTCGTTAGAGTGCTCAGGCTCAGGCCATGGTTGCCCAAAAGGTTTCTACTTCTAAGCCGAAAGGCAAGAAGAAGAAGAAACAAGATGGGGCAAAGGTAGCGGGAGGATCTCAGGGAGGAGTGAAGAAGTCAAAAGGCAAGTGCTTCCTTGCAAGCAGACTGGACACTAGAAGAAGGACTGCCCCAACCGGAAGCAGAATAAAGGTATATCTTTTGGTCTTGTTGTGGAAACATGTTTAGTGGTGTTATCTACCGGCACCTAGTGTGTAGATACAGAATCCATTGATCATGTCTGCAATACTTTGCAAGAGTTCCAGGAACATGTTTAGCGGTGTTATCTATCGGCACCTGCTGCCGCTCAAATGGCCGCCTCCGCTAGTACAAGAACGACTGCTGTGACTCGTGCAATCTTCTCCTCCCACCTCACCGTCGTCCAGCATCCCATGGTTTTCCTGCTCCCCAGGCGATTTCTCCACTTGCGCTCCGCTGCGGATGTCTGCTTCGTCCGCCGATCAGCCACGATGCATGACCTTCCTAGATTTGGTGTGGCCTCCCGCATCGGTGCGAGTAGGTGCATGGCCCGGCGCCCAGGACACTCGGGTTACTTGTCTCTGAACTCTGGCTCCCACGGTGGCTCAGGGTCCAGCGACCGTCCACCGACTGAAATGGCGCCTCTGTTCTTGGGGTGCGACTACGAGCACTAGCTCATTGGTATAGGTAAACCTGGAGCCGAGGGGGGCATCCAAACAGCAGATGATCGATTGCTACGTTCAAACCCTAGCCAAGGTCCCTGACAGATTTGAGAGCAAGAAGCAGTAGAAGCTCGATTTGGGCCTTGATTGGAGGTAGATTCTTGCGCACACACAATTTTGAGTTAAGCTCGCCAAAATTATCAGGACTTGACCAGGTTAGAAGTTACATATTCAGGAGAAGACTAGCTTAAAGATCAAATATGCTGCTTCTCTGATGCAAAAGTCACCAAATCTAGGCAGTATTATTATGGTTCTTTTCCCCTATAGGCATTATTAACAAAAAATTTTATCGTCATTAGATTTGATGGATCAAATTGTGTCCTGCATCTTGATTGGTTGATGACAAGTAATATCTTGAGTGCCACTGTAACTGGAAAAGGTGTAGAAAGAGGAAGCACTTTTTAATATAGTAGATCATTTCAACAACTTGACTTGATAGAGAACAACAAAGTAATGAACAATAATATCAAAACATGTAGAAGGTCTCTAATTGACAGTTGCTGAATTGTTAAATTTGTCAGAAAAAGAATCTGCTATCTTTTACTTACAATTTTTATATCGTCATTACCTAATCAGGTCAACTACTGCACTATGTCACCCTTATCTTGATTTTCCTCTTCTGTTGCATTAAATTGAATAATGTGAACTATTTATAGAAAACTTAACATTTTATTATTTGTCCTTATCTATTTTTTTTGTTCTTATTAGTGAATTTGCAATTATGATAATATTATTTGACAAAATTTATTTGAAAAATTAGGTTGCTAGTGGTGGCATTGATGACAATATTAGGAATTATGTTAGTGGCGGTAGTGATGTCAATGAAGCAAAAAAGAATGACAATATTGCAACTCAGGTAACCATATTGACATAAGGAATATTGTGGTTTTTTTTACCGGATAGAATCTTTGTTTCTAATGTTTTTAGGTCATTAAAATAAGTTTCATTGTTTGTCATATTATTAGCTTCTTTATGCTTTCAATATGTCAGCAAAGAGACAAACTGTAAATTGACCTTCACTTTTGAACTACTAAATTTTCTTGACTGTATCTCATTTGTACTCATGCACCATCAAATTACATGACCAAAAATTGAAGAATATGAATTCTTTATATGTTTTACTCTCTCTTATTACTGATAGCATGTTTTGTTATAAAAATATACTTGGGAATGTTAATAATTTTTTATTGTTATACAGGAAAAATTGAAGAAGGTGAATTGTGGAGATGTTAGTGTTACTACTAAATGTAAGTTGCTTCATTGGTTTGTTGATGAAGTTGTTGTAGAAGGTCGAATTGCTTCCCCAGATCCAGAAGCAAAAGTGCATCATGTTTCTCTTGGTGGATTTTGTTGGAAAGTTTGGATTGATAGAGTTTTTCTGGAGAAGGTGGATCTAATTCGATCCAATGATGAAATATATTTTCTTGAGAATGCAATAGGAAGCATAGTCACTTGGTTATCTAAGTTTATAGTTTTGTGTGACTGATATAGATTTTATGTTACTTCTTGAATTGTTTTATGTGACTAAGTGAAAAATTATTTTGTAGGAAAGAAATCATGTAAGTGAATTTATATTATTAGTTTGAATTGTTTTATGTGACTAAGTGAATAATTAGTACATTAGCTGTTTAAGTGTGGTGTTGATGATTATTTATGGTATTATAATTATTTTAGTTTTGATTTTATAATCGTGTGTATGTGATGTTAAAAATGGGTACAGTATTTGTATGTGATATTATAATTGTGTGGTATTTGTGGATTGGATTATAATTATTTGAGTTTTGATATTACAATACTGCACTTAACCGCAAATACGCGCGCATTGTAAATGCATAATTGAAGCCAGCGATTATGCTGCACTTAACCGCAGCTGCGCGTTGCGCCGCACTATACCACGCGCGATCACGCGACCGCGAATGCACTTAAGCAACGCGATCGTACCGCGAATGCACTTAATCATACGATCGCGTCTTTGAAATGCATAACCGCGGCGTGTGATCGCGCATGAGTACATTTAATCGCAGCGCGATCGCTCGCTGTGAATGTCTTATGATTTTCAACAGCTTAGCATTTGCAGCATGCGATGCGCGCTGCGGATAGCATATTTGCGCGTTGCAGAAAGTCAAATTTGTTGTAGTGGGTCTTGCCAAGGGAAAGTCAAAGCTTGAGTCTTGCAATTGGAAAGTGCAACATGGGTTGGCATGGAAATTCTAAGCATGGGTCTTGGCAAGGGAAAGTCCAAGCTTGAGTCTTGGCAATTGGAAAGTCCAACATGAGTTGGCATGGAAAGTCCAATAATGGGTCTTGGCAAGGGAAAGTCCAAGCTTGAGTCTTGGCAATTGGAAAGTCCAACATGAGTTGGCATGGAAAGTCCAAGGGTTGATATTGGCGGTGTAAAGTCCAAGAGTGGAGTCTTGGCAACATAAGTCCAATGGTTGGTGGCGAAAAGTCCAAGCGTGTGTCTTGGCAGCGTAAGCCCAAATGTACCTTGGCGGTGTAGACCAGCTTAGCATGACAATAGCCGATGGAAGCACCTAAAGGCTACCGTATGGATGAACAAGTCATGGATGACTTCGAGGGATCCAATAGGTGTGAGGCTGATGGAGGTGGCTAGAAGGCTTAGGTCTAGGATAAGGGTGGTCTAGCAAGTATGAGGGCATCATACTTGGGGTAAATCTCATGGTTGAGGTGTAGTAGTCGACTGGGGTTATGGACCAGTCGGTGTCAATGTTTGACACTTAGCGTAGTCGACAACGAAGCGATCGGATTATGATCGATCGTATGAGTCGGTGTTCGGCAAATGGCTTTAGTGACTACCATTGAGTTATCGTCATGGAGGCGAATTGTGATCTTTGGTCGATGAGGCGAGAATACTCGGTGATTGAGCGATCGGTATGAGCTTGAAGCGATCGCTAGGAATGGCAGTTGATTGCCAGTGTATCCATTGGCTGGAATGTCAACGTGGGTTATGTTGTTGTGAGACAACGACACTGTTGGTAGTCGACTGCTAAGCGGAAATCAATCTGAGTTGCAGATTTAAAAGAAGCACGATGGGGTGTATTTTAGCAGCAATTTCTTGGGCGATTTGTTGGTGCAAATCAGGGTCTTCAAGTGCTGTCTAAAGCAATCAACAAGCAAGCATTAAAGTTCACATTTGTAAAGTTTTCTTTACTTGTATTTGTGTAGTTTACTTGTATTAAGCTTGTATTTCTCTCTTATTTGTGTAAGATCGCTTGTATGAGGTTTCTCCACCTCCGATGTATTGTCGAGAAGGAGTTTATCGTGTAGTGGTGTGTACATCACTAGAGCTCGTTGAGCTCGCCCCGTAGAGTAGGAATCCTAAGGTTCTGAACCACGTATATCATGTGTATTTATGTTTGTATTTGTCTCTTTATTTAGATTTCTATATTCCGTTGCGTACTAACGATTGTGTAGAGTCGAACGCGAACAAATTCCATCGTCAAGCAACGAATGCGCCATTCACCCCCCCCCCCTCCCTCTTGCACTCACCGAAGTTCCAACAATCATGAGACATTATTTAAATGAATTTAATTTAGATATTTTTTTTGGATAACATTGTTGTAAATGATGGGCTTAGCTAGCTGGAAGTAGACTACCTAGTGGTTTTAATTGTGAAGCCTTCATGTGATAGATTGATATGCTAAGTCATAGTTTATTAACAAGCTTGGTTTTATTTCTTTGCATAGTATTATGGTGGTAGTAAGCCAAGTGAAGGTATGACCATTAGGATTCAATCGACTATGGAATTTCTAATATGTTAGAGAATATTAGTAAATTTAATTCAAACATTAGGTCAATAGAATATTTTTGATCAAGCAATAATTTATTAAATAGAAATGTAGTCAATTAGAGATTAGATCAATCAGTTTATTTATCAACTTATCACAAAATTGTTTTCTTAATGGTTATATTTGTTGCTTCAATCCATTGGAGGGTTTGTTTAGTTGGGTGGAAGTGGCTATAATAGAGCTATTCGAGGTCTTATATATTGTGTAATCTCTTAGAACACTTTATGTACTGAAGGCTATGTTTTGAGTGTAGGGAAGCCAGACATTACAAGAGTAAGTGCCCAAAAAGAGTCAAGAAGACTCAATCGGCGCCAAAAGTTCAAGAAAAGCCTAAGGATGTCGGAGCCCTAACAATCAAGAGCAAGGAGCATGAAATTTTCTTCAAGTGCAATCAAAGGAGACATTATAGAAGTCAATGCCCTAAGGGGAGGAAGCAAACCAAGGGCGAAGAAGGAGCATCGCATGTAGGAGGAGCTTTTAAAGCAAACCCTAAGGTATATTTTAATAATGCACTTTCAAATCTCAATGTTAAAAAGCATGATTGTAATTCACTTGTAATTGCGTATAATCATAAAGAGCATGCTAAAAATAATAGATTTTATTGCTTAGGTGCAAAATCTTATAATTTTGGGGCTAAGGACAAATCTAGACCAAATACCCCTAAAATAATTCTACCCAGGGAAACTATTAGGAAGGTAGAGGAGCATTTAGGCATTAACCCTAAGAAGGGTAAGTATGTCTAAAAGGAAGAACAATGCCCAAAGATTAAATGAAAATTCAAAAATTAGGCAATTAGAGTTAGAAAATCAAGATTTGAGGTCAAAACTTGAGAAATTAGAGAAGACCCTTAGGAAAATACAAAATTCAATTCAAGGGTCAAATGGACAAAAATTAGGATCTAGAAAACAAGAACCATCTAGGGGCAAGAAAGGTTTGGGTCACAAACCTAAGCCCAAGGAGACCTATCATAGTGCTCCATTCGATTATGGAACCATCCATAGGTCTAGGAAGACTAAGGTTACTAGGGAAGTCATTCCTAAGGGTAACTATGGTAAGTGTCTAGCGGCCAAGGTTTCCATGAAACCTAGGGAGGCCACTAAGAAGGTTACAAGGGGAGTTACCCCTAGAGTTAACCTTGGTAAGACGCAAATGACCAAGGCTTCAAAGCCTAGGAGGGTTATTAGGAGGGTATCTAGGGAAGTTATCCCTAGTGAATACCTAGTAAACCCAAGGAGCTCCAATAGGTATTGGGTTCCTAGGAGCGTGATTCCTTCATGCTAAATGGGTTAGGTTGTGTCAACTTGAATTGGTAGGGTAGTTAACCTAACCATAGCAAAGTTGGCACTTTAAGACATTTTCAAGGTTTTGGGATTCCTTGGAAGTGAGGTTTAATTTATATCTTAAAGGATTTTAGGATGTGCCAATTAAATTTGAGAAGGTTGGAAAATTGTTCAAATTGACACAATTAGGTCTAGAGGTCATAGTGTGTCATTTTGGGTTTTTGACACACTTGAGAGATGAGTAGTATTATGGAAAAATGAACTTAATCCTAACAAATGACAATTAATACTAAAATCTAGCTATTTTTATGCCTTTACACTTTATTTGTCATGCTTTTCTTGTCATATACCATGTCATGACATCATATTTCATTTTAATCATATTGTATGTCATGATAATGCTTAGGTCTATTTTTAATGTCATGTATATTTAGGTTCACTTATATGTCATGACATCATGATTATTGGCGCATACTTATTTATGCTATCATTATATGTCATGATCATATTTCATGCATTTAAGGTTCATTAAAATTGATTAAAGGACTATGACATAATTTGAAGTCTCATGTATAAGGGAATCAAATAGTGTTGCCTTAGAAAAATACATGAGACCTTAGATTAGGAAGAACAAAACCCACATCTCACATCAAATTGATATGTGTGTGTATTGATACACTTTAAACACATGTGAGATGTTAGGAAAATAAGTTATGTTCAAGGTGCATAGTTTTTGCATCTAGATGAACTCAAACTCATCTTATATCATTGATGGATCATGGGGAAAGCTAATGTGCCCATGGATCATGGTCCAATATAAGGTTTTAAAATTATTTCAAAATCATTTTGAAAAATCTTGGTGTAGTCTATTTTTGATAGAAGTCACCATTGATGAAGTTGATACAAAATAAGTCAAAAACATTAAAGGAATCAATGGTTTTGAATTTTGTATTAATCTCACTATTTTATGGGTATTTTGTTTTTCAAATATTTTTCACCCATTTTGATTGACATAAGCATTATACGTATGAAGTTTCATTATTGTTTAAATTACATATAATTATTTATGATTTAATAAAACTCATTTTCTGAATCTGATTTCTACACATTGCAAAAATCAGTCGACTACCATGGATGGCAGTCGACTTGCATTAGAGGCAACCGACTGATTTCTAATCAAGTCGACTCCCAATGTTTATTTCGGGTAAACAAGGTTGTTTAGCCCATGTTTCAGTAATGTTAGGTTACCCTAACTGCTCATAACCCTAGGATATGCTTTAGAAAGCATTGGAAGGGTGAAAACCCATTGGATATGGATTAGGAGAGTTGTTTAGGGTGAGAATCAAATTTTAAGGTATGTGAAAGTTCAATTTTGAATGTTTACCCTTAATTTTGATGATTTAGTGTCCCTATAGGCTTAGGGAATCTCCAAGGACATTGTTGGTGCAATGGTCAAGGGGGAGCAAGTCTTTAGGGGGAGTTTATTCATCATGGGATGATGGATGTGTTCTTCCTCATGAGGGGGAGAATTTTGAAAATTGGAGAATGAGGATTGCCTCTCATTTATTAATATGAGACTTATCACTAGGAAGATTTAAGGTATCTTATATGTTTTTGGACCAAGGGAGAGATTGTAAGATCTCATTGGGATATGAGACATTGATACCCTTGGGGAGAGCCTTTTTGATGTATGTAAAAAAAGGGGGAGAATTTAGGAGTGCCCAATTGGGAGAGTTTGATAGGTTTAAGTTAGGTGGCACAGCTCAAAGGTTTTGTGGTTTTTGTCAAACATCAAAAAGAGGGAGATTGTTGGTACAATTGGTCGAGGTCACGATTGGCCAGACTCGAGTTTGACTCGAGCTGTATTTTGATGTTTAACAAAATGTATGACAATGTGATTATCTGTTGGAATGTATACTGAAAGTCTAGCTCTTTTTGTATGAACATTTTATTTTGAAATAAGAATCACATGATCATTGTTTGCACTTTATATATTTATTATATGTGTGCATATTGTCTAATATTTTACATTGTAGATAACATGGTGCTTGGTGTGGCACAGAAGATCATGTTATCAGTTCCTTGTAAAATATAAGTAGAGGCTCACAACCAAGATGGTTTTGGACAAACAATTGGCATGGTTGTAGTGTAGCTTGGTATTATTTTGTCTTGAACATAGAGTTACACTAGTACACTTAGGTGTATTGAGCAGGACCGACATAGAGGTGATTCAATTTAGTACTGACTACATAATTGAATCGGACCTCGGATATTATGTTGTACATGCTCTTAATCCCGATATAATAACGGGCACATGTACTTAGTATTTATTTCTTTGATTTACCAGTGGGTGAGATTTAGATGGATTGAATCAATATGCCCGGTAAGTTGAGAAATAATATTATTTACATGGTGTGTCGTTGATTATAGGAGGAATCCGTGTCCTATGTATTAGGTTGATGATGTGCCCTTGAGGAGCTCATAAAGTTCATCATGTAAACCCAGCTGGTTGACTTAGTCAACGTGATGATAAGGTTGAGTGGTACTACTCTAGGAATTAGATGTTAATTAATTGATGGTCAGTAAATCAATTAATTGACGGACATTCGATATCTTAAATACGGAGAGATTAATGTACGAATAATATATGGAGCCCATATTAATTTATGGGGGTTGGTGAGGTAGTTCAATGATGATCCTCTAGTGGAATGGAACATCATTGATGGATCAAGTTAGTGTGGTTCCGATCCATCGGGTGGCCAACACCCAACTCCTCCTTATGGTCCCTATCGTAGCCTAATATAATCCTTGTGAAGTCTAGATCCAAGAATATAAAACAAAACCTAGAACCAACGGTTGGGATTAAATACCTAAGATCCGATGGTTAGGATGAAACCCTAAAACCAACGGTTGGGATTAAATCCCTAAGATCCGATGGTTAGGATGAAACCCTTGAATTGACGGTTAGGATTAAATCCCTAGATCCGACGGTTGGGATGAAATCCTAGATCCAACGGTTGGGATGAAACCCTAGATCTGACGGTGGAGATTAAAGGAGGCTTAAGCCCAATTCTATAAATAGGGGGCTTAGGCTTGGGCGGCAATAATTGATTTTCGAATTGGAGGTAGGGTTTTTGGGCAGCTAGGGTTTGAAGCAAAGTGGGCGGCAACCTTCATCCTTCTTGTTGATTGCCGGCGCCCATCTCCTTTGATCATTCCTTGGCCGGCGTCCATCCTAGAGGCCTCTCCCTTCTTCCTTGGCCAGCGGTTCTCCTCCCATTGGTGGCCGGTTCTCATCCTCCTCCCTATTCTCCAAGGTGGCCGGCGGTTCTCCTTCATTTGGTGGTCGGCGCATCATCCATTTGATCCTTGGCCGGCGGTTGCACCAAATTTCCTAATTTGGTGGCCGGCTCTAGAAAGGATAGGTATTTGTAAGTTCTTCTCTTTGTTCGCAGCGGACAAGGTAGAGAAGAAAGCCATCTAGAAGGCTTCTACTCGTGGAGGATCTTCTTCCACACGTCATCCACGAGAAGGATAGGACATACGGTAGAAGATCGTGAGGTATAAAGTTATTTTAACTTTATTTACAGATCTGAGCTTGTTCTTTTATGTTTTGATTATGCATGTGTAAATTAGTAAATATATTGTATAATCATGGACCCCAAAGACAAACACAAAAACCGGCGATCCATCCATCGTCTCTTCCGCGGCTAACCAACTAGAAGAGTTGTGTTGCTTGAACAACCAGTTTGTTCAAGCGACCACTCAAGTTGTTAGCACGACGATGAAATGGTTGTGCTAAGGAAGCTCATCCCATTCGGATTAATTCTTTCATTAGTGAAAATTTTAATCAGGGGACATGGGAGCCAATGAGCCTCCGAAGCAACTCCCTACAAGTGGTATCAGAGCCACGGTTTCTGGTTTTGTGTGTTTAGGATTCGGTTAATTTTTTTATGCATTTTTCATATATTATATGTGTCGGATAATAGTAGGATATGCGTAGTTTAACTCTTTGGTTGCAGGCGTAAGATCCAACTATTATAGCCATGTGTGTGTATGTGAATGGATGTGTGTAAAAGTTTATTATTTGAATCCTCGGGGTTGACGAGGCTAGATTAGTATTTAATTTTTGTAATTAAATACGGCATTGTTTAGCCGCTCATTTTAGTTTACTTTCGATCTAGATTATTTGTACACTCCTTCATGGAGTATAGGATCGATGGATGTAAATTAAAATAGTTTTATCTCGGCTACGATCTCTTTGGTGACTTGCGCACGGGAAAAGATGGAGCGGACGAGGTGGCGATACGACGGGATGCATATTGGAGGACAATGCCATAATAGTTGGAAAAATTCTGTTTTTTCCATATTTATTGCTTATTTGTTTTATATGCATGTTGTGTATGATTTAAAATTCCTCATTTGCAATTTACTAAGTGGGAGAGGGACATTTTAATTAATTCCCGCGACCTCCATTACAATTTGACGTGTGATGCAACAAACTTGTGTGTCGGCTCTGAGTGCCTTCCTCCCTGAGGACGGGTTTGTTTGCGGATCACTAGGTCAAATAATGGTTATAGGAAATTATCTAGGAGCATGTGTACTTCCACAGAGGTAAGGCACATAATCCAAAATAATTCCCTTAGTATCGTGTAATGGTGCACACTTAGATGCAAATAAAAGTATCCTCCCCATAGGAGTCACTGCTTTTATTTGTAGGGCCAAAGAGGAACCAACTATTAATTTTATTTGTCAAAAAGTAAGGTTGACAAGATAATAAAATTAATTGGTAAAACCTCCTCTTACAAATGTAGAATTCGTATACGTCCACACAGAGTGGCATACGAAATTCTCGGTGTTTTGAGGTGTTGGTTGATTTCGGAATTTTATTGTTTTGAGGAATCAATAATATTTGAAATCTAATATTTTGATCATTGTGATTTTTAGGATTTTCAAATGGCTTTCAACCCACTTGCTGTGATTTTAAAAGAAAACAAACTTACTGGTCCAAACTACATTGATTGGAAAAGAAACCTGGATATTGTCTTAACTACGGAGGAGTACAAATTTGTACTCTTCGAGGTCTGTCCTCCTAAGCTCACCGATGACTCTGATGAAAAGGAGAAAGAACGTTATAAGAAATGGGTCAAGGCAGATGAGATGACACGGTGTTACATTTTGGCATCTATGTCAAATGTGCTGCAACATCAGCATCAGGCCATAGCCACAGCTTATGACATGATGTTCAATCTCAAGGAACTTTTTGGACATCAGAGTAGAGCGGCTAGGCAGGAGGCAATGAGAAACTTGATGACGACCACCATGATCGAGGGAACACCCGTTAGGGATCATGTTTTCAAGATGATGGCTCATCTTAATGAGATGGAAGTCCTCGGAGCTGAGATCGATGGGGAAACCCAGGTCGATATCATTCTCCAGTCTCTGCCTAGGAGTTTTGAGCAGTTCCGCCTCAACTACAACATGAACAAAAGGTTGTATTCATTGGCGGAGCTTCTGACAGAACTCCAGGCGGCAGAGGGGCTTTTTCGTCAGAGTGCTCAAGCCATGGTCGCTCAGAAGGTTTCTTCCTCTAAACCGAAAGGTAAGAAGAAGAAGAAACAAGGTGGAGCGAAGAAAGTGGCAGTGGGACCTCAGGCAGGAGTGAAGAAGCCGAAAGGCAAGTGCTTCACTTGCAAGCAGACTAGACATTGGAAGGCGGACTGTCCTCGCCGAAAGAACAAAGGTATATCTTCTTGTTTAGTTGTTGAAACATGTTTAGCGATGTTATCTACCAGTGTCTGGTGTGTAGATATAGGAGCCACTGATCATGTCTGTAATACTTTGCAGGGGTTCCAGGAAACCCGACGACTAGCTGAGGGAGAGATTACCGTCTTGAGCAATGCTTGAAGGTGGCGGCTATTGCAGTGGGAGACGTTTATTTATCTTTTGATAGGAATAAAGTTTTGGTTTTGAGAAATTGTCTTTATGTACCTACTTTTAGAAAGAATTTAATTTCAGTTTCTAAATTGTTTTTGGATGGGTATTCTGTTTCTTTTAATGATAAAGTGGTTATAAAAAGGAACAGGGAGATTATCTGTTCTGGTACATTGGTTGGCAATTTATATACTCTTGAACCAAAAACTCCCACGATTCATATAGAAATCAATAACTCATCTTCTAAGTCTAATAAGAGAAAAGAACCTTCGCAAATGAACCAAACATATCTTTGGCATCTAAGGCTTGGTCATATTAACCTAAGCAGAATTCAAAGGTTGATAGCTGATGGACCTTTGGGTTCATTAGTGGTGGAGGATCTCCCAACCTGTGAATCTTGCTTGGAAGGTAAAATGACCAAGAGGCCTTTTAAGGCCAAGGGGTATAGAGCCAAAGATGTGCTAGAATTGGTTCATTCTGATTTGTGCGGTCCTATGTCTATCCAGGCAAGAGGTGGTTTTGAATACTTTATCTCTTTTATAGACGATTATTCAAGGTATGGATACATTTACTTGATGCGCCGCAAGTCTGAATGCTTTGACAGGTTCAAAGAATTCAAGGCTGATGTGGTGAACCGTATCAAGACATTACTGATCTGATCGTGGTGGCGAGTACCTCTTGGGAGAGTTTAGGAATTACTTATCAGAGGCTGGGATTCAATCCCAATTGTCTGCACCTGGCACACCCCAGCAGAATGGTGTAGCGGAGCGAAGGAATAGGACTCTTATGGAGATGGTCAGATCGATGATGAGTTATTCTGAGTTACCTGTTTCATTCTGGGGGTATGCACTGGATACGGCAATGTACACTCTGAACTTGGTTCCATCTAAATCAGTACCTTCTACCCCTGTAGAATTGTGGGTGGTGAAAGCCTAATCTGAGACATATTCGAATATGGGGAGTCGGCACATGTCTTTGAAGTGATCTTAGTAAGTTAGAACCTCGTATAGAAGTGTGCATGTTTGTTGGCTACCCTAAGGGAACGAAAGCTAGTTTGTTTTATAATCCTAGAGATCAGAGGGTGATCGTTAGCACGAACGCCAGATTTCTAGAGGAGGATTATGTAATGAACCACAAGCCCAAGAGTAGGATTGTTCTTGAGAAGTTGACAGGGGAAGTCCCGACTTCAGTACCACCGGTACAAGAGGAGACACCACAAGTCACTGCACCGCATGTCATAGAGCATACACAGGAGGCACCTCGTCGTAGTGGGAGGGTTGTTAGACAACCCGATAGATTCATATTTTTGGGGGAGTCTTCGGACTTAGTCCCTGGTGAACATGAACCTGATCCCTGGACATATGATGAGGCAATCCAAGACAGAGATGCGGTATCTTGGCAAAGCGCGATGAATTCAGAGATAGAATCTATGGATTCTAATCAGGTCTGGGAGCTAGTAGAGCCACCCGATGGTGTAAAAACCATTGGATGAAAGTGGATCTACAAGAGAAAGAGAGGAGTAGACGGGAAGGTTGAGACCTTCAAAGCTTGGCTTGTTGCGAAAGGGTATACTCAGAAAGAGGGTATCGATTATGAGGAGACCTTTTCGCCGGTAGCTATGCTTAAGTCTATCCGGATTCTCTTATCTAAAGCTGCTCATATGGATTATGAGATTTGGCAGATGGATGTCAAGACAGCTTTCCTTAACGGAAGTCTTGAGGAGAACATCTATATGCGGCAACCAGAGGGATTCATTGCTAAAGGCAAAGAGCATCTTGTATGTAAGCTTAATCGGTCCATTTATGGATTGAAGCAAGCTTCTAGATCTTGGAACATCTACTTTGATGAGATAATCCAGTCATATGGATTTATTCAAAGTCCAGATGAGCCTTGTGTATACAAGAGATGTGACGGAAACGTAGTGGTGTTTCTTGTACTATACATAGATGACATTTTGTTAGTTGACAACAATATCAAAGTGTTATCAGACGTAAGGGTATGGTTGTCCAAACAGTTTGATATAAAGGACTTGGGAGAAGTGGGACACATCCTTGGAATCAAAGTTATAAGGGATCGCAAGAAAAGGATGTTGTGCTTGTCTCAAGCTTCATACATTGACACTATCCTTGCTCGTTTTAGCATGCAGAACTTCAAGAAAGGTTTTCTACCTTTTAGGCATGGAGTTCCTTTATCTAAAGAGATGTGTCCCAAAATATCAAAGGAGATAGAGGACATGAAGGCGGTTCCTTATGCTTTGGCAGTAGGAAGCCTTATGTATGCTATGCTATGCTATGAGGCGGATATCTGCTAGTGGGCATGGTTAGCGAGATATCGAGTAATCTGACAGGACATTGGGTGCGATAAAGCATATATTGAAGTACACGAGAAGGACTAGGGATTATATCTTTGGTTTCTGCAAGGCGGATCAATTAGTCACAGAGGGTTACGATTGGATTTCCAATCAGATAGGGACAAGAGTAAGTCTACCTCGGGGTTTGTGTTTACTTTTGGAGGTGGAGCCATAGTATGGAGGAGTGTCAAGTAGAAATGCATGGCGGACTCTACCATGGAAGCTGAGTATGTGGCAGCCTCTGAGGCAGCCAAAGGAAGCAATGGCTCGGGAACTTCTTGATGGACTTGGATGTGATTCCTAGTTTGCCCGGAACTATCACAATTTATTGTGATAATAGTGTGTCTCGATTGCAAACGGAACCACGAGCCCATAAAGCGAGTAAACACATGAAGCGCAAGTACCACCTTATCGAGAGATCGTAAGCGAGGAGAAGTTGTTGTCGCCAAGATTGCATCGAGAGGATAACTGGCGGATCCATTCACTAAGGCCCTTCGGTAGCGTTTGATAGGCATGTGGAGGACATGGGGATCGGATGTATGGCGAGTGATGTGGCATAGTCTTTTAGTATAAGTGGGAGATTGTTGGAATGTATCTGAAAGCCTAGCTCTTTTGTATGAACATTTTATTTTGAAATAAGAATCACATGATCATTGTTTGCACTTTATATATTTATTATATGTGTGCATATTGTCTAATATTTTACATTGTAGATAACATGGTGCTTGGTGTACGTACGAAGATCATGTTATCAGCCTTGTATAAAATATAAGTAGAGGCTCACAACCAAGATGGTTTTGGACAAACCATTGGCATGGTTGTAGTGTAGCTTAGTATTATTTTGTCTTGAACATAGAGTTACACTAGTACACTTAGGTGTATTGAGCGGGGACCGACATAGAGGTGATTCAATTTAAATCTTGACTACATAATTGAATCGGACCTCGGATATTATGTTATACATGCTCTTAATCGATATAATAACGGGCACATGTACTTAGTATTTATTTCTTTGATTTACAAAGGTGAGATTTAGATGGATTAAATCAATATGCCCGGTAAGTTGGGAAATAATATTATTTACATGGTGTGCCGTTGATTATAGGAGGAAACCGTGTCCTATATATTAGGTTGATGATGTCCCCTTGAGGAGCTCATAAAGTTCATCATGTAAACCCAGCTGGTTGACTTAGTCAACGTGATGATAAGGTTGAGTGGTACTACTTGAGGAATTAGATGTTAATTAATTGATGGTCAGTAAATCAATTAATTGACGGACATTCGATATCTTAAACACGGGGAGATTAATGTAAGAATAATATATGGAGCCCATATTAATTTATGGGGGTTGGTGAGGTAGTTCAATGATGATCCTCTAGTGGAATAGAACATCATTGATGGATCAAGTTAGTGTGGTTCCGATCCATCGGGTGGCCAAGACCCAACTCCTCCTTATGGTCCCTATCGTAGCCTAATATAATCCTTGTGAAGTCTAGATCCAAGAATATAAAACAAAACCTAGAACCAACGGTTGGGATTAAATCCCTAAGATCAGATGGTTAGGATGAAACCCTAGAACCAACGGTTGGGAGTAAATCCCTAAGATCCGATGGTTAGGATGAAACCCTTGAATCGACGGTTAGGATTAAATCCCTAGATCCGACAGTTGGGATAAAACCCTAGATCCAACGGATGGGATGAAACCCTAGATCCGACGGTTGGGATGAAATATTAGATCCGACGGTTGGGATGAAACCCTAGATCCGACGGTTGGGATGAAACCCTAGATCCGACGGTGGAGATTAAATCCCTAGAACCGACGATGGAGATTAAAGGAGGCTTAAGCCCAATTCTATAAATAGGGGGCTTAGGCTTGGGCGGCAATAATTGATTTTCGAATTGGAGTTAGGGTTTTTGGGCGGCTAGGGTTTTTTGGGCGGCTAGGGTTTGAAGCAAAGTGGGCGGCAACCTTCATCCTTCTTGTTGATTGCCGGCACCCATCTCCTTTGATCTTTCCTTGGCCGGCGCCCATCCTAGAGGCCTCTCCCTTCTTCCTTGGCCGGCGGTTCTCCTCCCATTGGTGGCCGGTTCTCATCCTCCTCCCTATTCTCCAAGGTGGCCGGCAGTTCTCCTTCATTTGGTGGTCGGCGCATCATCCATTTGATCCTTGGCCAGCGGTTGCACCAAATTTCCTAATTTGGTGGCTGGCTCTAGAAAGGATAGGTATTTGTAAGTTCTTCTCTTTGTTCGCAGCGGACAAGGTAGAGAAGAAAGCGATCTAGAAGGCTTCTACTCGTGGAGGATCTTCATCCACACGTCGTCCACGAGAAGGATAGGACATACGGTAGAAGATCGTGAGGTATAAAGTTATTTTAACTTTATTTATAGATCTGAGCTTGTTCTTTTATGTTTTGATTATGCATGTGTAAATTAGTAAATATATTGTATAATCATGGACCCCGAAGACAAACACAAAAACCGGCGATCCGTCCGTCGTCTCTTCCGCGGCTAACCAACTAGAAGAGTTGTGTTGCTTGAACAACTAGTTTGTTCAAGCGACCACTCAAGTTGTTAGCACGACGATGAAATGGTTGTGCTAAGGAAGCTCATCCCATCTAGATTAATTCTTTCATTAGTGAAAATTTTAATCCGGGGACATGGGAGCCAATGAGCCTCCGAAGCAACTCCCTGCATTTTCATGGGAAGTCCAAGTCTTGGGTACTTGACATGGAAAGTCCAAGTCTTGGGTACTTGGCATGGGAAGTCTAAGTCTTGAGTACTTGGCATGGAAAGTCTAATCATGGGTCTAAACACATGGAAAGTCCAAGCATGGGTCTTAGTATTTGGAAAGTCCAAGAATGTAATATAGGCATAAGTCCAAATGGATCTTGGCATTTGGGAAGTCCAAGGATGTGATATTGGTGGCGTGAAGTCCAAGCGGTAGTCTTGGCAGCATAAGTCCAATATTTGGCAGTATAAAGTCCAAGCGTGTGTCTTGGCAGCGTAAGACCAAATGTACCTTGGTGGTATAGAATAGATTTGCATGACAATAGCTGATGGAAGCACCTGAAGGCTAGCATATGGATGACTTGGAGGGATCCGATAGGCATGAGGCTGATGGAGGTAGCTAGAAAGCTTAGGTCTAGGCTATGGGTGATCTAGCAAGTATGAGGGCATCATACTTGGGGTTAAACCTCATGATTGAGGTTTATCAGTCGACTGGTCGGGAGTTGACTGGCATTCAACTGCGGTCGTATGGCCTTAGCAGTCGACTGTCAGCTTTGGGCAATCGATTGGCCTTAAGCAGTCGAGTGCCATGGAGGGTAGTCAACTACTGGTTTTGGTCACGAGCACAGAAAGCTCGGTAGATGACTGAGCAGTCGGCTATGGACTTGGCAGTAGACTGCTGGTAATGACAGTCGACTGCTAGTGTATCCGTTGGCTAGAATGTTGACGTGGATTAAGCCATTGTGAGACAACAACTACAGGGGCAGTCGACTAGGCCCTTTGGGCAATCGACTGTCAGGCATGAAATCAGCTTGAGAAGGAGGATTTTGCAGTGATTTTTGGGGCAATTTTGGAGAAGAATTGCTGCTTCATTCCAGACCTTCAAGAGCAATCCAAAGAAATCAACAAGAAAGAAATCCAAAGTTCTTTGTGTAAAGTTTTCCTTACTTGTATTTGTGTATTGCTTAGCTTACTTATTGTATTTTGTTGTATTACTGTTGTAATCATTTGTATAAGGTTTCTCCACCTTCTGTGTGTCACCGAGAAGGTTTGATTTGATTAGTGGTGTGTGCATCACTAGAGCTCGCTATTGAGCTTGCCCCATGGAGTAGGAACTAGGGTTTCGAACCACGTTATATCACCGTGTTCTTATGATTGTGTATTCATGTTTGTCTTTATATTGTATTTCTATATTCTGCTGCGTACTAACGATTGTGTAGAGAAAAGCGCAATCAAATTCCATCAAGCAACAAAAATGCTATTCACCTTTCTATAGCGACATCCAAACCCCTACAAAAAGGGTTGTTCGTTATTGTCATCATTCTTCAGACGATGAGCACAAGATCGAGAGCTCTTATTCTCCGTAGATCGGCAAAGAGGAAGCTTGAAGAAATTGATGAAATCATTGTAAGTTTTTATTTATAGTATTTAAATTCATTTAAATATAATATAAATCTTACATTGCTAACATATTTTGATGCATTTAATAAAAGATTTTAAGTTACATTTAGGCCTATATTATTAATGTGCATATGGATATTGCAAAAACTTGGTAATATATGTTGAAGCAATCGACCCAGGTCACAATCAACCATACTCGAGTTGGACTCGAATAGGATTTTGATAGTTGGCAATGGGTTTAACCATTGTTTGACAATATGAGTTTGACCATATGTTGACCATATGACAAGTGGATGTTTGGAATATCCAAGGTCATATGAGGGAGAATGTTAGGAGGCAATTATTGGAGCAATCGATCTCAGGTCATGGTTGACCAAGCTCGAGTGACACTCGAGTGAAAATCTAAGTTTGGATACTTAGAAAATGGAAAGTCCAAGGGTGTAGTCTTGGCAGTGAAAGTTCAAGTTTGGATACTTGGCAAATGGAAAGTCCAATGGTGTAGTTTTAGCCATGTAAGTCCAAGTATGTAGTCTTGGCGGTGAAAGTCCAAGGGTGTAGTTTTGGCCACGTAAGTCCAAGTGTGTAGTTTTGGCAGTAAAAGTCCAAGCATTGAGGCTTGGAAATGGAGAACTCCCGGAGGCATGACCTCTTAGCAAGGAGACCTCTAATAATGTTATCTTACCATAGTGTTCCATTTGACTATGGAAGCAATACTAGGTCTAGGAAAGCTTAGGTCACAAGAGAAGTCATCCCTGGAGTTGACCATGGTAGATGTCTAGTGGCTTCAAAGAAACTTAGGAAAGCCACTAACAAGGTTACAAGGGAAGTTATCCCTAGGATTAACCTTGAAAAGTCCACAATGACCAAGGCTTCCAAACCTATGAGGGTCATTAGGAAGGTACTAAGGGAGGTTATCCCTAGTGAGTACCTTGTGAACCCAAGGAGCTCAAATATATTTTGGATTCCTAGGAGTGTGATTCTCTCATGCTAGATGGGTTAGGGTGTGCCAACCCTAAATTGTCATGCCCCAAGAGTATGTCATGCTGAAGAGCAAACAGACGGTATCTCCCCTGTACGTGGCAACATCTCAAGTTAATACAAGGCCCGTAGGCCACAAAAACAGCAACATATATATATGTAAACAAATCACAACGGAAACTAACCACAACAACATAACAAACTACACAGTGCATATCGGTATGACTAACCACATCATAAGAAAACATCGGCAAAACCCGAATCCACAAGTGTGTACATCACATGACAAGTCCACAACACATTACACCACGAAAACTCTAAATACATAACACATCATATGGAAAGCCCAAAACAACCACAAGAGTCTCGCAGGTGAGATGAGATGTCAGCCAGTGGTGCTCCAAGTCGTCATGAAGACTTCTACCTGTTACCTGGGTGACAGAAAAACCCAGGGTCCATGGTGGTGAGTATAACTCAGCAGGTAATAGGAAAAATATGTATATATCAAATATCACATGTAATTCAACAGCATAACCTAAAGGTACAATAGGTATACCATCACAGTCTATAAATACATGCATATACCGTCTAACTAAATAAATAACATATAATGCAGACATACCTGAAAGTCTACTACGCTACTCTGATCCAACCTGAGCATATATCCAATATATAACATGAAGAGTAATACTAACTCACAATATACTCATGATACAGGTCAAAGGTATCTAATGATCTGTCCAACAAGTAAACAGGTATCCAACACAACCGTATAACAGATGCGAGTAGCATGTATGAAGATGATGTACAACCAAATGCAACAAGCATAGTACAATCAAATGCAACATCACACTAAGCATATATATATATATATATATATATATATATATATATATATATATATATATATATATATATATATATATATATATATATATATATATATATTAATCACAACCATCCATATATATATATACATGCATATATGTATATATATGGTAATATGTAAAGCGCCATATGATACGACAATGTAGCATACATGGCCATGCCTGCGCACCCCTACTCACTACCACGACCCCAGTGTGGCCTAGGTGGTACGACATGACAATTGTCCCAACTCAACACCAACCACTGCGCTCTAGAGTGACTGAGTGGGCAGTATGATCAAGTAGTATATAAGCGTAAAGAGCTCACTACACAACGGGGGTCCCTGCTGTTGGCCACTCCGACTGACATTACCTATGAGTGGTCGAGTGCCACACACCCAGGACAACTACACGCAACTCCAACTACCACCATCTACAGTGATAGAGTGTGGCACAACAAATGCTCTACCCTCACACCAGTTACTCCTCTGGGAGTAACTTGGGAGGCAGGATGACTGACGACTCTCTCAACCCCAAGGGAGACTATGTCGTCAGTATGCATGCAAATGACATAAATGTACTGTCACACAAACTGACATCTACCATAGCCTCTTTATTATACAGAGAGTTGTACCAATCTGATCAATGCACTCTCTATCTTGCAGAGAGTCGTACTCAACTGATCATAACACTCTCTATCCAATAGAGAGTCGTACTCAACTGATCGACGCACTCTCTATCCTGTAGAGAGTCGTACTCAACTAATCATATCAAGTTGGGACCACCCGTCTGTAGTGACACACTAATCACTCTTCACTTAACCATTACACAACACATGGTTGGTAATAAGTATGCAACATACGAGTATTGGAATAAATCCTATATTTAGGGCATTACCTACCCACGGATGAACTTTTACCCAATTTACAAATTAGGTTATCATTCATAGTCCAACATCTACACCCTACTAAACATTTATAGATCTACTTACATCACATCTATAACTCCTTAATCATGATAAAGGAAAATGTGATATCAATATTTGAGCATATATAGCCAATGACAAGTATCAAGCATACGGATAAATAAGAGCATCGTCAAAATAATATAAACATATAACATGATCATATCTATGTCTAAATCTGAATGCAATTACAACTACCTGACTAGGGTAGGAAATTACCCACCTGTTGATGTAGAGTATCTAGAATATAATTTTCCTTCACGTCCAAGAATCGATCTCGATTCAACATCTGCACAAAACATAGAACATAATTAAGTTCTATCGTACATCGCATAATCGAATCAAACCCTACATCAATTTTGTATCTCAATCCATAAGGTTGATTTAGTTATCCACTTAACCTAATCGACCCTTCACATCCATCCCTATAATTCATCACCAACCAAAGCAAAAACATAACCATATCAAAGCTTACCTCATCTAATACAATCAACCACAGTCGCTTGATTCCCTCCCATGAATCTGAATCCCATAATCAAATTGGGAACCAATTCCAACTTTGATCTACCAATCCTACAAAGATACTGCTATATCACCATTCATTAACTTAATCAACGTACAATTAGCCAAATCCAAATTGAAACTTACCTAGTTTCAAAGCCATAACATCAGCTCGTAGTTGCCTCCCATTCTAACCAATTCATAGATCACAACCCACAACCAATCACTACAAGCAACCTATGCTGCAACTTAGAAATATGATAGAATCATAAATCAACACAAATTTACCTCAAATTCGAACCACCTGTCCCAATCCTGCGGAAATGGCAAATTCGTGAGATAAGAAACTCTCCTCCTTGACCCCTAGCTTAACTCATGAGACACTAAAATTCTAGATCGGGAATACTCACCAAAACATAGGCCAATAGCTCTGAAATCACCATAGAGAAACAAGTGAACAACAAACAGTTTAGATTAGTGACTCAGATCAGAAATTCTGTGGAGAAGATAGATTTCCAAAAAGAGCCCGCTGTGGAACCCCTGGTAGAGACATCGATCGATGCTGACATTGCGGTTTGTGCACCATGGATGATAGGTGGCAAGGTTGATCACCTCCCTGACCTTGGCGATGAACATCAGAAGCAACGATCGATGGAGGTAGCAACAACATCACAGAAGGGGCATCACCATCCATGATCAGTGTTGGCCGGCAATTTCCCTGCAACCCTATCCCCAAAGAACAGTGCTAATGGTAGTGAATATCACGATTGAGGATGAATCTCCTTAAAAATCAGGAAAAGAGTTCAACCACTTACCTAACTACCACAGAGATTATGAAACACAGTTCACAGTCGAAAATCAGACCAAACCGTTGACGATCAGCTCATGCGAAGAAGTCTGCGAGAGCCCGAAGAGGAGGAATCGTGTTGACCTCTAGTTGAATCTTCCACCAGCATCAAATTCCCCCAAATCTATCTTGTTCACCGGAAACCTCACGCCAATGGCAATGTCGCCGCCCTCCCTTCCGTAGTAACCCCTTGCTCCAGCTTCGTCAATGAAGATAGTCGAGGTTGCAGGTTGCCGCTTGCTGCGAGGTTAGTGCCGAGAGAGCGGCGAGGGTAGAGAGGAGGAAAGAAAGAGCTTTGCCGCCGCACATTACGGAAGGGAAGAGGAGTTATCGCGAAGGGGGGGTTCAGAAGGGAAAAGTCGTATAGGGGAAAAATGTTCGGCACGTTAAATTTTCTAATGGGTCGGGTTTAGAAAACGAGTCGGTTTAATCCTATAAGAAATTTAACCCTAAATCCATTTAATTAATCCATAAGAATTTAACTTAGGTTAGGTTTACGATGAATTCCTAACCATTCATCGTTAAATTAATTTATCTCAATAATAAGATCTCTATTTAAAGAATAATAGAGATGTTATTTTATAGGGAATTTATTTGTGGTATTTTACATTCTCCCCCACTTAATAAAATTTGGTCCCCAAATTTCGTACTTAAATGCGAAAATTAATTCAAGCAAGTTTACGAAATAACCACATACCTCAAACAAACAGATGAGGGTATCGAGCTCGGATAGTATCTTCCAGCTCCCATGTAGCCTCCTCATCTATATGATGCTGCCATCCTACATTTACGAGTCAGATGGTTTTGTTCCGCAACTGTCGCTCCTTGCGACCAAGAATCCGCACTGGAATCTCCTCATAAGTCGCATTCACCTGGAGTGGTATCAGAATCTCTTTTAGAACATGGTTAGATAGTGGCACGTATTTCCTCAGCATAGAAAAATGAAATATGTTGTGAACACCCGCAAGTGTCGGAGGTAAAGCCAACCGATAAGCTACACCTTCAATTCGCTCAAATATCTCAAATGGACCAATATAACGTGGAACCAATTTCCCCTTTTAGCCCAAATCGTTTCACCCCCTTTCATAGGTGAAACACACAAAAATACTTGTTCCCTAACTGAGAACTCCAAAGGCCTTCGCCTCCGGTCTGCGTAACTCTTCTATCGACCTTGTGCCTCTAATAACCATCATCCGATGACGCGCATCAACTCTGCATCATATTGGATACTCTGTGGCCCCCAATAGCTATCATTCCCCGACTTCCACAACACAGGAGATCTACAGGGTCTACCGTATAAGGTCTCGAAAGGAGCCATCTTAATAGAGAGTGATAACTGTTCTCATAGTTAAATTCCACCAATGGAATTTAATCCTTACAACTACCTCCATAATCCACGACATAAGATCTAAATAGATCCTCCAACGTCTGAATGATTCACTCAGACTATTCTTCCATTCGCGGATGAAATGCGATACTGAATCGAAGCTCTGCGACCATAGCTTGCCGCAGACTCTGCCAAAAATCGCGAGGTAAATCGTGGATCTCTATCAGATATGGTACTCAAAAGTACCCCATACAATCTGATAATCTCTCGGCAGTATAACTTTGCCAGACAATCCGACAAGTACATTCCACGCATAGGCAGAAAGTTAGCTGATTTGGTTAGTCAATCTATGATCACCCAAATCGCATCATGTCCTTTACGGGTTATGGGCAATCCCGTAACGAAATCAATGGTGATATGCTCCAACTTCCAATCCGGAATCAGAATTTTCTGGAGCAATCCAGCGAGTTTCTGATGTTCAGCCTTCACCTACTGGCATACTAAACATCGAGCAGCAAAATCTACTATACCCCTCTTCATATCGTTCCACTAGTATAAACGTTTCAACTCTCAGTACATTCGTGTACCATCAGGACGAATAGCAAATCTCTAATGATGTGTCTTCTATAGCAACTCTTTCTTAAGTGGATGTGTGACCAGAACACATATCCATATTAGAGATGAAAAATTATCTTCTCACAAGAGAAGTCCATCAACCATCCAAAATTTACTCCACCACACACTCTGTAAGTGCATGGGAGACTATGGTGACCAATCTCACTTGTTGCAATTGTTCGCGTTCCAGCAACTCTATAGTAGCTACCCAGTAACTAGTTAAATTCCAATGAGCACTTCTGCTCCATACACCTACAAATCCAGATAATAACTACTAAAGTCACATCATATATATGACAACCTATCTCGTAGTTTCTTAACTGTCGTAAGCATAAGATACGCCTCATTCAACTGCATCGGAATCGCTCCGATCCCTGAAATGATGCATTTGTGTACTAACATCCTTTTATCCACCCCGAAGGATTAACTAATACTCATGTAAAAGTTAACCACCGCCTAGGTCCTGTAAACTGATTTCACCAGCTTCCGACTATATGATTTCCATCATCACCTTTATCAAACAAGTCAGTGATATACTAACGCTTAAAAGCATCCTATCCACATCTGTGGTAATAACCAAATCAATACAAGGAAAACCACCATCTACGGTGGTCGAGTGCGCAACTCCAACAACCACAATCAACAGTGGCTAAGTTACACAACTTCAACAACCACAAACTGATCCAATCGTGTCCCGAATACATGATTTCTCAAATCCATGGATGACTAAATCATTTTAATAGTCTAACTTAATCAAAACTCATCAAATTCATACCAAGTATGAAATTGTCGTCTCTACACACCTGTATACTCTTTACTCTACACTGATGATATATCAATCATCACAACAACAATGATAATTGTATGACATCATGTCACTATAATATCAACCCTTGAGTCGTAAATCAACTTTAGAGTATACACAGGTGTCCCTAGCTGATCTAAACAGATCATCCATTCACAAAGAAGGATATTCACTTTCAACAACTATCGCATTCCATCATCGATAATCGATGCATAATCTCAGAGGTTCATCTCTCTTTTAACAAATAGTTCCGGATCTTCTCAAGGAGAAATACTAGGATAGATAAATATCCCCTCCACATCTCCTATAATCGCAACTTACATTCTTCCAATTTCTATAGTGTTTAGCAACACTGATACCAACAAAATTTATCACTCGTATGAGGAATTCAATATCGATATTATCTCTACAATCACTTTGATCACCTACTACACTTGCGTATATAACGACAAGCCTAGGAGTTCATTCGAAACTACATTCGAATACTCTCAGATTATACGCACATCCGAGAGACATATCATACCATACTTTCAACAATTTAACCATTCGTAAGGATATGTCTACAGTAAAGGTATGTCTATCAGAGTCTAAGGGCATCCCTTGACTTCTTAATTGTTGATCCACATCTCATCAGATAGTAGAGATATCACCGACCCACAAGTCGATGTAAAGGAACCCTTCTAATCAGAACTAAAAATGTTCTAGACAAGGATACCTATAACCTACAAGTATCTCTCAATATATTAACACAGAGGGTAAACTAAAGTAATACCCTGCACGATCAATTATCTGTCGATCCGATCCAAAGGCTCCACACAGGTCTTAGCCTTTCCTCGAAGAGAACAGGATCAGATCCAACAGTCCACGAAAAAGTGGTCGCATTTCTGCGATGAATGACCCGGGGATTTTCCTAGATCATCTGATCCCATCACTCAATCCTACGAGCTACAACTGTAGAATACTGAATAGATACGACCATCGTCATATACTCTCTCCTCTGTACAAAGCCAATCCATGTCTGGGGGGTAACCGTTGTTGTTGTCTGCATGAATCTTCTAAGATGTCTTCTGCTGATACTGCTTCTGTGTTGATCTTTGCTGAAGGGAAGTATCAAGAAACTCCAACCACACCTAAGGTAGTAGGCCGTTGCTGATGAGATAACCCAATCTGCTATCGAGATGGTGCATTATCTGTAGGGAATCGGTTGGCCGACTAGAGGGGGGGTGAATAGCCCTCTTACGATGGATGTCATATTTTGCTCGTCTACAAAACGTTAGCGCAAGCGGAATACGCAAATATAAATAAAGACAAGCAAAATATAAACAAGCAATACAAACATGAGATTTAACGTGGTTCACGGCTACGCCGCTAATCCATGGTCCGATTCGCCCAAGGTGAATCACTCCTCCAAATCTATCCACTAGATCTCTCCTTTGCACAAAGCTAGGTGGAGGTAACCTCTTTACACAAAAACACTCCTCTTACAAATATAATGGAAATAAGCTTGAGTAAAAGAATAGAAAGCTTTAGGGAACATGGGAGAGTATTAGATCATCAGCATTAGCCTCCCAACCCCCCACCCCCTTTTTTTTTATAGAGGAAGAGGGTTTCTTCCCGTTGACACAGGATCAGTCGACTGATGCCCTCGATCAATCGACTGATCCCGTAGCCGTTGCCCAATAACAGCCGCTTTCCACGTTAGATTCCATCCAACGGTATTGGCATCATTCGACTGATCCTACCATCACTGATGATCGATCAGTCGAGTGCTCAATGGAGTCGACTCCATTCGTGCGTCTGTGCAGTGCCATCGATCGCCATTCCACGGCGATTGGATCGCTATCGACATCGATCGGCTCATCGACATCAATCGATCGCGATCCATAGCGATCGGCCAAGCACTAAATCGTTTTATACGATCGATCGACCCATCGACTCGAAGCGATCGCGCCATGACATGGCGTCGGTGATGTCGAAAACTCATCCGACACTTGGCAAATGGTGAGTTTCACCTAAGAGCTACCCCTTCCGGGTTACATTTGCTCACTCTCATCTCTCGAGTCCCGCCGAAGTTCTCTTCGTTGCGCCACGTCCTCGGCGGCACATCGGCGCCGCGGCTCTGCAATGCTCCTTCGCGTTTCTTGCCTCGAAGTCTACTTCCTCCGGCTTCACTCCAAGCTCTTCGTCCGGTGGTCCCTCGGATGCTCCAAGCGCACGGCTTCCGTAAAGCTATCCTTCACCGACTCAAGGCACGAGTCATGAGATGTGAAACTTGCCACAGCTCCATGTGCGAATTACTAAGTCCTGCACGACTTCAACGCACATATCAAATCAACATATAAACTTAAACCCTTTGCCACACCATCAAAACCATATTACGGCAAGAGATTGCCCTAACAATCTCCCCCTTTTTGATGTGTGGCAATCCGTTTAAGTTAGGTAAAAGTATTTGATAAAAAATTTTAAGGTAAGAAAGCATGTAAACATAAACATGATATAGCAACATGCAACTCCCCCTTAATCTATGAAACTCTCTCTACAATTTCTCCCCCTATCATACAAATTTCTCCCCCTATCATAACTTAAACATAATTATTTCTCCCACTTTGACACCATCAAGAAGATTAATATTAAGTTATAAACTCATGGCATCAAGTCTAAGAGAAGGAAAAATACCAAAAATTGATTTAAATTCGGAATTCGGCCTCAAGTGTACGATTTACAGCCATCGGTTAGGGCACATGATTTTCAGGATTTCCTGATTTTCGGACCGAATTTCAGAAATGCGTTAAAAATTCTAGAAAATCCTAAAAATCATGAAATTTGGGGAACACATTTCTTTTAAGTATATCTATCAGTGGAAAATAGGTTTTCATGAAAAATCATTATATTTCCACGTATTTGCCAAAAATCCAAAAGCTTTAAAAACTATTAGGTTTTTATCATAAAAGTATCAAGTTTAACACTTAGTTTTGATTCCAATTGTTTCAAAACATGAATACATAGATTTTAAAGTAAGAAATTGTTTTGAAAACATATGAAATATCCAACCATGATCTTTGGGCAATATGTCTATGAATTAAACATAAGCCTTCCCCATGATTGGTCTATTATTGCTATTTTGATACATTAAATGACCATCTAAATGCCATAGGCACCAGTGGACATTTGTATCATCCTAACATCTCACTCATGCTAAGTTTGCAATCAAGGTAGCCTATGGTGAGTGTGAGATGCATCATAGGGGGGGATTTGTATATACTTAACCATTATATTCATACAATTCTATCAAGGTTAAGTATCAACCTAACAAACCTCATGATCATAAAAGCATATATCAATTAATTTTACATTATGATCATGAACCTAAAGTATTCATCAATTAATAATCATGCATTAGGTATTATATCATCATAATGAGCAAAGTATCACCTAAATCATGATTTAACCCTATTTCTCATGATTATGTGCCAAATATCAATAGCATAAATCATGATTGCAAACATGTGTAGGAATTACTTCAATCATCATGATTTAAGCATTATTATCTATTTATGGGTACGTTATCATCACCCAACACTATTTAAAAATGTTGTCCCGTCATCCTAAGTCAACCAAAATATGATATAGGTCAATTGCATATGGTTGACTACCCTAGGGTTATCCTAACCCTTAAGGATGGATTTTGGAACCCAAAATAAGTTCTTTCCTATTGGGTTCACTAAGTACTCCTTGGGGATCCATTTCTTAGCTATTACTTTCTTCTTATCTTATCCCCTAGCAATTAGGCATTTGTAGGCCTTTTCATTTTTCTTTTCTTTATAACCTAGGCCCTTTTTGTTGAAGCTAGCTCTTTGGCTCCCAATAATCATATTTAATGTGTTGGAGCCAATTGTGAATTTTTCTAGGGCTTTGGTTAAATAGTCTACCTTTTCCCTTAGGGCCCTATTTTCTTCTATGCATGCATCACTAACATCTAATGACACATAAAGATCATGTGAGCATCCTTCATTTAAGCTAGAAGAAATATTATCATTATCATTTAAGCATGCATTTTCTAGCTTATGCTCTAAATCCTTAACTTGATCAAGCATGCTTTTATTTTTCTTTTTCATTCCAAATAAGTCCTTAGTTAAACTAGAAATTATGGAAACTATTTTATTAGGAGAGGCATTCGTTACCATAGTTTCCATGTCTTCTTCTTCTTCTTCGGATGATGTGGATGTAGAAGCTCCCCCTTCATTTGAGCTCTCCCCACTTGTGCTTGATTCTTCATTTGAGGAGGAGGAGCAATCCGAGTCATGAAGAGCCATTAGTGCTAGGTTGGAGTAGACATGCTCTTCTTCTTCGGATGAGGATGAAGAGGCAAGGTCATCCCATGTCTTCGCTTTGAGTGTCATGGCCTTTCCCTTTTCCTTGGCCTTCTTTTCTTCTTCCTTTCTCTTGCTCCCCTTCTTCTTCTTCTTTTCTTCTTTCTTCTTCCTTTCTTCCTTGCTCTTGTTTAGGAGGGGACAATTATCCCTTATTTTTCCCTCTCCTTGGCAATTGTAGCATATGATTTTCCCTCTTGGTCTCCTATTCCTATCATTTGATTTGTTAAATTTAAAACCCTTTAAAGCACGTCTTACCCTCCTTACCATATATGCTTCTTCGGTGCTATCCATGGAGGAGGATGAGGATGCTTCATCGTCGGAGGAGGAGGGAATCTCCATCTTCTTCTTTCCCTTATTTGCCATTAAGGCTACTCCTCTTGAGGGTTGAATTCTAGGCTCTTCTTGTATTCCTTCAAGCCTAGTTTCGTGGAGCTCCATTGTTGAGAAAAACTCCTCCAAGGTACTTACTTCCAAGTTCTTGGAGATGTAAAATGAATCCACCATGGAACTCCATCTTGAGGACCGGGGAAAGGCATCTATGGCCTTCATTACCATATCCCGGTTGGAAAGCTTTTCACCTACACTTGTTAAACCGGTTAGAATTTCCTTAAATCTAGAGTGTAGGGATTTTACCTTCTCTCCCTTTTCGAGTTTGATATTGGACAATTGGGAGCGAAGGACATCTCTCCTTGCTAGCTTTGCCTCGGATGTGCCTTCATCAATCTCTATTAATTTCTCCCACATTTCCTTGGCGCTAGCACACTCCCCTATCCTATTGACTTCTTGTTGAGGGAGCACATTGTAGAGGTGGTGCTTGGCCTTTGAATTTGCCAAATACTCCTCTCTTTGTCTTTTGCTCCATCTCGATTTTTCCAATGGCTCCCCATCTTCGTTCCTAAGCAACTTGAAACCATTTTCCATAATTAACAATATTTCAAATTCGGTTTCGAAGAATACCTCCATTCTCTTTTTCCACCAAGAGAATTCGTCATCGAACTTCGGTGGGTGGATGTAGAGCTTGTTGCGGCGGTTAGTCCAGTGACAAGCAACCTTGCTCTGATACCACTTGTAGGGAATCGGTTGGCCGGCTAGAGGGGGGGTGAATAGCCCTCTTACGATGGATGTCGTATTTTGCTCGTCTACAAAATGTTAGCGCAAGCGGAATATGCAAATATAAATAAATACAAGCAAAATATAAACAAGCAATACAAACACGAGATGTAACGTGGTTCACGGCTACGCCGCTAATCCATGGTCTGATTCGTCCAAGGTGAATCACTCCTCCAAATCTATCCACTAGATCTCTCCTTTGCACAAAGCTAGGTGGAGGTAACCTCTTTACACAAAAATACTCCTCTTACAAATATAATGGAAATAAGCTTGAGTAAGAGAATGGAAAGCTTTAGGGAACTTGGGAGAGTATTAGAGCATCAGCATTAGCCTCCCAAACCCCCACCCCCTTCCTTTTTATAGAGGAAGAGGGTTTCTTCCCGTTGACACAGGATCAGTCGACTGATGCCCTCGATCAGTCAACTGATCCCGTAGTCGTTGTCCAATAATGGTCGCTTTCCACGTTGGATTCCATCCAACGGTATTGGCATCAGTCGACTGATCCTACCATCAGTCGACTGATGCTCGATCAGTCGAGTGCTCAATGGAGTCGACTCCGTGCTCGTGCCGTGCAGTGCCATCGATCATTGCCATTCCCTGGCGATCACGCCGACATCAATCGATTGCCGATCCATAGCGATCGCGCCAAGCACTAAACTGGTTTTATACCAGTCGATCGACCCATCGACTCAGAGCAGTCGACTACCATGACATGGCAGTCGACTGGTGTCGGGAAAAACTCATCCGACACTTGGCCAAATGGCCAAGTTTCACCTAAGAGCTACCCCTTCCCGGGTTACATTCGCTCACTCTCATCTCTCGGAGTCCCTCGCCTTCGAAGTTCTCTTCGTTCGCGGCCACGTCCCTCCGCAGCATCAGGCGCACGACTCTGCAATGCTCCTTCGCGTTTCTTGCCTCGAAGTCTACTTCCTCCGACTTCACTCCAAGCTCCTCGTCCGGCGGTCCCTCGGATACTCCAAGCGCACGGCTTCCGTAAAGCTATCCTTCACCGACTCAAGGCATGAGTCATGAGATGTGAAACTTGCCACGACTCCATGTGCGAATTACTAAGTCCTGCACAACTTTAGCACACATATCAAATCAACATAACAGACTAACTTAAACCCTTTGCCACACCATCAAAACCATATTACGGCAAGAGATTGCCCTAACATTATCCTCCCGAAACACCATTGATAGTCTTCAACTAAGTCTTCAAAGTATACCTCCTCAAATGTACTGGTTGCTTACTATAGCAACAGATGAATTGATTCAACAGATAATCTGATTTCGCGTGTCTTCGTGGTCTGCACTGCACGCACATAATCCCTTCGGAATCTTTGTTCTGATTTTGCTGATGTGCATGAGAACATCCTGATGATATGCGGTTGGTCTTCTATAATCGGGAAAATAGGTCAAGTCCTGTGACTCTGATCTTGCTCTTTTTATCCAATAGTCAGAGACTTCTGACTCTAATCAGTTGACCTGCAATATCTGCTTATCGGTCTCCAACTCTTAAATACTTGTACGAAGTCATTTCTAAACTTCTGACTCAATCCAATGTCTTCCGGCAGGATCTGTTAGAAGATCCCGTCATCCTAATCCAACTATAAGCCAATAACTCTGGGTGGCTTAAATCATTCATTCACCTTCTTAAGCTATTAGGTGAGCGTAAACTCTGCAAGTCTAATGATTGTGCATGGTATTTCCATTATCGACGATCACCCTACTTAAAGCTCAAGAATTCCTTACAATGTGTCACTGAAAGTGATGCGGGAAAATACTCTTTTTCAACATCACTAAACCATGATCCAGTGATATATTATTCCCCAAAGATCATTTTCTGTATCTTCCTCCAAGTACTGGTTTAATCCCAATAATGGTATGCAAATAACTCTACTTTCTCTGTATAACACGAGTTAAGTACTCAAAAGTACCATTCAAAGTTATACAACCCAGTACAAATAACTCAGGGATCAAAATCCCTATGAAACATCATAAACTAGCCTTCCGCTATCTGCATCAACAATAGCCTACTTGTCTTGTTCATTATCCAACAGGTAATGATCTGACTAGCATAATTAGTGAAAATCTCTAAGACTGTAGTCTCTGATTTCCACAAGAAATGTGACGACTTGACCCCTGTTTTCTGA
The DNA here is from genome assembly GCA_025175895.1 of Wurfbainia villosa. NCBI lineage: Eukaryota > Viridiplantae > Streptophyta > Magnoliopsida > Zingiberales > Zingiberaceae > Wurfbainia > Wurfbainia villosa. The sequence goes on along the minus strand of CM046003.1, from coordinate 71,924,138 downwards.
CTCGGTATCAGTCAGCTCTCAAAGGTAAATCACCTTTTCGACATAGGTTCAAGACTCACAGACTCAACAGGTCATTCCCGTGGTCAACTCTAACCACGATTATAAATGATAACCAACATACTACAGGTTATTCCTTGTTATATACACTAAATGCCCAGCCAACAAACCAGAAGTATAAACACTAAAGGTAACTCTGGTTGGTCGCCTCGATTGACGACCTCTACAATGAGTCTCCACATGTGTCATAACTCTGACTGTATACACCTATTGATCAAGTTTAGATAAATATCTACTAAATCATAGGTTATCAGGAATTCTTACCTCGTGCTGCTTGGAGCTCAGGCAGCTGTCCATCTCATCTCAGAAAATGAAAACCGAACAAATCGACTCCCGAGAATCCAAGACTCAACAATAAAATCATTGTTTGGCATCGCAGAACCTAGGGCTCTGATACCACTAAAGTTGTCACGCCCCGAGAGTATGCCGTGCCGAATAACAAACGGACGACATCTCTCTTGTACGTGGCAACATCTCGTGTTAATACAAGGCCCATAGGCCACAACAACAACAACATATATATATATGTAAACAAACCACAGCGGAAACTAACCACAACAACATAACAAAATATACAGTGCATACCAGTATGACTAACCACATCATAAGAAAACATCGGTAAAACCCAAATCCACAAGGTTGTTTTAGTTATCCACATAACCTAATCGACCCTTCACATCCATCCCTATAATTCATCACCAACCAAAGCAAAAACATAACCATATCAAAGCTTACCTCATCTTATACAATCAACCACAGCCGCTTGATTCCCTCCCATGAATCTGAATCCCATAATCAAATTGGGAACCAATTCCAACTCTGATCTACCAATCCTAAAAAGATATTTCTATATCACTATTCATTAACTTAATCAACATACAATTTGCCAAATCCAAATTGAAACTTACCTAGTTTCAAAGCCATAACATCAGCCCGTAGTTGCCTCCCATTCTGACCAATTCACATAGCACAACCCACAACCAATCACTACAAGCAACCTATGCTGCAACTTAGAAATATGATAGAATCATAAATCAAAACAACTTTACCTCAAATTCGAACCACCTTTCCCAATCATGCGGAAATGGCAAATCCGTGAGATAAGAAACTCTCCTCCTTGACCCCTAGCTTAACTCATGAGACACTAAAATTCCAGATCGGGAATACTCGCCGAAACACAACCCAATAGCTCCGAAATCACCATAGAGAAACAAGTCAACAGCAAACAGTTCAGATTAGTGACTCGGATCAGAAATTTTGTGGAGAAGATAGATTTCCGAAAAGAGCCCGCTGTGGAACCCCTGGTAGAGACATCGATTGATGCTGACATTGCGATTTGTGCACCATGGATGATAGGTGGCAAGGTCGATCACCTCCCTAACCTTGGCGATGAACATCAGAAGCAACGATCGATGGAGGCAGCAACAACATCATAGAAGGGGCATCACCATCCACGATCAGTGTTGGCCGACAATTTCCCTGTAGCCCTATCCCCACAGTACAGTGCTAACGGTAGTGAATATCACGATTGAGGATGAATCTCCATCAAAATCAGGGGAAGAGTTCAACCTCTTACCCAACTACCACAGAGATCGTGAAACACAGTTCACGGTCGAAAATCAGACCAAATCGTTGATGATCGGCTCACGCGAAGAAGTTTGCGAGAGCCCGAAGAGGAGGAATCGCGCTGACCTCTAGTTGAATCTTCCACTGGCATCAGTTTCCCCCAAATCTATCTTGTTCATCGGAAACCTCACGCCAATGCCAATGTCGCCGCCCTCCCTTCCGTAGTAACCCCTTGCTCCAGCTTCATCCACGAAGATCGTTGAGGCTGTCGCTTGCTGCGAGGTGAGCACCAAGAGAGCGGCGAGGGTAGAGAGGAGGAAAGAAAGAGCTCTTCCGCCGCACGTTACGGAAGGGAAGAGGAGCTGTCGTGAGGGGGGGGGGTTCGGAAGGTAAAAGTCGTATAGGGGAAAAATGTTCGGCGCGTTAAATTTTCTAATGGGTCGGGTTTGGAAAACGAGTCGGTTTAATCCTATAAGTAATTTAACCCTAAATCCATTTAATTAATCCATAAGAATTTAACTTAGGTTACGTTTTCGATGAATTCCTAACCATTCATCGTTAAATTAATTTACCTCAATAATAAGATCTCTATTTAAAGAATAATAGAGATGTTATTTTATAGGGAATTTATTTGTGGTATTTTACATAAATGGATGGGTAGTTAACCTAACCATGATAAAGTTGACACTTTAGGACATTTTTAAAGTTATGTGATACCTTGGGAATGAGTTTAGAAATTAATCCTAAAGAAATTTAGGATGTGCCAATAGAAATTATAAAGGTTGAAAAATTGATCAAAATTGGCACAAGTAGGCTTAGAGTCAATATTATGTCATTTTAGGTTTTGGCACACTTGAGAGATTTAGTTATTATGGTAAATTGGTATAAATTTAGAAAATGGCAATTATAATTAAAACTTAGGTATTCTTATACCTTTGTACCTTTGTATTTTATATACTTATCATGCTTTATTTGCCATAATATATGTCATGACATCATACTTCATATATTTATTTAAAATGTCATGATAATGATTAGGGTTGTTTAATGTCATGCTTATATTTAGGAAAATTTTATATTATGTTATAGCATCATGAATCATGAGCAAATATGCTTACAATTATGCAAATCATTTATGTCATGATCATGTTCATGTATTAGGATACTTTAAAATTGAATTTAAGGACAATGACATTATTTGATGTCCTATATAAAGTTATCAAATTAGAATGCCTAGATATAATGCATGAACCCTTAAATTAGAAAAAACCAATTCACATCTCACAAAAACTATAAGGATGACTTGTGTGCAATTTCATACACCCTAGGTACATGTGAGATGTTAGAAAAATGAGTTAAGTTCAAGGTACTTGAATTGTACATCAAATGAACTTAGAACTCATTAAATGATAATGATAAAATTATGAGAAAAGCTAATATACAAGTCATGTACACCTAGCTCATTAACTATGATTCAATATAAAGTTTTAAAATCATTTTGACAAATCTTGGTGAAGTCTATCTTTTGATAAAAATTACCATTGATGAGATTGACACAAAGTTAGGTAAAACATTAAAGTTTTTTAATGCTTTTGAACTTTGTATCACTCTTTGACTTTAATGGATATTTTATTATAAAGTAATTTTTCACCCATTGTATTTTATATAAGTATTATACATATAAAATTTCAAGATTTTTATAAAATTATATAATTACTTATGCATTTCAAAAACTCATTTCTGAACATTGATTTCTGCAAATGTAGATAGTAGTCGGCTCAAGCATGGAGGCGATCGACTAGTCATCAATTCGATCGTGATTTATTATTTCAATCAATTGTTGTATCTGATTTTGGCTAGACAAGGTATGTTCAACTGATTATCAGCAGCCCTAGGCTACCCTAACTGCTCCTGACCCTAGGATATGCTTTGGAAAGCATTGAAAGAGTGGAGTATCGAATTTTAAGGGAGGTTAAAGTTTAAGTTTGTACTTTTACCCTTATTTTCGATTGGTTTAGATTTCCTATAGGCTTAGGAACTGTCTAAGGATATTGTTGGTTCAATGGTCAAGGGAGTGTAACCCTTTAGGGGGAGGTCATCCATCTTAGTATGATTGATAAATTTTGATTACAAAGAAGGAGAAGTGAGGGTTAGGTAAGCCTTCATTGTAGATTGCCTCTCATTTAGTGTTAAGGATTGTATCACTAAGAAGAGTGAAGACATCCAAAATGATTTTGGACTAAGGGGGAGAATGAGGGATCTTATTGGGAGATGAGACATTGGAAATCCTTGGTGGGCTTTTTGATGTATGTCAAAGGGAGAGAAGTGAGAGTTTAAGTTAGGTAAATCTTCATTATACTTTGACATAAGAAGAGTTAAGTTGGGTTATGGGAAAACCTAACTTAAAGGTATTATCAAACATGAAAAAAGGGGAGATTGTTGGTGCAATCGGCCAAGGTCACGATTGACCAGACTCGAGTGGTACTTGAGTAGGGTTTTGATATTTGACAATGGGTTTGGCCATTGTTTGACAATATAGGTTTGACTATATGTTGATCATATGACAAGTGGATGTTTGGGATATCCAAGGTCATATGGGGGAGAATGTTAGGAGGCAATTGTTGGAGAAATCGACCTTAGGTCATGGTTGACCAAGCTCGAGTGGAAGTCCAAGTTTGGATACTAGGCAAATGGAATGTGCAAAGGTGTAGTCTTAGCCACGTAAGTCCAAGTGTATAGTCTTGGCAGTGAAAGTTCAAGTTTGGATACTTGGCAAATAGAAAGTTCAAGGGTGTAGTCTTGGTCACGTAAGTCTAAGTGTATAGTCTTTGTAGTGAAAGTCCAAATATGGATATTTGGCAAAGGAAAGTCCAATGGTATAGTCTTGGCCACGTAAGTCCAAGTGTGTAGTCTTGACGGTGAAAGTCTAAGCATTGAGACTTGGCAATGGAAAAGTCTCAAAGGCGCAACTTCTTAGCAAAGGAATCTCAGTTAGCATAACATAGTCGATGAAAGCACCTGAAGGCTAACGCGAAGGGTGAATGAGTCATGGAAGACTCGGATGGACCCTGAGGGTGTGAGATCGATGGAGGTGGCTAAAAGGCTTAGGTTTAGGTTAAGTGTACCAGAAGGCATGACATAGTCGACGAAAGCACCTGAAAGCTAGCACGAAGGGTGAACGAGTCATGGAGGACACAGATGGACCCTCAGAGCATGAGACTAATAGAGGTGGTTAGAAGGCTTAGGTCTAAGTCAAGGGTGGTTAATCAAGTATGAGGAGATCATACTTGGGTTAAATTACATAAACCACATGGTTGAGGTTTATCAGTCGACTGGGACTTTGGACAATCGCCTAGTCAAGTGTTCAACACTCGAGAGGCCTGGTTGACTCGATCTGTCTACTGGGATTATGACCCAGTTGATTGGAAGAGTAGTCCATTAAGGCTTGACTGCTTATTGTGCCTTGGCAGTCGACTGGTGTGTTATCCCAATCGATTGGTCCATGGCAGTTGACTGCCAATGATGGGCAGTCAACTGGCGGTAGTGGATAGAGTTGTCAAGTTGGGTTGGGCCCGTCGGGTTGGCCTTCCTCGTCAAATAATTTAAGTGGGGTGAGATGAAATTTTATCAACCCGTCATTTTGGCGGGCCTAAATGGATCTACCCGCGCGGGTTGCTGGTCTAGATGGGTCGGTCCACTGTGGGCACGGGTTGGCCCGCGAGTTGAGAAATGTCAAAAGATGGAACATGTGAAAATAAAATTGTATAAGTTTTTTGACCAATATTTTAATATTAACAAGACAAGTTTTTCACCATCACAATCTTCTTCTATCACACATACACCTCAACAAAGTATAAAAGAAGTTAAGAGGAAAAAACAAAAGAATATTTGATGAAGTACTCTATTTTTTTTATACTCTAATTGTTTTATATTATCTTGTCACTACTATTCTAATCAATGTAGGAAATAGTGATATATCAAAATCAAATAATTACACGGGCTAGAAAATCTCAATTGAATCTCTATTTGGATGAGCAAAAATTTACATTTGTATATTATCAAGATTTGAATATTTTGGAACATTAGAAAGGAATAAAAAATATTGGTACTCAACTTTGTAGGTCAATAATTGAATCTCAATTATAAGATTGTAGTTACTTCAAATGCTTATTTTTTTAATCATGGTACCCTATCTTCCTTACCGATCATTATCTTAAGCCCTAAATGTCTCGATAAATTTAGATATATTTTTTAAATTTTTTGGTTCGCGGGTTGGCCCGCCTAATCCGCAACTCGCCTTGGGTTGGGTTGGGTTTAAGATTTCTCGACCCACCGAGATGGCGGGTCGACCCACCTCTCCCCGCTAAATATTGGATTTACAATAGGTTAGCCTGCCCCGCCATGGGTCGACCCGTTTGACAGTTCTAGTAGTGAACATGAGCACAGAAGCTCTGGTAGTAGATTTGGCAGTTGTGGCATGACAGTTGACTACTGGTAAGGGCAGTCAACTGCTAGGGTATCATTTGGCTAGAATGCCAATGTGGATTAGTCCATTGTGAGATAACGGATAGACGAGTAATCGACTGGTGCCTTTTTGGCAATCAATTGTCAGACGTGAAATCAGCCAGCAGCATGCTTTAAATGGAGCTCAAGATGGAGAATTTCAGAAATGGTTCTTTGGGAGATTTGAAGAGGAAGTGCAGATGCAATTTCATATCTTCAAAGTATTCCACAACAACTAAATCTACAAATGATCAAAAACCCAGTGTTGTAAGTTTCCTTTGCATTTTGTTTTTCGTCTTGTATTTGGTTGTATTCTATTTTTTTTTATTGTTGTAAGGCATTATAAGAGGTTTCTCTACTTTCGGTCTATTGCCAAGAAGGATAAGTTCTTAGTGAGGGTAGATCACTAAGCGCCGCCGTAGAGTAGGAACTTGAGTTTCAAATCATGTAAAATTTTATGTTGTGCTTGTGTTGCTTTGTATTTTGTTTATTTCAATTTTCACTGTGCACTAACAACCTGTAGACAAGCACGATTAAGAGTCGAAATCGAAGAACATTATTCACCTCTAATATGTCAAACCAGTCCCTACAATATACACATGAAGCTCACGGAGCTTGTGACTTGACGGGATTGAGTTTGTGAAATTGACTTGGCACAATCAAGCCAATTCAACTCAAGGGTCAAAAAGTCTATTGGAGATTGAGAAAAAAAAATGGTACGAGACATTTAAAAATTATAGAATAAGGAGATTAGAGTTGGTTTGATAGCTTTGATGGAAATCAGAAGAGGTGGAAGTCGGTGATAGCAAAAGATGACATGTGGATCAGACCAGACCGTAAGCTTTGTGCATCCAACGGACTAAGGACATGACAAATGTTGAACTCTTAGATGATGTTAGGTTGAGACAAATCTTAACCTCTTAGACTTAATGATTATTTTGTCAAGCTCCTATCAAATTACTCAAAAAGCATAAAACATTAGCTCTTCTTGAAAATGGAGGTCAAGTTAACCTTAACCTCTTAAACTTTTTGTCAATCTACTAAGCCTCTTTCATACTGATGGTTAACTTATGTGACATCCTTATCAGAAATACAAGATGATTTTAATGTAAATGTTTTACTTACCATATTAAAATAATATGATCAAATTCAATCACTTAATGCGTGATTGTGCTAACAAATTATAATAATTACAAGATTTAATTGAAACAAATTAATAGTTAATTTATTTAATTAAATTAAGTAACTTAATTATAAATAAATAAGAGTTAATTTGTACACAATTAAATTAAATTAATAAGTAAATTTTAATTCTTCAAAACTAGAAGGCATGTGGTCGAAATAATTCATTTGGATATAAAATAATTTTAGTTGTAAATTAATATAAAAGGTTTGAAATCTTTTTTGTAGATCATATACCTGTTCGGAGCTTTAGCTTGTGTCGGAGGAAAAATCACCTTGGAAATTACCTCACGCTTCACCAACCAAATCAATCCGGATGCTTCTACGCCTCTCTCCCTCTTCGCCGAGTAGCCGAACCTTTCGTAGCCGATCAACCAACTTGGACGCACGCTCCCTCAAGGAGTGCGTGCTCGAGGCGGTTCCACGAACTGTCTCTGTGCAGTTCGTGGAACTGCCACGAACCAACATCTCCCACTCGTTCAAGGTATGTCACATAGACAAAATGATCACACAGACCATTTTAGAAGAGGTGATTAGTCACATAGACTAAATCGAAGCAACATCTATTATCTCAAAAGACTAATAGAACATAGATTAATAGTCACAAAGACTAAATGAAACATCAAATTAGAAAATGGTTCGTGCGATAGCAAGCACATTGAGCATTCAAATGCTAAGAAAGTTGTTACACCTTACATAGCTGCTCATAGAGTGATACATGCTAAGAGAAGTTGTTACGCCTAACTCAGTCACTCTACATATGATACATAATCATTCTCCCGATGACACAAAGTCATCTCCAGGTGGTACAAAACCATTTATCTTATGGCACACAGCCATTTCCCAGGTGACACACAGTCATTTTCCAGATGATACAAAATTATATTTCTGGTGGTACATAACCATTTACCTGAAACATTTATGTCTTGCTTTTTACCCAGATTAAATAATCTCATTTACATCAATATGAACATTTCTAATCCCTTAAATTGACCACATGTCAAGAGCATGTCTTATATTTCAAATATTCACAATCATTTCCATACACAACAGAAATGGGTCGACCAGTGAATAATTCTCATTAGATGTAAATCTATTTAATCTTCCTTTTTAATGTGAATCTATGCATTTTAATCAATCGCTTTCTTAGTCATGTTCCATAGACCGAATCATCCATAGTCATAGGTAGACATGCTAAAGTAGCAAACCTTGATTAAAACTTCAAGTAGACACCTAAATAGTCACAAAGGGCAAATTTAGAGATCAACATATAATGTCAAAGGGCTCACATAGTAGAGAAGCAGGGATCCAGTCTCCTACTACCCTTAGTGTCGTCTTAGCACATGTGGTATGATTCACATGCTACGATGTCGTCCTCTTTACCAATAAAGAGCGCATGTTTTCCTCAAATTAACATCGTACAGATTTCGATCTAAACATTCCCAATGTCTAATCCAGAATTCAACATATGAATTCTCATCTGGCTCATAAACAGGTATAGTAAATGGTGGGTTCATTTACCACAAAATGATCTTATCTTGATACAAATATCAAGACGACCCTAACTTATAGGAATGTAACAAATTTTACAACTTCCAAAGCTAACAACCACATAGGCTGACCTATAAGCATCGGTCTTACCTCTATTCATACACAACAAATAGAGATGATTATCCATGTGAGAGGACCAATCACTACCTGCCAACATGCTTATCGAGATCTTATTACTAGAATGTAACATAACATACACTGAATAGATTATGGCTAGCATTTCAAACAATCAAATCATAATATTCAATTGTCATTACAAGACTGTTACATTCTACGAAGTCCCATAGACTTTACATGCTCATTAAATAACTCTCTAGTCATTGGCTTAGTAAAAGGATCTGCAAGCATAGCTCGTGTAGGGATATACTCAAGAATCACCTTTTTTTTATCAACAATATCCCTGATAAAGTTGTATTTTATAGCAATATGCTTGCCCTTGCTGTGATATTTGGGATCCTTGGAAAAAGCTATCGCAACTGATCTTGATAATAGATACCATCGGACTCTACTATTCTCAAAGAATCTTCAAATGCTTTAGGAACCTTCTCAACCAGACTACTTCTTGTACAGCTACTGAACATGCCACATATTCAGCTTCCATTGTAGATAAGGCCACACAGGCCTGTTTCTTGCTGTTCCAGGAGATGGCGCCACCATTCAACAAGAACGTATAGCCTGATGTTGATTTTCTATCATCCAGGTCCCCAGCCCAATCTGCATCTGAATAGCCCTAGAGGCTCATATCTGATCCTTGATAACAGAGACAATAATCTGTCATCACCTTCAGATATCTGAAAATCCTTTTCACTGCCTTCCAGTGTCTCGATCCTGGGTTTGACTGGAACTGGCTTACTAAGCCCACTGCATAGCTGATATCGGGACGAGTACACAACATAGTATACATTAAACTACCTATGGCACTGGCATATGGTTTTTTATTCATCTCGGCTATTTCAGCTGGAGTTTTGGGACTCATACTTTTTTGCAATAGGTGTCTGCTCATCAGATCGGACATGTTGAATTGTTGTAACATCTTAGTTATATAAGACTCTTGTGACAAACCCAAAAGTCTCTTTGATCGATCCCTGGTGATCCTTACTCCTAAGATGTATTCAGCTTCTCCCATATCTATTGTGTCAAATTGAGAAGACAACCACTTTTTGACTTCTTTAGTAAAACCTATGTCATTTCCTGCTATCAGCATATCATCAATATATGATGATAAAATGACATACTTTCCTTTTTCCTTCTTTAGGAAAATGCAATGATCCTCATTGATCATTTCGAAACCATAAGATAAAACCACTTTGTTAAATCTTATGTTCCATTGTCTTGATGCTTGCTTCAGCCCATATATAGATTTCTTCAATCTACATACTTTATCCTCTTGGCCTAAAGCAACGAAACCTTCTGGCTGAACCATATAGATTTCCTTGTCAAGCTCACCGTTAAGGAAAGCGGTTTTGACATCCATCTGATGTAATTCTAAGTCATAATGCGCCACAAAGGCCAAAATAACTCAGATTGACACAAACTTCATTACGGGAGAAAATGTCTCTTCAAAGTCAATACCCTCTCTTTGGGTAAATCCTTTTGCAACCAAACGAGCCTTGTATCGGTTAATCAATCCATCAGACTTCCTCTTTATTTTGAGAATCCACTTATTCCCAATGGCCCTTCGGCCAGGAGGAAGATCGACTAACTCCCAAACTTGATTCCGAATCATTGACTCCATCTCTTCTTCCATTTCACTTTTCCACTTATCTCTAACCCTACATCCCAACGCTTCCTCAACTGATTGAGGTTCATGTTCGTCAACTGGGAGTGTCATCATTGCCTCGTTCTCAATATCAAACCTCCTTTTAGGTATGATCTTACGAACACTTTTCCGTAAGTTGGGCTGTTGAGAAGCCACCCCGTGATCAGGCACATTACTCCCACTCGGTTGAATAGGTTCAGGTATCCCACTGGACATATGTCTTGTTGATAACAACTCATCCTTCTCATAAAGAGGAACTGTCTTATCAACTTCACCCTTTGTTGGGAACTCAGTTTCTAGAAAAGTGGCATCTCTAGACTCAATCTCAGAGATTGTCCCATCTTGTTGCTCACCTATAAAAACATAACCTTTTGAGGTCTCAGAATATCTTATAAAGATACATTTCTTACCTCTAGGTCTGAGTTTTCCATATCTGTGAGAACTATCATGAACGAGGGTGACCCCGTGGTCTCAGATTGCTCAAATCGGTTTTCTCGCCTGGCCCAACGCTCATATGGGTCGATGGAACTGACTTTCAAGGCACTTTGTTAAGTATATATGCGCAACTAGTAATGCATCTCCCCAATAGAGACCGCAAATTAGCTGCGCCATCATAGACCTAACCATTTTAAGAAGAGTCCTATTTCTTCTTTCAAAGAACCCCATTTTGTCAGTGGAGTTCACGGATCGTTAGTCGCCTAATAATCCCCTTATCATTACATGTCGCCTTGAACAAATCGCATGTATATTCACCCCACAAGGCATAAGGCCTTAACCTTACGCTCCGCTTTGATTCTCAACTTCGTTCAAATAACGAATGAAATAATCCAACGCTTCAGATTTTTGAGAAATCAAATACACATGACCATATCTAGTAAAATCATCAATAAATGTAATGAAGTAGGAAGCTCCATGCCTAGCCTTCACACTCATCGGACATCCGAATGAATCAATTGCAATGGCAAGTCTGCTCTTATAGCCTTTCCAAATGGTTTCCCAGTTGCTTTTCCAGCAAGACAATGCTCACATATAGACAAGCTAATCTTAGCACGAGAGCCCAATAAACCCTCTCTAGCTAATCGATTCATGCGATCTTGTCCTATATGTCCCAATCTAGCATGCCAAACCTCATCAGATATATCTGCATTACTAGTAAGAGCAATGTTTGAAAAACTACTATGAATCGCACAATTCATCGTGCACCACATCTAGTACCATAAAACCATTAGATAAATAACCATATCCGATTGACACAGAGTCAATCTTAAGTTCTACACAGGTACTGAAAAAATTTACAAAGTACCCCAAATCAAGAAGACAAGTAACAGATACAAGATTCCTTCGAATCTCTGGAGCATACAAGACATCATGTAGAAACAAAGTACTTCCACCACGAAGGTTAAGTTTACAAGTGCCGACTCCCTTGACTTCGACTCTTGCATTGTTTCCTACATAAATCCATTTGTTACTCGCAGTACTCCTAACAGATCTACATATGTAACCCGCTCTCGAGCTACATGGTTGGTTGCTCCCGAATCGATAATCCACAAAGGATAAGAATCAGCCATCAACACAGTACTAGCAACAAAATGCTCAGAAGACAGATTAGAAGTTACATTCTTTGGCTCAGTATACTCCCGAGCAAAGTGACCCTTCTTGCCACAATTAAAGCAAGATAACTTGCTTTTAGGCTTCTTCCCTGTCTTCTTCTTCTTGATTTAATCCTTCCCAGCAGCAGTAGCAATGTTTTTATTCTTTCCCTTTCCCTTCTTGTACCATTTCTTCTTGGATCTAGATGATCCAGCAGAGCCTGCAGCCAAATAGGCTTGGCCAGAAATCCTCGCGGATTCTACTCTCTCAACCTCCAGCTCAACATGCCGTGAGACATCAGTGAAAGTCTTAATACTCTCACTGTGAGTTAAGGTCTGCTTCATGGTCTCCCAAGAATAGGGAAGAGAACGAATAACCGCTGAACTCTATTGTTCATCGTCAACTCATGACGACCAGTTTTCGACATCTCCCTGAGATGTTGAACCATCGTTGTATTCGGGTGCTTCTTGTAGTTGTCGAACCTAATCGTCAGCTGACGAAGCTTACTGAGACTTATTCTACTGTATCTCTCTCTAAGGGCTACCCAGACTGCATGAGCTGAAGGATATGGCTCATACTCTAACACTAGGTCATCCACCATTGAACTTATCAATATGCCCTTAGCAGTGGAATCCTTCCTTTTCCATACCTTATAGGTATCAAGGTCACATTTGTACTGTGCTGTATTACTCTCAACATGTTCCATCACAACCTGATTAACAGCCTCTAGGACTTCCTGTTCCTCAAGAACATACTGAATCTTGAGGTGCCATATTTTATAGTTATCCCCATTCAGTTTTTCACCTTTGTTCAATTCAGCTATGATATTTTTAGTCGCCATAACCTAACATAAATAAACACATTATTTAGTTACTCAGTGTATGCTTTTATGTATGTAATCTCAAAAATAAACTCAAGATAAATCTGATCTGGTTTACAAAATCAAGTAACAACTGCGTTATCACTCATCATTTGTATGTGTCAATCAGACTTAGATTGATATATTTTATTACATACATCCCACTTAATGATATTAATCATTATTACAACATGATATTACACATTAAATGAACATATCATTATATACTCATTTGAACTAATCAAGGGCATATTCAATAATCATGCATCATGTAGAGTTAACAGCATCATATGAACTAATCATTAAATGAACACATCATTAAAATAAACATGCTGTACAATGTTAACAAATAACAAAGTCTACTAAGAATGTAACAGATTACATTCTTCCTACTCATAAACTAAAACAACTCCTAATAGACTAGATAAGCGATTACTGCTCCCACTAGGACAAGCCCTAGTGCAGCAGTAATCATGACATGTCCCCTCCGACTAGACTCAACTACAGTACTCTCTGCTGGGACACTCACAGGAAACACATGCTGCCCTAATACAGAGTCCTTTAAAGACCTCACAAATCGAGAACCAAAATCCTCCACTGGGTCTTCTTCAGGATCCTCTTCACACAACATAGTTAATCACCTTTGTAATCGGGTATATGAAATTGGCCCTTCATGTAACCCCCAAAATTGTCGTCTTGCGCGTCGGCCAAGATTATCGCAATGAACGAATCAACACCCAAATCCTGTAGTTGTCTAATACTGGAAACTCTTGCATCTCGAGCTTCCAGAACAATCTGTCCAGCTTCCCAATGTGTCCAACGACTCCATGGTAAGGGTCATAGTCCAAATCTTCGATAGCCTCCCTATACCGATTGCGCAACACATCGCGCCGGGTCATAGTGGTATACATCCGCGCCATCTGTAAAATTGAAATAAATTATGTCAGTACATAACCGACAAAACCAGTACAAATACCGGTATATTCCAATTAATCAAGGCACAGAACAAATACACATATATCAAGAAGAACTAAACTCCTTGAATTTTAGGCTATAATTAATTGACCCATTGATCAATCAATTTTGACCCATAGACAGTCATAAACTAGTTCTATCCTTAAGTTATTCAAGTCAGATTCTAATTGTTCCAAAACAATCCATCTAACTTTAGTTATGAGTTTAGTCAACCAAAGTCAACTTTATACAATTCTTGTGTAAATTTAATTGGACACTTAGCCTTTTTTTTTTTGAAATCAAATTAATTGAACCCATGTCCAATTAAAATTTGATTCAAAGCCCATTTAATTCGGCCCAATTAAACCAAACTAAATCCCATTTAATTCGGCCCAATTAAACCAAACTAAATCTAAAGCCCAATTAACTCGGCCCATTTAATTCGGCCCAATTAAACCAAACTTCAATTTAAAGCCTAATTAATTCGGCCCATTAATTCGGCCCAATCAATTCGGCCCATTTGAAGCCCAACTAAATAATCTGTACGAAACAGATTTAAAAATACTTTTTTTTCTTATTTAATAAATAGGAAAATTTTCCCATCCAAGCGCCCTAAATCCTCTGTCAAGACACACTGCTGGCGTTACAGCTCGCTCGCCGTCGCTCACGCCCGTCCGCCTCTCCGGCGCGCGTCGCCTCCATCTCCGCGGCCGCTGCCGCCTCGAGGTCGCTCGCCTCGCCGCCACAGCTGCCGCCCGACGACGCCGCCGCTCAGGCCCTTCCGGACGTCGTCGGAAGGATCTCTCAAGTTTTTCCCGAATAGAATTTTCCCGGTTGCGGTGAAAAAAAAATTAACAGGTAAATACTATATGCTCTGATACCATTGTAGATCATATACCTGTTCGGAGCTTTAGCTTGTGTCGGAGGAAAAATCACCTTGGAAATTACCTCGCACTTCACCAACCAAATCAATCCAGATGCTTCTACGCGTCTCTCCCTCTTCGCCGAGTAGCCGGACCTTTCGTAGCCGATCAACCCGCTTGGACACACGCTCCTTCCCTTTTAAGGGAAGGAGTGCGTGCTCGAGGCGATTCCACGAACTGCCTCTGTGCAGTTCGTGGAACTGCCACGAACCAACATTTTAACCAACAATAAATTTTGGTAAATTTATATTGTGATTAATTAGAATTTTTAAATTAATAGGTATTTTAAACTAACTAAATCTAG
The DNA here is from genome assembly GCA_025175895.1 of Wurfbainia villosa. Taxonomy (NCBI): domain Eukaryota; kingdom Viridiplantae; phylum Streptophyta; class Magnoliopsida; order Zingiberales; family Zingiberaceae; genus Wurfbainia; species Wurfbainia villosa. Next base: position 71,908,890 of record CM046003.1, on the reverse strand, counting down.
AGAAGAAATCACATAGCGTGAGAGAGATTGAGAGTTGTTAGTGGAAGTAGATCCGACAAAGGGTTGGGTCCAATTTGGATCCGACTCGAGTTTGTAACTAGGTTAACTGGTTGATTATTCATTGATTTAAGTTAACGGATCAAAATCGAAATTGACCCATCAAGAGACGAGTCGATTCTGATTATGACGACCCAGAATCACTGAATCGACAATTCAAACTGTCGATTCAACAGTTTAACTTTTTTAAATTAACCATCGAAACCGACGGTTCCGATGGGGCTTTGAATTTTTTTCGACAATCGAGCTCATTTGTTTGTTTTTTATGAACAACTATGATTCAGTGTATGTTTTACTCCAATGAGGCAAGGTTGGAATTTGCCAACCTAGCGGCCCCTACCAGCTCGCCCTCGGACCATTGTAAGGGAGGTAAATCACGGTAGGCCTTTGGCCCTTGAGACTAGTAACTAGCGCATGGAGGGACGGTACCCTCGCATTTGCGAGGGATTGACCCTTTGTCCTATGATGCAACGTCTGCATGTGCTAACCACTAGGCCCTTCCCGGGGGGCTTTGTATGTTTTACTCCAAACTCTATATATAAGGTGTTTATTTCATCATTTTCATTACATCTTCTCTGATCTTCTTTCTCCATTTTGCGAGTTCATGTACTTTCGGCTTCGATTCTCTGATTTCAATTGGTTTTGATTCTTTGATTTCAATAGAAGATGATTCATCTCGTTCTCGGAATGATAAGGGGGTCTTTATTCTTAATGTTGATCACGAGCCTGAGGAGGTTTAATTCATTGATGATGAACTAGAGCAATTTTTAACAATTGAGACACATGGAAGTATTGGAATTTCCAAGGTGCGGAATCTTTTACATTTAAAATAGTCAATTTTATTAAATATTTTGAGAAAGTTATTCTTGCCTCCAAAAAAATATAGACAAAATATGAATATTATAATATCTCGTATAAATTTCAATCGGGTGGCAGTTATAGCTCATTAAAGTGACATGTAAAAATAAAACATTCGACGAAATTTAGAATCGATCGTTCTCGAATGTAACTTTCTAAATTTTTTTCATTCACCGAAAGTGAAAATGCAAGTTTATTTAAATATCTTGATATTATATTAAGAAAATCATTAGTTAGATTCGTTTAGAACATTTTTCATTTAGCTTTGGGCTTAAATGTATTTTTGAAGATTTTTGTCAAAAATCTGGTAATCCATTTGTTAAATTGTTCCTAGAATTACACTTACTCATATAATTAAAAAATTAGTAAGGTAAGAAAAAAATTTAACTGAAGAATTTAATGAATTAAATAATAAAGTATTTTTATGTTCGGATATTTGAAACAATCATTAACAAACTCATTCATATATGAGTACGACTTGCTATTGGATTGACAACTCTTGAAAAATCCAAAAATATCTATTAGCATATCGAATTTTTAACGAATCACATGCTGCTCATAACATTTCTCAATTATTATATTTAATTTTAGAAGAATATGAATTAATTAATAAAATATTTTCAATTTTATTTGATAATACTAGTTCTAATATCACAAGTATAATGAATTTGAATTAATTTATCAATCTATTATTGGTAGTACATTTTTTTCATATTTATTGTGTATTAAATATTTTAAATTTATGTGTTTAAGATGGACTAAAATTTTTAGAAAATCAATTAAAATTATTATTTCTTATTTATGATCACATTATAAGACAATGAGGTTAATTTTATAAAATTAATGAAATAAAACTTAAATTTTTTTATGTGATATATCAACACATTGGAATTCAACGTATCAATTAATAAAAGATTTATTTCACTATAGAAAATTATTATATTCATTTTTTGCTCAAGTAGTTAATAATTCTAATATATATTTATTTTCACATCAATGCAAAAAATGTAGTAGCATTTGTAAAATTTTAAAAGTATTTAATAATACAAGTGAACAACTTTTTAGTATTTATTATCCTACATCTCAATTAATTATGATGAATTTTTATAACAAAACTTTAATTTAAATGAATATATTAACGATGAATTTTTATATTCTTGCATATTAATAATGAAAGTAAAATATGAAAAATATTTTTATTATATTCATGATATTTATTTAGTTGTATTTGCTTTATATTCTACATTAAACTAAGATATTTTATACAAAATGTTAGTCCTGTATTATGATGCTTTAATTCCAATAAAAGATTATTCTTCTCTTGTTCTTGGTACTATAGTACAAAATATTAAAAATAATTTATATGAAATTTATAAAGAATATAATTTAAAATATGAATTAGAAAGTAATGTATAAAAACTTTAAAATATTAGTAGTAATAATATAAATTTTACAAAAGTACAACTTTTACTAAAAGAACGAAAAAATCAGTCATGAGGTGTTGGTGCAATAGACCCTGGGACAATGTTGACTAGACTCAAGTGGAACTCAAGTAGTTTTTTAATGTTTGTCAATACGATTGGATATGATTTGATCATATGTTGGTCATATGACTAGTGGATGATTGGGATATCCAAAGTCATATAGGGGAGATTATTTGAGGGAGATTGTTGGAGCAATCAAACTTCAGGTCAAGGTCAACAAAACTAAAGTGAGACTCGAGTAGAAGTCCAAGTTTGGATACTTAGCATGGAAAGTCCAAGAATGGTCTTTGCATGAAAAGTCCAAGTTTGGAGACTTGGCAAGGGAAAGTCCAAGAATTATCTTGGCATGGAAAAGTCCAAGAATAGTCTTGGCAATTGAAAAGTCTAAGAATGGTCTTAGCAATTAAAAAGTCCAAGTTTGAAGTCTTAGCCACATAAATCCAAGTGTATAGTCTTGGCAGTGAAAGTTTAAGCATTGAGGTTTGGCAATCAGAAAATCTAAGGGTGAGGTTTTTGGCAGTGTAAAGTCTAAGTATGTAGTCTTGGCGATATAAGTCCAAATGAACCTTGGCAAGGGAGACCCGATTAGCATGACATAACCGATGGAAGCACTTGAACAAAGGGTGAAGGAGTCATGGAGGATTCGGATGGACCCTGAGAGTGTAAGGCTGATGGAGGTGGCTAGAAGGCTTAGGTCTAGGCTATGGGTGGTTTATCAAGTGTGAGGGGATCATACTTGGGTTAAACCTCATGGTTGGGGTTTATCAGTCGACTGGGTTATGGACCAATTGATTGGCCAAGTATTTGACACTCGGAAGGCCTAGTTGATTTGAGCAGTTGACCAGGGTTACGACCCATTTGATTGGTCGAGTAGTTGACTAAGGCTCGACTACTTCTGTGGCTCTAGTAGTCAACTGCTAGGGTTTGGTAGTCGACTGACCACTAGCAGTCGACTGCTAGGGTTTAGTAGTCGATTGGAATTAAGTGGTCAGGCATAGAATGTTGGGCAATCGACTACTAGGTCAGGGCAATCGACTGGTCGACTTAATTTGACATAGATTAAGCCATTGTGAGACAACAGTATAGTGTCCAGTCGACTGCTAGGTAATAGCAGTCGATGGGAAGGCATAAAATCATCCCGAGTGGAGTTATAAAATTAGCTCGATGGAAAGATTGAATGTTGCTAGTTCTTGGAGCTTTGGGGGAGGAATTGCTGCTGCATTTCAGGTCTTCCAAGCTCTTCTAAAGTGCAAGCAACCAAAAGTGCAATCTTGTAAAGTGTTTTCACTTGTTTCTTTCATTTTCTTTTGTAGATTTGTATTTGGTTGTTTTCTTATTGTTGTAAGATCCTTGTAAGAGGTTCCTCCACCTTCAAAGTGTTTCCGAAAAGGAGAAGAGGTTTAGTTGTATAGGCACTAAAGCCCGACTATGGAGTAGGAATCGTAGGTTTCGAACCACGTAAAAGCTTGTGTATTGCGTGTGATTGTCGTGTATTTTGTTTTGTGATATTTATTTTTGTATATTCTATTGTGCACTAATATCTTGTAGACAAGCACGCGATCAAATCAAAGCCAAGGCAAAAAATGCTATTCACTCCCTTCTAACGCATTAAACGATCCCCAATAAGTGGTATCAAAGTGGGTCGCTCTTCAAGGATTAACAACCAAGGGAGCAAAGCGCTAAAGGTTGAAGAGGAGATGGAGTTGCCCAAAGATGGATTGGGCTACAACATTAACACTTCACCAGTCTTCGACCACAAAGATTTTGGGTTTTGGAAAGGTATGATGAAATATTTTATTATCTATAATTTAGAAAATTGTCTTATTTTGGTAAAAGGGTTCGAAGCTCTGATAGACAATAAGGGAAGGATCCTCAAGAATAAGAAATGGATGGAGGATCAAATTCAAGAATTCAAAACCAATGAAAAGGTATCAAAAATGTTAATAAATTTGGTACCTAATGATATATTGTCCAAGTTAGGTAGTTATAGGGATGCTAAAGAGTTATAGAGCAAGTTGATTGAGCTCCATGAGAATCCTTCACCAACCCAAGAAGTAGGGGAAAAAGCCGAAGTAGAATCAAGTTGCTCATCTACTCAAGAATGTGAAGATTCAGAAATTGAGAGGTGCTTAACATCTGAGTCGGAAGAGATAGAAGTCTCGAAAGTCTCCACCTCTAGGATTGAGGGAGAGGAGAGACACTCGACGTCGGAGCAAGAGAAAGAAGAACTATCTATCTTAGGGAGAAACCAATAACAAGCTCAAGACCCATTTATAGAGCACAATTCCTAAAAATAAAGATCATATAATATGTTTTGAGTATAGGGAGAAGGGTCACTATAACAGCAAGTGCCCTAATTTAATCAAGAAGAAGGCACATGTGGTGCCAAAGGAGAAGCAGAAGGCCAAGAAGACCGAAGCCCCAATTCACAAGAACAAGGAGCATATAATATGCTTCAAATGCAATTAAAAAGGGCATTACCGAAGCCAATGTTCGAGGGGGAGGAACCTAACCAAAGATATGAGAGGAGCATCACATGTAGGGGGAGCTAAGGTAAACCCTAAGGTATATCTTAATAATGCTCATAATTTATGTATTGATAAAAAGCATGCTAGGAATGCTTTTAATTTACTTGCAATTGTTAATGATCATTAGAATCATGCTAGTAGTAAGCCTAAGGATCAATCTAGACATAAGTATTTTTGTTTAGGTGCTAAACATTGTAATCTTAGGGTTAAAGTCAAGACCTTATCTAAGGATAAGAACAACCTAGGTATTAATCCAAAGAAAAGTAGACATATTCCTAGGAAGAGGAATTCCCAAAAGAAGAATGAAAAATCGCATATTGGAAAATTAAAGGTTGAAAATCAAGCTTTGAGATCAAAGCTTGAGAAAATAGAAAAGACCTTTAGAAAGATGAAAAACATGATTATGGGGTAAGGTGTTAGGAGGCAACAACTAACCAAGAATAGGAAAGGTTTGGGTCACAAACCTAAGTCCAAGGTAGATAAGCCTACCTATCACAATGTTCCATTTAACTATGAAACAAGTCTTAGGTCTAGGAATACCAAGGTCACAAGGGAAGTCAACCCTAGAGTTGACCATGGTAAGTGTCTAGTGGCCAAGGTTTCAAAGAAACCTAGGAACACCACTAATAAGATCACAACGAAAGTCATCCCTAGAGTTGACCAAGACAAGACCTCAATGACCAAGGCTTCCAAGCCTAGGAGAGTCATTAGGAAGGTACTAAGGTAAGTTATCCCTAGTGAGTACCTAGTAAACCCAAGGAGCTCTAATTGGTATTGGATTCCTAGAAGCATGATTCCCTCACGCTAGATGAGTTTAGGGTATGTTGACCCAAAATGGAAAGGTAGTTAACCTAACCATAGTGGGGTTGACACTTTAAGACATTTTCAAGGTTATGTGATACCTTGAAAATGAGTTTAGAAGTTAATCCTAAAGGAATTTTGGATGTGCCAATTGGAATTATGGAATTTGAAAAATTGATCATATTTAGCACAATATGTTAGAAGTCAAGAGTGTGACAAGTTTGGATTTTTGGCACACTTGGAGGAGTTGAGTATTATGGGAAAATGGTATAATCCTAAAAATATGGCAATTAATCTTAAAACATAGGTATTTTTATACCTTGATATCATATATTTGTCATGCTTTATTTGTTATAAACCATGTCATGACATCATGCTCGTATTATTATTTTATAATGTCATAATAACACTTAGGTTATTTTATGTCGTGCTTGTACTTAAGATTATTTTTATGTCATGACATCATGAATCATGAGCAAATACTTTAAATTAAACAAATCATATATGTCATGATCATATTCATGTATTAAAATTAAATTAAAGACAAATGACATTTTTTTGATGTCCTATATAAAGGAATCAAGTGGATATATCTAGATATAATGCATGAACTCTTAGATTATGAAAGAACATACCCACATCTCACAAACCCCATAGGATGACATGAGTGTATTTATACACCCTAGACACATGTGAGATGTTAGAAAAATGAATTAAGTTCAAGGTGGATAGATGTTGCATCTAGATGAACTCAAACTCATAATATAATAGGGGACGAATCATGAGGAAAGCTAATGTACAAGTCATGTACATTTAGCCCATAGACCATGGTTCAAAATAAGATTTTAAAAATATTTTAAAAATATTTTAGAAAATCTTGGTGAAGTCTATCTTTTGATAGCAATCACTATTTATCTTATTAACACAAAGTTAAACAAAACATTGAAAGGTTTCAATGCTTTTGAACTTTATATCATTTTTCGAAATTAAAGGGTATTTTTTTATAAAACTATTTTTCACCCATAATGTTTGATATAAGTATTATACGTATGAAGTTTCATGATTTTTCAAATTATGTATAATTATTTATGTATTTTTGAAATCCAATTCTAAAATATTGATTTCTGCATTTGCAGAAACCAGTCGACTGTTGCTCGGAGCAGTCGACTGTTGGTGGGGCAATCGAATGGTTGTTGACCTAGTCGACTACTGAAGCTGATTACGACTGAACAAGATTTGTCTAGCCATTTATCAAAAATTTTATATTATCTTAACGTCTCCTAACCCTAGGATATATTTTAGAAAGCATTGGAAGGGTGAAATAATCATTGAAAAAGATTAGAAGAGTTATTTAGGATGAGTATCGAATTTTAAGGGAGGTTAAAGGTAAAGTTTGAACCTTTACTCTTATTTTCGATGGATTAGATTTACTATAGGCTTAGGAACTATCCAAGTACATTGTTGGTGCAATGGGCAAGGGGAGTAAGCCTTTTGGGAGAGGTCATCTATCTTAGTATGATGGATATACCTTGATTACAAAGGGAGAGAAGTGACGGTTAGGTAAACCTTCATTATGGATTGCCTCTCATTTAGTGTTATGGAATTTATTACTAGGAAGAGTGAAGGCATTCTAGATGATTTTAGGCCAAGGGAGAGAATGTAGGATCTCATTAGGAGATAGAACATTAAGAACCTTGGTGGTCTTTTTGATGTATGACAAAGGGGGAGAAGTGAAAGTTTAAGTTTGGAAAACCTTCATTATGCTTTGGCGTAAGAAGAGGCAAGTTGGGATTATTGGTTAGCCTAACTTAAAGGTATTATCAAACATCAAAAAGGGAAAGATTATTGGTGTAATAGGCTTCGGGTCAATGTTGACCAGACTCGAGTAGTTTTTTAAAGTTTGTCAATATGGTTATGATGGTGTTAGCTTCTTCAGCCCGCTGAGATCTCCCTCTCCCTCCTTGGGATTGCTAGATCGGATACCAAAGAAAGTTGGAAATGAAATAAAAAGAGATATGCTCCTAGAACCACCTGAGCTCTTGCAAGTAAAGTTAGATATGTTGCTCGAAGAAGAAATGTGAGGTATGGACCGGCTGCCCGGCGCTGCCACTCCGACACTCAAGTCAGTAAGAGTATAGAGAAAGTAATGAAATGTAGAAGAAGTAGGAAAGAGATCTTAGAGGTACCGAATAGTGAAGAAAAAAATCATCCCCTGCTTCCTTCGACGTCTTCCCCTTTTATAGATGGTTCACCCTGCCTCCTCTTAGGGTGAATTTACTTTAATGCCCTTTGTCAATATGTCATCGTAATCGCTTTTCCCGCTCATATTTAAAATGTCTCTTTGAAATGCTTTATGTACCTTATATTTCCCTGCCAAGCATTAATCACATAAAAAATATATAAATAAAAAAATCACAAAAAATCTTATATTAATCCTATTTATCTTCCTCGACCTCTTCCTGCTATCCCTAATCATCCTCTCTTCCTGATTTTACCAAATACAAAAGGAACCCTAAACCTCCTTGCATGGCTCAGGAAATACACATACTGCTCGGAAAATAGGCATACTACTCGGGAAATACCCATACTGCTAAAAAAAATACATGAATCGCTCTGCCCATGTTGCTCCTTCCTTCCGAGCACTGTACACCCACCTTCGGAAACTACATTCACGGCTCAGGAAATACACATACTGCTCGGGAAACACACATACCGCTCGGGAAACACACATACTGCTCGGGAATTACACATACTGCTTGGAGAATACATGAATCACTCTGGCCACGCTGCTCCTTCCTTCCGAGCACTGCACACTCACCTTCAGAAACTACATTCACAGCTTGGGAAATACACATACTGCTCGGGAAAAACATATATCGCCCGGGAATTAGACATACTGCTCGAAGAATACATGAATCGCTCTGCCCATGCTTCTCCTTCCTTCTGAGCACTGCACACACCCACCTTCGGAAACTACATTCACGACTCGAAAAATACACATACTGCTCAGGAAACACACATACTGCTCGGGAATTAGATATACTGCTGGGGAATTACACATACTACTCGGAGAATACATGAATTTATCTGCCCATGTTGCTCCTTCCTTCCGAGCACTGCACACCAACCTTCGGAAACTACACTCACTGCTCGAAAAATACACATACTGCTCGGAAAACACACATACCATCCAAGAATTAGACATACTGCTCGAGAATTACACACACTGCTCTGGAATTTGCACATGCTGTCCTAGAAACACACTGCCCTAGAACTCTACATACTGCTCTTGCACTGAACATACTGCTCTAGAATCGAACATACTGCTCTGTCAGTACACGTATTGCTCTGGAAGTACACATACTGCTCTGTAAGTACACATACTGCTCGGCATTACACATACTGCTCTGTAACTGATCACACTACCCTGAAAAATACTCATACTGCTCGGGAATTGCACATACTGCCCTGAAGATACATATACTGCTCTGGAACTAATCAGATTGCCTTGGAAATATTCATACTACTCTAAACCCCGACCCTATTATAAGTTTTCCCTCTTTAGTAAAACTGAAGAGCGAAGTCGAGTAAAGTTTTACAATTGTCTACAACAAAAAATTTCTCTGCCTTAACTTGAAAAAGACTCTACACCTATCATAAGTTCTCTCTCTTTAGTAAAACTAAGGGGCGAAGTCGATTAAAGTTTTATAAGTTTTCATGAATGCGCAAACACTATCATATTAATCTCCCACAACTACATCTATTATACTGACACACCAGACATTGACCCCTGCATACTGTATGAGGCACTACTCCATAACTAATATATGAGATGCTTATACCTATGATATTGTATGAGGCGTTTATGCCTTAAATATTGTATGAGACGTTTATGCCTTAGAATACTGTAGGAGGCATTGAGCCCTGTTAGCACGTTACTTGCCCCTTATAGCTGACGTTATAATTCCCCGTGGGGGAAAATAACTATCTAGCCCTTAGACTTTTATAAGAGGGTCATGAGAATATTTACGTATGTCATATAAAGGCGTTATAGTTCCCCGTGGAGGAAAATAACTATCTAGCCCTTAGGCTTTTATAAGAGGGTCATGAGAATATTTATATATGCCATATAAAGGCATTATAGTTCCCCATGAAAGAAAATAACTATCTAGCCCCTAGGCTTTTATAAGAGGGTCATGAGAATATTTACATATGTCATATAAAGGCGTTATAGTTCCCCATAGGAGAAAATAACTATCTAGCTATTAAGATGTTATAGTAGGCGCAGAGCCTGAATTAGTTTCACAACACATCCATAAAAGAATCCAAGAAACCCCTACATTCCATTAAATAACCCAAAATTCCTTAGACAAATCAGCAACCCCCACAAAAGAACACCTTCATTTCCCCTTAAGTTCTATAATAGGCACGAAATGCCTTAAAATATTTCTGAAATACCTTTGCAAAAAATAAAAACTCCCTAGGAAATACTAAGCTTTAATAAAAAAAATGTCCTAACTTTATCTTTTACCCTCACCGCACCCCATAATTAACCCTCATACTCCTCTTCCAAAATTTCGGCTTCCACTGCACCTTTCCGTTTAATTGCAATTCTCTTCAAAAAAAACCCTAGCTCCCTTCTCCGCCTTCTTCACACTTCTCGTCATCTCTTCTTCCTAATGGCCTCCTCTTCCTCCATCATCCCCTGGTACGAAATCACACCCAGTCAACTAACCTTCAATCATTCCTTTTTCTCTCACAACATTAAATACTTCCCCGAAGATACCACCTTCGTCATCCCCAACAAATCCCAACTCCCCCATCAACCTCCGCCTGGAACGACCACCCTATTTACAGGACAACTGAAAGGAGGCCTTCGCTTTCCCCTTCCAAAACCTCTCTACCACATCATTTTTACTACTCGACCTCGGTCAATCAACTAACACCCAACTCCCTCCGCATCCTTGTAGGCACCATCACTGTTTCCCATCATCTTAACATCCCACAAGTACCCCATATATTCCACTGTCTTTATCAACTAAAAATGGTCGAATTCGACGTCTTCTATTTCATGGCTCGCCAAGGCTATCAGTTCCTGACTGATATGCCTACCTCCCACAAAGGTTGGAAAGAACTTTATTTTTACCTTACTATGGATCCTCCCCTTCCATTCTCATCCCACTGGAAAACTGCTCTCCCCGATCTACCCAACCCAAAAACTATCAAACCCTCCATTGACTTTCCCTCCATCAAATCCAAACTGAGAAACAAGTATTTCAGTATCACCGAACTTCTGAAAGAGCCCATCTTATCTTATTATGGGCTATCACCAATTCACTCACTAGATGCACACCCTATCGGTAAGTTTCCCTTTTTCCTTTTACAACAATTGTCTTTATATAAAAAATACTATATGATTACTCCTTAACCTATAAACCAACAACATATCCCATTTCCTCATCATATTCTCCTGGCATCATGTACCAAAACCCTATCATACATGTATACACAACATGCTACCATACAATTTCTATATCCTTAAAATACAATTCTGCATATCCCTTAATTAACAATACATGTACTGGTACTGTTACCTTGTGCCAAAAACTAAACTATTATTATCAAATTCTGCATATTTACTGAATTTACAATACTTAATCACATTCTATCCTTGCAGAAGACATGATGAGCACAACGATTGTCAGGACCTTGGTTAATCAACAGAAGAAGAGAAAAGGATCAGCTACCACATCATCTTCCACCCCCGAGCCGCTCACCTCAGTAAGTAGCCCTTACTCAACCTTTACTGCTTACAATAAATATACTAATAGTCCTTAACAGCATTACATATATTTCTTTGCCACAGGTCCCTCCTGAATTAACACAAGTCCCCATCATCACCTTTGATGAACCAGATCAAACCCCACATACATTTGTTAATATCCCCCTTCCTCCACAAACATAACCAATCCCCAATCTCTTCCCCTTCATAATCCCCGCATATTCTTCTGCCCCTCTTTCCACCATTTCTCCCTTAAATCCTCTTCCCTCCTTTGACTCACCTACTCCCAGTCCCCCTTCTGACACCCATATTGAACCCATCGACCTGTCCTCTTCACCTTCCTCCTCCTCCTCTGTAGATGAACTCCCCTTATCCTCCTTGTTCCCTACTAGACACCAAAAAATCCCTCCTCCCTTCATTCCATCAAAACCAGAATTTTCTAACTCTTCTCCTCTAGACCTGCTAGTTCAAGCAGTGTCTAACACTCTCCCTAGCCAACTCCTTACCCCTCTCCCCACCACACTAGCACTCCCTTCTTCAGCTCCTACTTCTGAAATTCATCCCCCAACCACAGATTCACCTCCCATACAGACTACCTTTCCCCCCTCTACCTTCCATGCTCCAACTATTCTTCAAGAATTAGTAGAGAGTCTTCGAACAGTAAGTTCCTTACTTAACACTTAAATTTTCATATACCCCTAACTTACTTCTTAATTTTTAACATTTCAAAGTACTTCAAAAATGCAGTCTTTCGAACAGTGGTGCAATGAATACCAGAATAAGTTCTTCAACTTCATCTGTAGAACCAGTACCATCCCTCATAAGATCAGACATACCTTCCACATCCTCCAAAGGCATCCAAGTAGATTTTGAAGAAACTACCACCAATCTAGGCATACAAACTGATCTACCCTCATCCCCATATCGAGTAGCAAGAGAAAATGAACTTCAACAAAAAGTAAACTGGCTACAGCTTCAAGTTGAGACCCTCTCCATCGATCGGGAAAAAATGATATCATAACACAAAAAAGAACTCTCCCTCAAAGATGCACACATAAAGCGACTATAAGAGCATATTACAGCATTAGAAAAAACCATATCCTACCAACAATCCGAACTCCTCAAATGGAAACAAAAGGAAAGCTACTGGCACCTCCATACTCGTGAATTATTTCAACCCTTAGAAGTTATCATAGACCACCACCTGGATCTGAAAGTGACCATCTATACTAGCTTAGATGTGTTCCACTTTAAGTTCAACATTCTACAACATCTCCATATGCTAGCCAATACTGCTCATGACCAAACCATCAGAGCCAACCAACTGCATCAAGAATTATATCAATTAAAACAGATGGAAGATGAAAGATGGGCAATAGAGCAGACCAAGATTAAAAAAAGATCCTCCAAGAAAATAATCAAACACTTTCAAAGAGGATTCGAGGGTGCCCTATACCAGGCCAATGAGAAGAAGTACTTTATACCTGGTGCACCTTTCCATGAGCTCGACCTAGAAGAAACATACAGAAGTATTCCTCCAGAGGCCTTTCTAACTGACTCTGATACCGACTCAGAGCAATAACTTTCAAAATCTATCCTTGTAATATTTTAACCAATTGCATTTTAATTTATGAACCAATTTTCTATACTTGAACATCCTTTATAATGAATGTCTATTCCCTCAAATTGTGCTCATTTCTGCATTATTTTGTATTACCCTATACAGGTCCGTTAGTCTCTTTTGTAAAAAAAAAAAATACACCCCGTACTAACTATATTGTTAGTCTGTGCATAAAAATACACCTCCTTCCAAAAATTCCCTGCCAAAAAACATCATTCGTCATTCAAAAATTGCTCCGCTCAATTATCCTATAACAGAAACTATTATACCCCCATCTTACCCTATCAACAAACTGAATTCTTTACCTACCCACCATTTTCACCCTAACAAACCCATGCCACTCAATCCTAGAATCACCACTTCACCACATCAAGCGGGAAAAGTTGTTATTTCCCTCCCATCTAGACCTTTTTCTCATCTATAAATACAGAAATTCCTTCCTCCTTTTATACTGAAAATAAACCCTTCAAAACATAGTACCTTACATCTTCATGAAAATGCAACCCATCACCCCAATTGCTCGCCCTTGGTTTGCTTCCACACGCTCCAAAATGACAGGGGAACACTGTCGATCCCTCTCTTCCCACATTCAACTTCCCTCTATATATCACATCATTGCAACAAACTCCATTGAACACCCTCACCTTCCTCCCGGACGCACCAAGGCTTTCTTCTTAGACCAAATAGAAGATGGTTTATTTTCCCTATCCATCCCTTCCTTCTTGAAATATCAAAATACTTTTTCCCCCTAAACCAATTAAGCCCCAACTCACTTCGGTTTATGCTTGGCTTTTACCTTATTACTTCCTTTCTATCAATCATTCCCTCAGCCTTCCTTTTCCACTACTTTTTCCAAATAAAATCATCGAAAATAGGCATATTTTACTTCCAAGTCGGGTCATATTTTCAATTTCTTACAGGCATACCTTCATCCCATAAAGTCTAGAAAGAACATTACTTCTTTATGCACTCTACTTCTCCTTTTCCTTTTCACTTAACATGGTTAACTACCCTTCCTTCTCAACCCTCCTTAAACTCTTATCGAGACAATGAAGACTACTAGATGATTACATTATCACTCTAAGAAGAATAATTTGACTTAAACCATCTTTTAACCAAATCTGCAATGTTGCTAATTAGAAATAGTTACCCCTTGCAGTCGACTGACATGCTCGGTAAATCTCTCAACCTCAGTTATATTCCCACATACCGTTTTTAAACTTGCAAATTTTAACCTACATCTCTTATTCCAGAGTCTCTCCTATTGCAAGATGCTGACCAAAACCCCCCATCATCACGCAACAATCCTGTTCCACCCCTCCTCACCAATTAACACTTTTTCAACCTCTTCCCATTTGCCAGACCTCACCGACACCCATTTCCTCCTCTTCCATACTCGATCTACCAGATTCTTTACTATCTAGTATCAACGAGGTTAGCATATTACTTTCCTATAATTCCCCTTTCTCAATACTAATACCTTCTTTTTCAAGGCATCAACAACATAAGTCACCTAAACAACCAATGGATTCAATATACTAACACTCTTAAAAAGGAACTATAGGAGTATCAAACCAGAGAATCATCACTACAACAAGCCTATCAACGACTCAAAAGAGAATTACAAGCTTCTCTTATAAAAGTACAAGCAGACCGAGTAGAACTATCAGCTCTCTAATTCCAGACCACCTTCTTACAGAATACTTTAGATATTATGAAGTTTCGACCACTTTCAGAAAGAAACAACATTGCTCAATAACCCTTCTGGACTTCATATGCCATAAATGATCTATTCCTAGATAGAGGATTTGCCTTCCTACAATGGGGCTTCCAGGACTGCATTGAACAATTCAAGGCAGTCGGTTATCCTCCTCTCGGGCACTCTACTTGTTAGTGAAAGCCCTAGAGTCAATCATGTGATGATTGTTGTATGGACTTTATTGTATCATATTCCTATTTATAAAGGCATGGTTATTATATTTACTTGTATTGGTGCCAAATAACTAAATATAATAATGTCCTTGAGTAGTAGGTTCTTATCTATATCAATCGATTGGTTGAATCGATAATGAGATGATATAGAAAACACTACTCTTAATCATTCCTAGTCAAGTATTAACATTCAGGGACAATGTTAATGCATAGAGACTAGCATGTAGGTCAACTCGATGACTTGATCTCACAAGTCATGGATATGAGATATCAAGTTGGCACATGGGTATACATTAGAGAATGTATATTGAATGACCCGCCATGAGAAAGTATCGTGGATCATTATATGAGTGTTATACTTTCTCATGTGGCTATTAGTATGACTATTAGTCCTTAGACCTGAAGTCACCATGGTTCCCTACATAAGGAGTTGCATACTTTGGCTTCGTCAAACGTCACTCGTAAATGGGTGGACTATAAAGTCGATTACTGGGTATGTAACAAATTATGCGGAGGGATGTGAGTGATGTAGATGGGATCTGCCCTCCTATATGATGGGAGTGACATCGTTATTCTTGATAGAGTGAGACCACAAAATGCATGGCCATGCCCAAATGAGTCAATATGAGATATTGAGCTCATTTGATTAGAGTGAGTCTACTTGGAGTTCAAGATATAGATTGTACCAAGGATGACACGGTCTATGCCTCAATTGGGCAATCTAGATGTCAAGGATAGAGAGACATTGTCACAAATTGTGAGAGTCACAATAAGTAGTCACAAAGGTGATGTTGGAGCTCAACATTCTTGTAACTTGGGTAGCAATGATGTGTTGCTAGATACCGCTCATTGCTTATGTTCCTAAATCGGTTTAGGGACATTGCCAATGTTACAAGAACCTATAGGGTCACACACAAAAGGCAATTAGATGGAGATTAGGTTCATATGATGAACCATGAGGATTAGGTTCATGTGATGAACCAAATTGGATTAAGAGTAATCCTAATTAGACTAATTGAGTTGGACTCAATTTGATTCAAGTGTTGAATGAGTCTAATTTAGATTTGATTCATCAAATCAATTTAAATTAATGAATAGAGATTCATTAAATTAAATTGACTTGAATCAAATGGTTGGATTTGATCAACCATGGGAGATAAGAGGTCAAGTTTGACTTGACTTGAGAGGGAAGATGAAAGGTCAAGTTTGACTTGACTTGAGAGGGAAGATGAAAGGTCAAGTTTGACTTGACCAAATGCCATGTCATGATGATGACTTGGCATGGCCAGCCAATGATGATGCTCCACATCATCATTGACTTATCATGTGGTGCCACCTCATGAGGGAGACCAAGAACCATTGGCTCTTGGAGTTACATGCATGCATGTAACCCCCCAAGACATGAAGTGGCCGGCCACTTATTCCATTAGATGAAATTGATTTTGTGAGTTACTCCAACTTCATCTTCTTCCTTGGATCATCTTCCTCTCAAGCTTGCTCTCCCATCCCTCTCCTTGGCCGAAACTTCTAAGGGTGATATCACACTCTAGGTTTCTTTTCTCCACCTATTGCTTGTGGGGATACCAATAGAGGAGTGTACACTTGACACTCTAGAGTTCCGGCAAGCTATTTGGACAAGCGGGATTTGGGAAGGGCATCGCATCGAGGGTAACACTCTCAACTTCTAGATCTAAGGTAGATCTAGGTTTACTTAGCACATACATGTTTTTTATTTTAATATATCTTCGCACGGATCCGTGGCCGGACTTTCGGGGTTTCCGCAACGCAAAAAGCAGTTTTTGCGGCTCGAAAAGTCCAACAGTGGTATTAGAGCCATGTGTGAAGCATGTATGTGTTTCGTTTTTGTAGTTTTTGTATTAGATATAAAAATTAAAGATTTTTATGTTTCTGTAAATTTCCTATTTTATCGAATTTTGAGTATTTTTCTCGAAGAGTCGAAGCAACTAGTGTTGGGACACTTGTAGGCTTCAACCATCGAGAAAAACTCTCCGAAACGGCGATTTCTCGCTTTAGGATTTTTGGAAAGCGACTTAAGTCACTGTAAGATCGTAGTAGGGACACTCGCAAAGTTTATTTTGCGAGTAGGGGCGCTACCCCTATCCTCGAAAGGGGCCTTGTCCCGGGATCGCACTCGGAAATCACTTAGCGGGACCGTTACCGAGAGGTGACTCATAAAATTGAAACATAAATAGGAAAAATTATAGAAATTTTCTGTAAAAATACATAATTTAGAATTATGTATAATTATGTGATTGTCATGACCCAAGAACCCCAATATGATTAGATGATGATGTGTTGTAATTCATAATACAGCCTGCGTGCCATTTTTGTGGTTGTGCGTGTTGTATAGTGTATGTGACTTGCGCATCGTACCTCTTCTTTTGAAATTCTAGTTGTAAATAGTTTTAGACTAAAATGTAACTCGAGTTTCATATTTGTAATGTACAAAATGAAGCGGTGGAAAGTCCACTTGTAGACGAAGTTACGAGAAGGGTGCCGACGACATATGACGGTCAAAGGAAGCGCTTGGAGAAGTTGCTAGCCCTAGGTTGACCGTCAGATCTTCTCATTGGCTTGAGAAGATTGTAGTAGGGCCATGACCACATCACAGTTAATTTTATATATATATATATATATATATATATATATATATATATATATATATGTTGATATATATATATATATATATATATATATATATATTTGATTTTGCTTGTATGTATGTGATGCATGGTAGTAGAATAATGCTTGTATGTATATGATGCATGCTAGGATATTTTTCTTGTATGTATATGATGCATGCTAGAATAATGCTTGTATGTATGTGATGCATGCTGATATATGATAATAAAGGCCTCAATGCGTATATGATACACATTACGATTAGATTAGATCTTAATCGAATCAACTCGTAAATGCCTACCAAGTCCTTGATACCCATCACTACCTCGATCATTTGTAGTTGTTGAATCTGCCAAAGTAGAGCAACACATATTATCTTGGTAGGGTGCGGAGGGATAATCTTGGTCCCACCTATCACGGCTTGGGTTAGAGTAAGCTCAATTAGATTGAGTAAAACTAGTTAACTCAATTGGATCGAGTAGAACTATATTCATATTCCAACCGTTGGAAAGATAGGATAAGATCGCATTTACACTAAATCTTGGGCAATTTAGCCAAAGTTAACTCAAGGTCTTTTGTAAATGTCGGTCTTGATCCTATAAATAAGAGTTGCATAGAGATGTAATCGGTATTGTGTTACCCATCGATCGTACTAAGTCTTGGGCGATTTAGCCAAAGCTAACTCAAGGCTTAGTATGATGTCGATCTTGTCCCGCAAGAATTATAGCTAGTTTGTATGAATCTAGTAATGTGGTTTGACCACATCCATAACTCGATTCTATAAAATTCCTATAATTCAGTGGGAGCATCATTTGATTAAAGGCCTAATTAAATGATAAAAGGAATATGATATTAATTCTCTGCATTGTATGTTGTAGATTACTATGTCGACAAACACGAACACTCTCTCTCTGTGTTCTGTCCTTGAGAAGGACAAGATCAATGGAGCAAATTTCCTAGACTAGTACAGGAACCTGAGAATTGTTCTCACCCAAGAAAAGAAACTGTACGTCCTGGAGCAGCCCATTCTAGAGGCACCTTCTGCCACTGCCTCGCGAGCTGACAAAGATGCTTATACGAAGCATCAAGATGATGCATTAGATGTGTAATGTCTAATGCTCGTGACCATGAACTCTGAGCTTCAGAAGCAACACGAGTTCATGAATGCTTATGATATGGTTGAACATCTTCATCAACTATATCAAGGACAAGCAAGGCACGAGAGATATGAAGTCTCTAAGGCATTGTTTGGTTCCAAAATGCAAGATGGGACTCCCGTAGGTCCATATGTACTCAAGATGATTGGGTACGTAGAAAACCTACAGAGATTGGGATTCCCCCTTGGCCAAGAGCTGACCACTGACTTAATCTTGCAGTATTTGCCGTAAAGCTACAATCAATTTGTCATGAATTACAACATGAATGAAATTGATAAGCCACTGCCTGAGATGCTCAGCATGTTGAGAACTGCTGAGCTCAACCTTAAGAAGGGAAAATCTGACGCCATTTTGATGGTGCAAAATAAGAAAGGCAAGGGCAAGCCTAAAGGTAAGGGAAAGTCCCAAGCCAAGGGCAAAGGCAAGGAACTGAAACCCAAAGGAGGGGTGGCCAAGGAAGGGGCTTGCTTCCACTGCAAGGAAGCTGGAAGCATAACTGCAAGGCATACCTGGAAGATCTTAAGAAGAAGAGAAGTGAGACTTCTACTTCAGGTATAAATGTTATAGAAGTCAATCTATCTATTTCTTCATCACGGGTATTAGATACCGGATGTGCATCTCACATTTGTACCAATGTGCAGGCGCTGAGAAATAGCAGGGCATTGACAAAGGGCGAGGTGGACCTACGAGTAGGTAATGGATCAAGAGTTGCTACTGTTGCTGTAGGAACTTATGATCTATCTCTTCCCTCTGGGCTTGTACTAGAATTAGATTAATGTTGTTATGTGTCTGCTTTAACTAAGAACATAATTTCGATTTCTTGTTTGGACTAGAAAGGATTTACATTTATAATAAAGAACAAATGTTGTTCAGTTTATTTAAATGATATGTTCTATTGTAGTGCACCTCTAATGAACGAACTCTACTTTCTAGACTTAGAGAACCCTATCTATAACATAAGTACCAAAAGGTTCAAGTCAAATGAGTTGAACCAAACCTATCTCTGGCATTGTCGCTTAGGTCACATAAATGAGAGTCGCTTGTCTCAGCTCCATAAGGATGGGCTACTGGACTCATTTGATTTTGAATCATATGAGACATGCGAGTCTTGCCTTTTAGGCAAGATGACCAAGACTCCCTTTAGTGGACACAGCGAAAGAGCAACAGACTTGTTAGGACTTATACATAGTGATGTATGTGGCCCTTTCAATGTTGCTTCTAGAGGTGGTTATAGGTACTTCATTACATTTACTGATGACTTCAGTAGATATGGTTATGTGTATCTTATGACACATAAATCAGAATCCTTTGAAAAGTTCAAAGAATTCAAGAATGAAGTACAAAATCAGCTTGGCAAGAGTATTAAGATACTTCGATCAGATCGAGGTGGTGAATACCTTAGCCATGAGTTTCGTGACTATCTAGCTGAGTGTGAGATTCTATCTCAACTCACTCCTCCTGGAACACCACAGTGGAATGGTGTATCCAAAAGGAGGAATCGTACCCTATTAGATATGGTACGATCTATGATGAGTCACACAGATCTTTCTATATCCTTTTAGGGATATGCGAAAGACATAGCAGCCTTTACCCTTAACCGTGTACCATCCAAGGTTGTGATAAAGACACCATATACAATATGGACAGGGAGAAATCCCAAGATGTCTTTCATGAGGATTTGGGGTTATGAGTCTTACGTTCGACATCAAGTCTCAGACAAACTAGGACCCAAATCCGATAGGTGCTATTTTGTTGGATATCCCAAGGACATAAAGGGATATTACTTCTACATTCCCAGTCAACACAAAGTGTTTGTGGCAAAGACTGGGGTTTTTCTAGAAAGGAATTTTTTTTTTAGAAAAACTAGTGGGAGTACGTTCGATCTTGAAGAAATTCAAGATAAGGACCATAGCACTGAGGCCTTGATGGAGGTTGAACAGGAACCACAAAGTGTTGTGGGTGATGAGATTGTTGCATAAAGAGTTGTGAAATAACCATCTGTTCAGGTAGACATACCTCATCGCAAGTCTGATAGGGTATGTCGTCAGCCTAAGAGATACTCATTTCTCTTGTCTGACCATGATGACGTTATGCTCATTGAGAATGAGCCTACCTCCTATCAGGAAGCTGTGATGAGCCCAGATTCTGAGAAATGGCTAGAGGCCATGAGATCCGAGATGGAATCCATGTACAC
The DNA here is from genome assembly GCA_025175895.1 of Wurfbainia villosa. Lineage (NCBI taxonomy): Eukaryota > Viridiplantae > Streptophyta > Magnoliopsida > Zingiberales > Zingiberaceae > Wurfbainia > Wurfbainia villosa. The sequence continues at coordinate 71,887,833 of CM046003.1, read as the reverse complement.
TAACCAAGTATGGACTTTGGTTGATCCACCTGAAGGGGTCAAACCCATTGGGTGTAAGTGGGTCTTTAGGAGAAAGACTGACATGGATGGACTTACGCATACCTATAAGGGTTGATTGGTGGCTAAAGGTTTCAAGCAAATTCATGGTATTGACTATGATGAAACCTTTTCTCCAGTGGCGATCTTTAAGTCCATTCGGATCTTGCTTGATATTGCAGCATACCATGATTATAAGATCTGGAAGATGGATGTCAAAACCACGTTTCTGAATGGAAACTTACTCGAGGATGTGTACATGACACAACCTGAGGGTTTTGAAGATCCACAGCATACTGGGAAAGTATGCAAACAACAAATGTCCATTTATAGGCTAAAGCAAGCCTCTCGGAGCTGGAATCTTCGATTCGATGATGTGATCAAACAGTTTGGTTTCATCAAGAATAAAGATGAACCCTGTGTCTACAAGAGGATTAATGGGAACACAGTTGTCTTCCTTGTATTGTATGTGGATGACATACTACTCATTGGGAATAACATCCCTTCGCTACAGTCTGTGAAGACTTGGCTGGGGATGTGCTTCTCAATGAAAGACTTAGGTGAAGCAGCCTGTATTCTAGACATCAAGATCTATAGAGATAGATCTAAGAGATTGCTTGGCCTAAGTCAGAGTACATACATTGACACGGTATTACTACGGTTTGCCATGTAGAATTCCAAGAAGGGACTTCTGTCGATGTCACATGGTGTGAGTCTTTCGAAGACTCAAAGTCCCTCTTCTACAGAGGAGAGAGACCGCATGGATAAGATCCCTTATGCATCTGCTATAGGATCTATCATGTACGTCATGCTGTGTACTCATCCTGATGTCTCGTATGCTTTGAGCATGATGAGTAGATATCAGTCAGATCTAAGTGAGCATCACTGGATAGCAGTCAAGAATATTCTTAAGTACTTGAGAAGGACTAAAAGAATATTTCTTGATATTTAGAGGCAATGAAGAGCTAGCTGTAAAGGGTTACAGCGATGTCAGCTTCCAAACTGACTAGGATGATTATAGATCACAGTCAGGGTTTGTGTTTTACTTAAATGGTGGCACTGTGAGCTGGAAGAGTTCCATGCAGGACACAGTTGTTGATTCTACAACAGAAGCCGAATATATCGGTGCTTCTATCTCATTCGAGAGATTATCGATAGAGGAGATGTGAAGATTTGCAGAGTACCCACAGAGGCTAACATCGCAGATCCCTTGACCAAGGCTTTGGCATAGAAAAAGCATGATGGTCACACTAGGTCATTGGGTATTAGATACTACGGTGATTGACACTAGTGCTAGTGGGAGATTGTTAGTGAAAGCCCTATAGCCAATCATGTGATGATTGTTGTATGGACTTTACTGTATCATATTCCTATTTATAAAGGCATGGTTATTATATTTACTTGTATTGGTGCCAAATAACTAAATATAATAATGTCCTTGAGTAGTAGGTTCTTATCTATATCAATCAATTGGTTGAATCAATAATGAGATGATATAGAGAACACTACTCTTAATCATTCCTAGTCAAGTATTAACATTCAGGGACAATGTTAATGCGTAGAGACTAGCATGAAGGTCAACTCGATGACTTGATCTCATAAGTCATGGATATGAGATATCAAGTTGACACATGGGTATACATTAGAGAATGTATACTGAATGACCCGCCATGAGAAAGTATCGTGGATCGTTATATGAGTGTCATATACTTTCTCATGTGGCTATTAGTATTACTATTAGTCCTTAGACCTGAAGTCACCATGGTTCCCTACATAAGGAGTTGCATACTTTGGCTTCGTCAAACATCACCCATAAATGGGTGGATTATAAAGGCGATTACTGGGTATGTAACAAATTATACGGAGGGATGTGAGTGATGTAGATGGGATCTACCCTCCTATATGACGGGAGTGACATCGTTATTCTTGATAGAGTGAGACCACGAAGTGCATGGCCATGCCCAAATGAGTCAATTTGAGATATTGAGTTCATTTGATTAGAGTGAGTCTACTTGGAGTTCAAGATATAGATTGTATCGAGGATGACATGGTCTATGCCTCAATTGGTCAATCTAGATGTCAAGGATAGAGGGACATTGTCACAAATTGTGAGAGTAACAATTAGTAGTCACAAATGTGATGTTGGAGCTCAACATTCTTGTAACTTGGGTGACAATGATGTGTTGCTAGATACCGCTCATTGCTTATATTCCTAAATCGGTTTAGGGACATTGCCAATGTTACAAGAACCTATAGGGTCACACACAAAAGGCAATTAGATGGAGATTAGGTTCATATGATGAACCATGAGGATTAGGTTCATGTGATGAACCAAATTGGATTAAGAGTAATCCTAATTAGACTAATTGAGTTGGACTCAATTTGATTCAAGTGTTGAATGAGTCTAATTTAGATTTGATTCATCAAATCAATTTAAATTAATGAATAGAGATTCATTAAATTAAATTGACTTGAATCAAATGGTTGGATTTGATCAACCATGGGAGATAAGAGGTCAAGTTTAACTTGACTTGAGAGGGAAGATGAAAGGTCAAGTTTGACTTGACCAAATGTCATGTCATGATGATGACTTGGCATAGCCGGCCAATGATGATGCTCCACATCATCAATGACTTATCATGTGATGCCACCTCATGAGGGAGACCAAGAGCTATTGGCTCTTGGAGTTACATATATGCATGTAACCTCCCAAGACATGAAGTGGCCGACCACTTATTTCATTAGATGGAATTGATTTTGTGAGTTACTCCAACTTCATCTTCTTCCTTGGATCATCTTCCTCTCAAGCTTGCTCTCCCATCTCTCTCCTTGGACGAAACTTCTAAGGGTGCTAGCACACTCTAGGTTTCTTTTCTCCACCTATTGCTTGTGTGGATACCAATAGAGGAGTGTACACTTGACACTCTAGAGTTCCGACAAGCTATTTGGACGAGCGGGATTTGCGAAGGGCATCGCATCGAGGGTAACACTCTCAACTTCTAGATCTAAGGTAGATCTAGGTTTACTTAGCACATACATGTTTTTTTTATTTTAATATATCTTCGCATGGATCCGTGGCCGGACTTCCAGGGTTTCCGCAACGCAAAAAGCGATTTTTGCGGCTCGGAAAGTCCAACACTACTAGCTACTTAGGCATGGGCAGCACCATTGACCGTACTTCCCCTAAAATACTATATTTTTAATTTCCTGCTGATGCGAAAATGTGACTTGTACCTATCATAGCAACGTTTACCTTGTCTTTATTACCTTGTTTTCTCCGCAAACAAATCATTCATTTTACAATGTTTTACATGATTGAACTAGGGGCACTACTGATTCATATCCCATAACCTTGTTAGTAAATCTTCCTCGATCATTTTTTAAGAAAAAACACGAGGCACTCAAAATTTAACTAATCATGTTTTATGCCCTGTCCCTTTATTAAAATAACATCCTAACAGAAATATAACTTAGCCTATGTCATAATTGCTCGGGAACTAAATGACCATTTGAACAAATTTTATTACCAAAACAACCCTTCCCTATAAACATCCTTACCACTCGGGAAATAGGCTATTTCTCGATCAAATGCATATTTCCGCAAACAACTCTTCTCTTCCTGCCAACCACAAGATTTATATTTCCGAGATGCCACTACTTCAAATTAATGAAATAACCTTTTAAATTTTCAACCTCCTCAGTACCATTTACAACTCCTGGGAACCCCTACTTATACCATTATCTTCCCCCTTTTTCCTATAAAAACCAAACCCCGATCCTCCTCTTTCATCTTCTTTTTTATCTTCACCCTTTCCTTCCTCCATAGCTTTTCCTTCCTGTCCTATTCTTTTAAGTTCTGACACAAACTCCTCCACTGAATCACAGACTGAATCCACAACAACTTTTGCATATCGCCCTCTACCCTTTGCAGGGCCCTTTAATTCCCCGTTCCCTTCCTTCGGCAACCACTTATGGTGCCCTCCAATATTGCAACAGCAAGCTCAACCAAATCCCGTACCAGCTTCCGAAGAAGAAGATGTTCTCGTAGTAATCAAGGGAGACTCCTCTGTGGGCTCTTCTCCCCCTTAGTTTTTTATATAAAAAGATGTTCGCGTCATTTAACTTTTTATGAAGAATCATGTATCTTTCTTTTTATATGCTAAGTGTTATGTATTGCACAACGGAAAAGAATTTCCAATAAAAGTATCCTCACAAAATTCCAAGTGATGCTATTGCCTTACTTATGAATAATGTAAAATCCTTCTAAAAATGAATAATCATGTATTTCCTAAAATTATTGATAAAACTTGTTGATACATTCATATGACAAACAAATGATAACAACACACCCATTCTGAAAAAGAAACTATTATGCACAAATTCTCGAAAAATCCAAAACGTAAATTTCGCAACATCTTATCCACTAAAATAGAGTCGTAAATGATATACATTCCAAGACCTTGATAACAATCTTCCTTGGGCATCCTTCAAATAGTAAGCCCCCACTCTCGCTTGCCTTTCCACTTGAAAAGGTCCTTCCCACTTGGGTCCCAGCTTGCCTTTAGATTGTTCAGGTAGCACCTTTTTTAGCATTAAATCTCCCACTTGAAAAGAATGAGGCACTACCTTTTTATTATAAGATTTAATTACATGTGACCTGTATCTTTCAGCATTATACGCGACACTATCCCTCTTTTCTTGAATCAAGTCTAATTCCATACCTCGAGCCACGCTATTGTCTCTCGGGAAATAACTCAGTACCCATGCATACTCTATTCAAACTTCTACAAGTAACACAACTTCTGAACCATACACCATACTAAAGGGAGTGAGTCTCGTATCTCTCCTGGAAGTGGTTAGGAAAGACCATAAAATGCTAGGTAACTCATCCACCCATCTACCTCCTACATGCTCCAACATGGTCTTTAATCCATGCAATCACTCTATTAGTCACTTAAACTTGCTCGTTACTCTGGGGATAAGCCACATATGTGAATACCTATTCAATTTTAAAATCTTGACACCATTTCACTAACTTATTACCTTGAATTTGCTGACCATTATCAGATATCAGTCTTCTAGGGATACCAAAACGACATACAATTTTCTTCCATAAAAACTTTAATACCATCTGCTCAATGATACAGGCTAAGGGTTCAACTTCTACCCACTTAGAAAAATAATCTATAGATACCAACAAGAATTTCTTTTGACCAGTCCCGACCAAAAAGGGTCCTACTATATCGATACCCTATTGATCAAAAGAACAAGCTGCTACTACTGCCTTCATACATTCACATTCATTTTGCTTCAATTGTGATCTTCTGAGTCCTTCATTAGAGTGGGCCAAAAGTATCAAGCTAATAACACCTTTCGAGCTAATATCCAACCCCCTATATGACTGTCACAAGCTCCCTATGCACTTCCTTAAGCACATAACATGCTTTTGTTTTCCCCAAACAATGCAACAAAGGCCCAACACAAGTCCTTTTATACAAAATTCCTTTTATCATACAGAAATGAATTACTTGCTGCTTAAATTGATTAGCCTTTACAGGATCATTTGGCACCATCTTATCCGTAAAGAATGAAACCAACTCTTTCCTCCAGTCATCTTCTATCACCTCTCTTGATCTTTCATTCTGCGGCAATAGTTCAATCTACACAATTATGTCACGAGTACTCCAATTCCCCAGTGAGCTAGCTAACTGAGCCAATTCATCAGCTTTCTAATTTTCTACCCTAGTTATTTTCTTTATCAACACCTACGAAAAATCCCCTTTAGCCTTTTCTACTAATTCACAGTAATTTCGACACTTATCATCCTTAACTTCAAATCCCCCCACAGTTTGTTGTACCACTAACTGAGAATCCATATGCACAATCACCCGCTCGGCCCCTATATTTTTAGCAGCTTGCAAAGCTATAAGTAAAGCCTTATATTCAGCTTCATTATTAGAGGCTTTGAAATGTAGTCTAATAGCCAGCTTAACCTCTTCTCCTTGTGGTGAAATCAGAATTACTCCTACCCTGCAACCCTCTTTTTTAGAAGACCCATCTGCATATATCATCCATGGTTCACATTCCTCCTTATGTACAGTTTCCACTAAAAAGTCAGCTAATGCCTGCGCTTTAATAGAGGTACGAGGCTAATAGGTAATGTCATACTCACTGAGTTCAGTGGCCCATTTGATAAGTTTCCATGTAGCTTTCAGATGAGTAAGTATTCTCTCTAGGGGAGTGTTAGTGAGTACCACTAAGGGATGAGATAAAAAAAAATAAAGTCGTAGCCTTTGAGCAGTCAAAAATAGACCCCGAGTTAATTTCTCCAAATTAATATAACGAACTTCAGATCCCTTCAATAGATAACTAATATAATAAATTGGATGTTGTTGACCCTTGTCTTCTCGAATCAATACTGAACTTACAACAACCTCCGAAAGAGCTAGATATACCCATAACACTTCTCCAAGCTGAGGCTTAGCTAAGAAAGGTGGCTCCACCAAGTATTCCTTCAGAGACTAAAAGGCTTTATCACAATGCTCGTACCACTGGAACCGCGTAGCCCTCTTTAATATCTTGAAGAAAGGGAGACTCCTATCTGCCAATCAGGATATGAATCTTGACAAGGTAGTAATCCTTCCTAATAACCTCTGTACTTCCTTCAAATTTTTTGGAGGTTGCATTTGTTGAATAGCCTCAATCTTAATAGGATTAGCTTTTATACCCTGTTCGGTGACCACATATCCCAAGAAACGACCCTGAGTCACCCCAAATATGCACTTCTCTAGATTCAACTTCATTTTATATTGACACAAAGTACCAAAGTTCTCCTCCATATTAGATATTAACTGCTCGAAATGTAGAGTTTTAAACAGAATATCATCCACATATACCTCCACATTTCTTCCCAACTATTTTTCAAAGATTTTATCTATTAACTTCTGGTAAGTAGCCCCAACATTTTTTAATCCAAAAGGCATAACTACATAACAGAAAGTTCCTTCGGTCGTAATAAAACAGACCTTATTCTGATCTTCCAGAGCTAACAGTATTTGATGATACCCCTGATAAGCGTCCATCATTGAAATAAACTGATGCCCAGCAGTGGAATCTACTAATTGATTAATGTGGGGCAAAGGATAGTAATCCTTAGGATAAGTTTTATTAAGGTATCTAAAGTCCACACACATTCTCCATTTTCCCGACGGCTTAGGCACTAGCACCACATTAGATAACCAAGTTGGATATTGTACCTCTTTGATATGCCCAGCCTTCAGCAATTTACCTATTTCCTCTTTAATAATAGCAACTTTCTCTGCTCCAAAGTGTCGACGTTTCTATTTTATAGGAACTGCAGTAGGTAAGATATACAATTTGTGCTCCATGACATTAGGATCATTCCCTGATAAATCTTATGGGGACCATGCGAAAATGTCCATGTTTTTGATAAGGCATTGTATTAAATCTTCTTTAAGCTGTAGAGAAAGATCTCGAGCTATAAATGTAACATGTTCAACACACTTATCATTTAACATAATTGCCTCTTTATCAGGCTTGCCTATTTCTTCAGCAACTCTTTTTTGAATGATACACATTGTATCTAGATACTTAAAATTTTGTAGAGATTTATTAACAAATTTTCCCTTTTGTCCTGTCCTGATAGCATCTACGAGAGAGCTGTTAATCACCTTTTACCTCTCCTACTTCATTCCCTATAGGAAACTTAATTTTCTGATGGTAAGGAGAAGCCACAACCTATAAACTGCTCAAAATAGGTCTACCTAGAATAGAATTATAGGAAGAAGGCATATCCACCACGATGAAGTTAATAAGCACTGTCCTTCTCCTTGGTTCTTCTCCCAAAGACAAAGTTAACTTTATTTGGCCTATCGGTTGCACCTCATGTCCAGAAAACTCAAATAAAGAAGTTCCTACCGGTTGTAAATCAATGACAGTAACTCCCATTTTTTCCAGAGCTGCCCAATACAAAATATCCACTTAACTACCCGGGTCAAAATTGGCAATAAGAGGCCGAATGACCAAGGCATCTATATGAGGCGTCATTACTCCCTCTAAGTCATTAGAATCAAACCCTATCATGGGCCCTCTAACTTTGGGCAGAGTAGCAATAGTTGCACATTCTTCTCTACTGTGTCTTTTTCGTGCTCTGTTAGAATCTCCATTAGTGGAACCACCAGATATCATATTAATAGCACCTCTCACAGGGGGACGATTTGTAGGTGCTACCTGATCAGGGGTTAATTCCCTTATCTGAGCAGTCTATACAGGACGATTTATAAGAGGCCTTCCGCCATTTCCTCTACCATAATTTCTTCCTCCAAACCCCCGCTAACAAGGAACTAGATTCATAACCAAATTTCGAACATGAGGATGAGCTCCCATAATTCTTTGCAACTCCATATCTAACTGTTGATAATTTTGAGTATTATGCCCATATTCCTAATGAAAAGTACAGAAAGTGGGGACTGGTAATCTCCTAGGCCCTCTGTCAGCTCCAAAGGGTCTTCGCAGTAATTGATGCTCAATACCGGTATTCATAGCCCTCTCCTTAGAAAATTGGGATAGAGGAACATATAGAGATCTGTCTTCTAAGAGGAGAACATGCCTCACCCATTCAATCCTCATTTCAGGTCTCTCCATTACTCTGAAATCCTAAGAAGTTCGCCTAGATTTTCGAGCATCCTCTAAGTTAATAAACTTCTCAGCCCGAGATAATAATTCTTCAAAGTTTGTAGGAGGCCTCTTAGCCAAAGATTTAAAGAAATCCCCCTCCCTGAGCCCTTGAGTGAAAGCTCCCACCATCATACCGAGTTCCAAAGTAGGAATTTCATGAAAAGATTGTGTAAATCTATGCACATATTGTCGCAAACTTTCTATCTCTCTTTGCTTTAGATCAAAAATAGTCAAGGGTTGAGGCAAATATTTCTTAGAACTGGAGAAATGTCTTAAAAATAACGTGGAGAAATTCTTAAAGGATGCAATACTCTTCGGCTTTAAATCACTAAACCATTATCCTGTCGGTCCCACTAAAGTAGTAAGGAATATCCTGCATTTAACCCCATCGGTATAACAATATAATAGAGCAACCTTTTCAAATTTTCTTAAATGATCTTTGGGATCAAAAGAACTGGCATATTCAGATATTTGAGGAAGTCGAAAATGTTGAGGTAACTCATCGTTTAAGATATTCTCAACAAAAGGAGTTTCCCCCTCTACTTGTACAATAGTACCTAAAGTATGAACTTCCCCCTAGGGTGGTACATTCTTTGAAGGAGAAACACATTTTTCTTTCCCCTTCACCTTTTGGTGAACACCAGAAGAACTCTTTTTCAGTTGAGAAATCTTACCCTCCTCTTCCTTAGAATCACTACCAGAAATATCATCTACTTTAATCTTCTTCGAGGTCGCCCTTTGTGACATCTGATCCATCATTTCAGCCATAATTTGCATAAGATCTTCCTTATATAAGGGCTCCCAGTGGCTTTTACTGATACCCCCTGGGAGGTACTAGAGACGAACTTCTCCCCCTCCGTTGGTTCCTTCAACGTCCTTTTAGTATTCACCATCACGACTTTTTGTTCAGGTTGCCACATACGATGCCAATTTGATGGTGTTAGCTTCTTCGGCCTGCTGAAAACTCCCTCCCCCTCCTTGGAGATTGCTAGATCTGATACCAAAGAAAGTTGGAAATGAGATAAAAAGAGATCTGCTCTTAGAACCACCTGAGCTATTGCAAGTAGAGTTAGATATGTTGCTCGAAGAAGAAACATGAGGTATGGATCGGCTGTCCGGCGCTGCCACTTTGATGCTCAAGTCAGTAAGAGTATGGAGAAAGTAATGAAATGTAGAAGAAGAAGTATGAAAGAGATCTTAGAGGTACCGAATAGTGAAGAAACAACCATCCCATACATCCTTCCACCTCAGCCCCTTTTATAGATGGTTCACCCCGCATCCCCTTAGGGTGAATTCACTTTAATGCCCTTTGTCAAGTTGTCATCATAACCGCTTTTCCCGCTCATATTTAAAATGACTCTTTGAAATGCTTCATGTACTTTATATTTCCTTGCCAAGCATTAATCACATAAAAAATATATAAATAAATAAATGATAAAATATCTTATATTAATCATATTTATCTTCCTAAACCTCCTCCTGCTATCCTTAATCATCCTCTCTTCCTAATTTTACCAAATACAAAAGGAACCCTAAACCTCCTTGCATGGCTCGAGAAATACACATACTGCTCGGGAAATAGAAATATTACTCGGGAAATACATGATTAGCTCTGCCCATGCTGCTCCTTCCTTCCGAGCACTGCACACCCACCTTCGAAAACTACATTCACAGCTCAGAAAAGACACATACCGCTCAGGAAACACACATATTGCCCAGGAATTAGACATATTGCGCAGGAATTACACATATTGCTCGGAGAATACGTGAATTGCTCTGCCCATGCTGCTCCTTCCATCCAAGCACTGCACACTCACCTTCGGAAACTACATTCATGGCTTGGGAAATATACATACTACTCGGAAACACACATACTGCCCAAGAATTAGATATACTGCTCGGGAATTACACATGCTGCTCAGAACACATGAATCGCTCTGCCCATGCTTCTCCTTCCTTCCTGGCACTGTACACCCACCTTCGGAAACTACATTCACAGCTCGAGAAATACACATACTTCTTGGGAAACACACATACCGCCTGAGAATTAGACATACTGCTCAGAGAATACATGAATCGATCTGCCCATGCTGCTCCTTCCTTCCGACCACTGCACACCCACCTTCGGAAACTACACTCACCAAACTCGAGTGAGACTCGAGTGGAAGTCCAAGTTTGGATACTTTGCATGGAAAGTGTCACGCCCTAGAGTATATTTTTCCATCAACCGGATGGTACCCTCTTGTGGAAACATAAGATAAACTACCGATACATGGCCAAAACAGCTGTTGATGGTGCTTGCTTCTTTGAATCATCAAGACCTCCCTTCCTCTCCATATGAATCACTGAATCTGTCGCCAAGAGAGAGACTCACAGGAAGAAAGGTTAGTCATGAGAACCACCTTCATTCTTAGGAATTGAGTTGGATCTGGCACGCAAAGGAAGAACGTTAAGGGTTGGCCGACTTCTCGACGCGGCCACTCCGACGCTCAAGTTAGTATAGGTATGAGGGAAATAATGAACTAGAAAAAAAAGAGAGATCTAGGGTATACCAAATGACGAAGAAACAACCATCCCCTCCTCATCTTCCTCTGGTCCTTTTATAGATGGTTTGCCCCGCCACCTCTCTAAAGTAAATTTACCCTAATGCCCTTGTCCAGCTCTTCTCCATAATCATTTTCCCCATCTATATTCAAAATATCTCTTCCAAACACTCCATGTTCCTTGTATTTCCCTGTCAGACATTAAACTCATAAAAAATATATAAATAAATGATAAAATATCTCATTTAACTATATTTATCCTCCTCAAACTCTCCCCGTTATCACCAATCACCCACTCCTCCCTATTAGAAAGAATCCCGAACGTCTGCACATGGCTCGGAGAATACATATACTGCCCTAGAAATACACACACCACACTGGCACCGTACTTCCCTCTACTCTGGAACCGATCACACTGCCCTGGAAATACGCACATTGCTCTGAAACTGATCACACTACCCGGGAAATACACATACTACCCTGGAATACTCATACTACGCTGGAACCGTACTGCCCTAGAAATACACATACTGCCCGGGAACTGTTCACACTGTCTTAAAAATACACATATTGCTCTGGAACTGTTCCTACTCCTCTGAAAATATATATACTGCTCTAGAACTATTCCCACTATTCTAGAAATACAAAAACTACTCTGGGACTATTCCTACTATCCTAGAAATACCCATACTTCTCTGGAACTGTTCACACTGTCCTGGAAATACACATATTGCTCTGAACTATTCCCACTGCCCTGGAAATACACATACTGCTCTTGAACTATTCCCACTGCCCTGTAAATACACATACTACCTTGGAAATACTCATACTATTCTGGAACCAATTACACTATCCTGAAAATACACATACTGCTTTGAAACTGTTCACACTATCCTGGAAATACACATATTACCCTGGAAATGTTCCCACAGCCTTGGAAATACACATACTGCTCTGGAACTATTCTCACTGCCCTGGAAATACACATACTGCTCTGGAACTATTCCCACTGCCCTGGAAATACACATACAGCTCTGGAACTATTCCCACTACACTGGAAATACAGATACTACCCTGAAAATAGTCATACTACTCTGGAACTGATCACACTGTCCTGAAAATACACATAATGCTCTGAAACTGTTCACACTATCCTGGAAATACACATACTACCCTAAAAATGTTCCCACTTCCCTGGAAATACACATACTACCCTGGAAATATTCACACTGTCCTAGAAATACACATACTGCCCTGAAAGCCGCGACCCCATCATAAGTTCTCCCTCTTTAGTAAAACTGGAGAGCAAAGTCGAGTGAAGTTTTACAAGCGTCTACATCAAAAAAATTTCTACCTTAGCTAAATAAAGACCCCACACCCATCACAAGTTCCCCCATTTTAGTAAAACTGAAGAGCGAAGTCGAGTGAAGTTTTACAAGTCCTCATGAATGCACAAACAGTATCATATTAACCTCCCATTACCACACCTATCATACGGACATACTAAGCATTGATCCCTGCATACTGTATAAAGCACTGCACCCTGACTAATATATGAAATATTTATGACTAAGGTAATGTATGAGGCGCTTATGCCCTAAATGTTGTAGGAGGCATTTATGCCTTAGATACTGTAGAAGGTGTTTATGCCTTAGATGTTGTAGAAGGTGTTTATGCCTTAGATGTTGTAGAAGGCATTTATGTCATAGAATATTGCAAGAGGAGTTTATGCCTTAGAATTTAACCTTGTTAGCATGTTACCTGTCCATTATAGCTGGCGTTATAGTTCACCATGAGGAAAATTAGCTATCTAGCCCCTAGGCTTTTATAGGAGAGTCATGAGAACATTTACTTATGTCATATAAAGGCGTTATAGCTCCCCATGGGGGAAAATAACATATCTAGCTCTTAAGCCATTATAAGAGGGTCATGAGAACATTTGCTTATGCCATATAGAAGCGTTATAGTTCTCTGTGGGGGAAAATAACATATCTAGCTCTTAGGTCATTATAGTAGGCGCAAAGCCTAAATTAGCTACAAATATGTCAAGAACATAACATAAATATCCCTAAAAGAATCCCAAAAAACCCCTTTACTCCCTTAAATAAACCAAAACTCCTTAAACAAATCAACAACCCTTAAAAGAATACCTTCATTTCCCCTTAAGTTCCATAATAGGTATGAAATGCCTTAAAATATTTCTGAACTACCCTTGCAAAAAATAAAACTCCACAAAGAAATACTAAGCTTTAAAAAATGTTCTAATTTCACCTTCTTCCCTTACCGCACACGATAATTAGTTATCACACCCTTCTTTCGAAACCCCAGCTTCAGCTATCACCCTTTCGTTCAACTGCCATTCCCTTCAAAAAACCCTAGATCTCTTCTACACCTTCCTCATACTTCCCACCATCTCTTCTTCCTAATTACCTCTTCTTCTTCCACCGCTCCTTGGTACGAAACAACACCCAGTCAGCTCTCCCTCAACCATTCGTTTTTCCGTCGTTTCCCCAAATACCTTCCCGAAGATTCCACCATCGTTATCCCCAATCGCTCCAAATGCCTCCATCTACCCCCGGCTGAAACCAGCACCCTATTCATAGGGCAACTGGAAGGAGGCCTCCATCTCCCCCTTCCGAAACCTCTCTATCATATCCTCTTCTTCTACGACATCCCTGTCAACCAACTGACTCCCAACTCTCTCTGCATCCTTATAGGCACCATTATGTAGAGTCGATGGTGGTCGGCTAGAGGGGGGGCGAATAGCCCTCTTTCGTAGTATGATGAAGTCGTTCGTTGATCGTCTACAACAATCGTTAGCGCAAGCGGAAAATACAACTAAACAACAATAAAGATAAAGCAAAGTAAAGAGCAATTCGCTAACAAGAGAATATAATGTGGTTCATGGCCTCGCTGCTAATCCACGACCCGATTCGTCCAAGGTGAATCACTCCTTTACACCAAGCTAGGTGGAGGTAACCTTTTACACAAGAATCACTCCTCTTACAATATGATGTAAATAAGCTCAAGTAAGAGGAAGGAAAATGTATTGGACACTTTGGAGGAGTTTAGAGCATAAGCATTAGCCTCCCAGTCCCTCACCCCTTCTCTTTATAGAAAGGGAATTTCTTCCGTTAACGACATCGATCCGATCGATGCCGATCGATGATACTGTAGCCGTTGACCAAAAACGTCTACTTACCAACTCAGATTCGCGGGATCCATGGCCGATTTTTCAAAAGTCATATGATCAGTCAACTGATGCTTTCATCAGTCGACTGATGTCGACTTCCAGTCGAGTGACCCGCGAGCTCGACTAGCTTCTGTGCCCGTGCACAGTGCGATCAATCAACTGCTTCCCTTGAGCAGTCGATTGATGTCGACTTGATCAGTAACTAACACCAGTCGAACTCCATTCGACTTGGGCGATCATTGCCATTACATGGAACTTAACATTCGTTTGAGCTTTCGGTGGTCGGGTAAACCTCAACCCTTGCGGTCGAGCCTCCAACACTCAGCCATTCGGCCAAGTTCACCTAATGAGCTACTCACAATTCACTCATTCTCTCATCTCACTCGAAGTCCCTCGCCGAAGCTCTCTTCGTTCATGGCCACGTCCCTCGGCAGCATCAGGTGCATGGCTCTGCAATGCTCCTTTGCATCTCTTGCCCTCGAAGTATGCTTCCTTGGCTTCGCTTCAAGTCATCTCATCCGGCGGTCCCTCGGCAGCATCAAGCGTACGGCTCTACAATGCTCCTTCCCCGACTCAAGCATGAGGTCGTGAGTGGCGACACTTGCCTAAGCTCTATGTGCGAATTACTAAGTCCTGCAAGACTCCAATGCACATATCAAATCCAATCATCCTAACTTAAACCCTTTGTCACACACATCAAAACCATATCACAGATTGATTGCCCTAACAATCTCTCCCTTTTTTATGTGTGGCAATCCGTTTAAGTTAGTTAAACATTTGATAAAAATATTAAGGTAAGAAAGCATGTAAATAAACATGATTAACAACTCTCCCCCTTAATACATGAAACTCCCCCTAAATGTAATTCTCCCCCTTAAATATAACTTACTTAAACATACATATTTCTCCCCCTTTGACACCATAAAAAATATTAAACAAAGTTTATACAAGCATGGCATCAACTCTAGGGAACAAAAATTATCAAAACATGCCTTAAAATCTGATAAAAGAGGGTTACTGGGCATGTTATCAGTCGATCAGTCAGTAGTTGATTCTGATCATTGGCACTCTGATTTCGAGTTTTTCTGATTTTCAGGGTGAATTTCAGAAATGCATTAAAAATTCTATAAAATTCAAAAAATCATGAAATTTGGGGAACATATTTCTTGTAAGTATCTTTATCAATGAAAAATAGTTTTTCATGAAAAATCATTATATTTTCGAAAATTAGGCTAAATCTCAAAAGTTAGAAAATGTCTAAAGTTTGTGTCAACTTTGAAACCTAGTTTTGCCTTAAAGCTTTTCAAAACATGAAAATTCAGTTTATGAAACCAAAAATGGTTTTAAAAACATTTAACATATCCAACCATAATCTTTGGGCAATATGTTTATGAATTAAATATAAGCCTTCCCCAAGATTGGTCTATTATTGCTATTTTGATACTTTAAATGACCATCTAAATGTCATAGGCATTAGTGGACCATTAGTATCATCCTATCATCTCACCCATGCTATGTTTTTAATCAAAGTAGCCTATAGTGAGTGCGAGATGTTCCTAAAGGTATTTATGTACTTAACCTTCAATTTCATGCAATTCTATACAAGGTTAAGTATCATCCTAACATACCACATGATCATAAAAATATATATGAATTGATTTTACATTATGATCATGAAACACATGTATCACTAAAATTGTAATCATGCATTAGGTATAAAATCATGATAATAATTCAAATATCACCTAGAGCATGATTTAAACCCTATTGCCCATGATTATATATTAAATGTCAAGATCATAAATCATGATTGCAAACATATATGACAATTACATTAATCATCATGATTTAAGCATTATTATCAATTTATGGGCACATTATCATCACCCAACACTATGCTAAAAATTTATAGGTCAAGAGTATCAACATATATAACACTAAGTGTTGAACATGATTTAGACTATTTAAGGGTGCATTATCATCACCCAACACTATTTCAAAAAATTTGTCCCGTCATCCTAGGTCAACCAAAAATATGATATAGGTAAATTCCATATGGTTGACTATCCTAGGGTTTTCCTAACCCTTAAGGATGGATTTAGGAACCCAAAACAAATTCTTTACTATGGGATTCACTAAAAATTCCTTAGGGATTCATTTTCTAGCTATTGTTTTCTTTTTATCTTGACCCCTAGCAATTAAACATTTATAGGTCTTTTCATTTTTATTTTCCTTATATCCTAGGCCTTTCTTATTAAAGCTTGCCCTTTGGCTCCCTATCATCATGTTAAGGGTGTTGGAGCCAATTGTAAACTTTTCTAGTGCCTTGGTCAAATGATCTACCTTTTCCCTTAACATCCTATTTTCCTCAATGCATGCATCATTAACATCAAAAGGCATATAGTCATGTGAGCATGCATCATCATCATTAATAGTTAAACATGCTTTTTCTAGTTTATCTTCTAAATCCTTAATTTGATCAAGCATGCTTTTGTTCTTTTTCTTAGCCCTAAACAAGTCCTTAGTAAGGCTAGAAATCATGGAAACTATTTTATTGGGTGAGAGATTCGTTACCATAGTTTCCATGTCCTCTTCCTCCGATTCCGATGATGATGAGGATGAAGTTCCCCCTTCACTTGAGCTCTCCTCACTAGTGCTTCTTTCTTCTTGCTCGGAGGAGGTGGAGTCTAGGTCATCAAATGCCATTAGGGCAAGGTTTGAGTAGACACGTTCTTCTTCTTCGGATGATGATGATGAAGAAGGATCATCCCATGCCCTTGCTTTTAGTGCCTTGGCCTTCCCCTTTTCTTTGGCCTTCTTCTCCTCTTCCTTCTTTTTGCTCCCCTTTTTCTTCTTTTCTTCTTTCTTTCTCCTCTCTTCTTTGCTCTTGTTCAAGAGGGGACAATTATCCCTTATGTGTCCCTCTTGTTGGCAATTGTAGCAAATTGTTTTCCTCCTTGGCCTTTTCCCTCTATCATGAGATTTGTTAAATTTAAAACCTTTTAATGCACGCCTTACCTTCCTTACCATATAAGCTTCTTCCGTGCTATCCATGGAGGAGGAGGATGCTTCATCGGAGGAGGAAGGAGTCTCCATCTTCTTCTTCCCCTTGTTGGCTAATAGTGCCACTCCTCTTGATGGCTTGATACTTGATTCTTCATTTATTCCTTCAAGCCTTGTTTCATGGAGCTCCATGGTTGAGAAGAACTCCTCCAAGGTGCTCACTTCTAGGTTCTTTGACATGTAGAAGGAGTCCACCATTGAGCTCCATTTCGATGACCGGGGAAAGACATCGATTTCTTTCATAAGCATATCCCGATTCAAAAGTCTTTCTCCTACACTTGTTAGCCCAATTAAAATTTCCTTAAATCGAGAGTGTAGTGAGGTTACCTTTTCTCCCTTTTCGAGTTTAATATTTGATAGTTGGGAGCAGAGGAGGTCTCTCCTTACAAGCTTGGCCTCCGAGGTACCTTCATGAAGCTCTACTAGCTTCTCCCACATCTCTTTAGCACTTGCACACTGTCCAATTCGGTTTACTTCTTGTTGGGGGAGTACGTTGTAGAGATGGTGCTTTGCCTTTGAGTTTGCTAGGTACTCTTCCCTTTGCTTTTTAGTCCATCTAGACTTCTTGATTGACTTCCCCTCTTCATCCTTAGGTACCTCGAAACCATTTTCCATTATTAATAAAATTTTGAAATTGGTTTCGAAAAATACCTCCATTCTCCTCTTCCACCAAGAGAATTCTCCCTCGAACTTTGGTGGGTGAATGTTGGAGCTGGCCATTCTTGATTGCAGAGCTTATTTTGGCGGTTAGTCCTCGACAAGCGACTTGGCTCTGATACCACTTGTAGGGTCGATGGTGGCCGGCTAGAGAGGGGTGAATAACCCTCTTTCGTTGTATGATGAAGTCGTTCGTTGATCGTCTATAACTATCGTTAGCACAAGCGGAAAATACAACTAAACAACAATAAAGATAAATCAAAGTAAAGAGCAATTCGCTAACAAGAGAATATAACATGGTTCACGGCCTCGCCGCTAATCTACGACCCGATTCGTCCAAGGTGAATCACTCCTTTGCCAAATCCACTAGATCTCTCCTTTACACCAAGCTAGGTGGAGGTAACCTTTTACACAAGAATCACTCCTCTTACAATATGATGTAAATAAGCTCAAGTAAGAGGAAGGAAAACGTATTGGGCACTTTGGAGGAGTTTAGAGCATAAGCATTAGCCTCCCGAAGTCCCTCACCCCTTCTCTTTATAGAGAAAGAGAATTTCTTCTCATTAACAGCATCAGTCGACTGATGCCCCGATCAGTCGACTGATACTGTAGTCGTTGCCCAATAACGGCTACTTACCAGCTCAGATTTGTAGGATCCACGATCGATTTTTCAACAGTCATATGATCAGTCGACTGATGTCGACTTCCAGTCGAGTGACCCGCGAGCTCGACTAGCTTTTGTGCCCATGCACAGTGCGATCAGTCAACTGCTTCCCTTGAGCAGTCAATTGATGTCAATTTGATCGAGCAACTAACACCAGTCGAACTCCATTCGACTTGGAGCAGTCGACTGCCATTACATGGCAGTCGACTGGTGCCGTGTGAAACTCAAACTTAACATCCGTTTGAGCTTCCGACGATCGGGTAAACCTCAACCCTTGTGGTCGAGCCTCCGACACTCAACCATTCAGCCAAGTTCACCTAATGAGCTACTTACAATTCACTCATTCTCTCATCTCACTCAAAGTCCCTCGCCGAAGTTCTCTTCGTTCGCAGCCACATCCCTCAGCAGCATCAGGTGTTAGTAATATATGAGAGATGTCCTAAGGCATTCGCCTTATGTATGAACCATTTATATGATAAATGAAGATTCACTATTTGAGTATACATGTTTTATGTATTTGATTGGATCTTAAACTCATTTACTGAATGTCCACGATACGATTCACAACATGATAGAATTTGTGATTGGATCACAACTAGTGAGTATCTCTACATGTGTAATTGTGATGTATCGAAATTATCCCTAGTCGATGAATTAATGGATTTGGACACCATCAATTCTGTCGAGACTAGCACGAGGTATACTCCTTGGTGTATCCAAGCAGCTGATTCTCACTGGCTGGAGACATTGTGATGTCCGGAGTTAATCGTGGATGCTAGTTATGGTAACTAGTTCATTGGAGTGACCAGCCGTAAGACTTCATATGGTTCTCTGCATATATAAATATGTCAATGAAGTTCTTACTGTGGCTTAAGTGCGATGTTCCTTAGACTTGCGGTATTCAAGTCATCTTGATCATGGAGACTTATGCTTTGACATCTTAAGCAAACATCTCTAAGGAGATGTGGACCCGGGATGATTGGGTATAAGTCGAAGTGATCGAAGGTGTTTGAATAGCCTATAAAGGATTCACCACTCCTTGCGAGGAGATGTATACCCATGGCCTCTCGTCGGATTGTTACTAAAGTCTTTGGCCAAAGCATTACATGTTTAGAGTAAGGTACTCTTCGATACATGTGGAGTAACTAGAATTCATAGGACGAGGAAATGATACTTGGGCTAGGTGTGACGTAGTCAGCCTAGTGGGGACTGACACTATAGACCATGTCCTGAACCAAGTGGGTATAAGATGAGTGAAGGGAATGGGACACGAATCATTTGAGCTGTTGAAGGGTTTCAGAAATAGTTCTGGATCAACCGTTGATTTTTTCGGTTAATTGGGGATCTTGATGTACTACTAGGTGCCACTCATGATCGTTCTATAATTAATGGTTAATTATAGACGGCCAACATAAACCGAGAACCTATTTGGTCACACGTACAACGAGCGTAATCCAAAGGATTTAAAACAAGCTTGAGAATGGGATTCTCAGACCGAGAGAAACTAAGTTTGGTTGGACCAAACATGGAGCGAGCATGAAATCGTTTCAATCGCAATGGAAGCGTGGATGGGTCGTGTCTTATGAAGACATAATGGATGGACCAAAATGGTTTTGTTCTAATCCAATGGAGAAGAATAAACCAAAGGGTTTGGTTTATTTTAAACGAATGAACCAAAAGTTGGTTCGGTTCGTTTTAACTTAAAATAAACCATCATGGTTTGGTTTATTTTAACTTATCTTAATGGAGCGGGTTAACGGGCCTAATGGTTATGATCCAATAACCATTAAGAGAATTAGTTCTCTATAAAAGAGGGCTTAAGGGATAATTAAGCCCTAATCCACAACCCTAAGTTGCGGCCCACCTCTCCTTGGAGAAATTCGGAGCCAACTCTCCTCCTCCTTGCCGCCTCCCACCTTGAGGCTCCAACCGGCGTCCAGAAGGTGCTGAACTTCCCCCTCGCCGGTGTCAAGCTGCTGCCGGTTAGTGCTCCGGTGATCTTCTTCAAGTTTGGCATCAAGGTGAGCTCTGGCTTCCTTGTTTTGGCCGGCGCCTACTCCTCCACCAAGCTGTCCAGTTTTCTGGACAGCTTCTTCTCCTCTCGTCGGAGCGTCGTTTGGACGACGGTTAGAGCTCCGACAGCGGCTAACTTACCGGGGATTCGATCTCCGGTAATCCTATGAGGTGGAGGACGAAGGATTCGTCAATTGGTTGACGAATACCTCTCCGGAGAAGCGAGTTTTGAGAACTCGTATTAGGATCCGAATTTGGATTCGGATCGTGATCATCTCTCGATCACGTCGTCTTCAACACGAGGCTGGTAACCCGTACGAAGACGAAGCTCGTGGCTTAGCGAAGTCATCCCGAGGAACTCGGCGTGGATACGGATAGAGACGATTCTAGCGAGGATCGTTCCGGTTGATGCCGTTCCCGCTACACGTCATACGAAAGGTATAACGTAGTTAAATTTCCTTTTATTGCAAATTTAAATTTACGGTTATGTCTACACTTGTTGTAATATGCATGCGTGTGTTGTGTGTGTTGTAATAAATGTAGATTTATTATTTTTATTGCTTCATTGTGTTCATGTTTATGAAAGCGTGATCGAACACACACACGCTTGTGCCTTAAAACCCATGATGGTATCGAGCCCAGTTGTGTTTCTACATAATCGTAAAAATGGTTTTGCGATAGTCATAATGTATTTCTGGAAATTTTCTAATTTTGGAAATTTAGAAGTATTTATGGAAATTTTTCAATTTTGGAAAGTCTAGAAGTATTTATGGAAATCTTCCACTTTTGGAAAGTTGGAAGTATTTATGGAAATTGATATTTTCATAAATAAAATATTTGATTAGATTCTGGAAATTTGTTTCCTAATTTAATCATGATTTGATTTGGGAAATCAAATCTTAAAATATTTTATTTCCATAAGTAGTTTTGATGATTTAGGAAATTGGTTTCCTAAATAGATTTTCCTTAATCAAATAATTCCATGAATAAAATATGTGATTAGATTTGGAAATTTGTTTCCTAATTTAATTATGATTTGATTTGGAGAATCAAATCTTAAACATATTTTATTTCCATAAATAGTTATGACATATAAGGAAATTATATACATGACATAATTGTATGTCATGTAATTGCATTAGATGCATAAGATTATGCCATGCGTGTCATGACATGTAGATGTATGACATGTATGTCATGTCATGTAGATAATAGTTATTTGCATGCAAAGAGGATGAGACATAAAAACCCTTAAACAATATTAAAGCCTACACCTTCCATTAATATGGTTAGAACCAGAGTTCCTCTTGTTTGGGTTGTTGGACTCCGCCTCGAACCAGACATGTTCAAACCATGGAATAGTTTAATATTAATATGGTAAGAGTCAGAGGTCAATCGTTAGCTTTGGTTGTTGGACTCTCTCCAAGCTGGGCTAATTGGTTGAATGCGCTCTAACCATATTAAAACTATTTCCCGATTAATGGGTTGGCTTTAACCTGGAGCATCGGCTTGTTGGACTCTCTCCAAGGTCGATGTAAAGGGAGGTGAAGTTGGGTGCTATGCATATGATGCATACTTGTTAATGTGTTAACAACCCGATGTATGTGTGAACATTCAATTAGTTGATAGCACATTGTGATAGTTGCATATACGTGATATGCAATCGGTATAGTTGATACCTACCGTCGTAGTTATGAATGGCTTGTTGGACTCTCTCCAAGGTTGTTCATAACTATGATGGATATCAGCCCATTCGGAGATGGACCTACGATCTCCCGAAGTGATTTTGGGATTTTTGAAATTCAAAAAATGAATGGGATTTATAAATGTATAATGATGCATTTTAAAATCATCTTTCTCATATATGCTCATTTTGTATTTCTAAGATTGATCATGATGTCTTTGAATTTGTGTTCCATTTTGGATTCGAATAAATTGACTGGGTCGAACTTCTTGGACTGACTTAGAAACTTGAGAATTGTTCTCAAGGTGAAAAGCTTGCATATGTCCTCGAAGCGCCTCTTCCCGCCCGTCCTAGTGACGATGCAACTCTGGACCAATTGTTGGCCTATCAGAAACATGTGAGTGATTCTGAACAAATGAGTTGCATCATGCTAGCCGTGATGGAACCCAAGCTACGAAAGCAGCATGAGCATATGGATGCTCATATCGTAGTCCTTCATCTTTGTGAGTTGGTTGATGAGCAAGTGAGATTCGAAAGGTTCGAAGTCTCAAAGCTCCTCTTCACCTCTGAGATGCTAGAAGGTTCATCTGTGGTACTGCTCAATATGCTGAAGACTGTGGAGTCTTCTGAGAAGCATGAGCAGGGGACGGTGCTGTTAGTTGATTCCTCGAAGAAAGGTTCTAAGAGAAAGTCAAAGGAACAGCAGAAGGGAAAGAAGAGAAGGGCTAAGAAGGTAGAACTAGCACAAAAGGAAACTTGCCATCATTATGGCAAGAAGAGCCATTTGCGAAGAAAGTGCAAGATTTATCTTGAGTCCGTGAAGAAGAATAAGGCATCGGATGCCCCATCTTCTTCAGATATCTTCGTTATTGATTATCATTCTATTTCCTCAAACACTTGGGTATTGGATACTGGGTGTGGCTCACATATATGTAATGACATACATGGGCTAAGGAATAGAAGAAGACTCGTCAAGGGAGAGTCAAATTTGCGTGTTGGGAATGGAGCAAAGGTTGCTGCAGTCGCCATTGGAACGCATTTGTTGAAACTCCCTACAGGACTTGTCTTAGAACTGGACAATTGCTTTTATGTTCCTTCGTTGATAAAGAACATCATTTCTATTTCTTGTTTAAATAGAAATCGGTACCATTTGACTTTTAGTAACAATTGTTGTTACATAACTTTGAATGGAGTTCTTTATGGGACTGGAACTTTAAGCAATGGTGTTTATACGTTGGACGTATCCAGTGACATCTTCAATATCGAAGCGAGCAATAAGCATGCTCGAAAGGATAATCAATTAGACTCCCATATGTGGCATTGTCGTCTTGGTCATATAAGCAAGAAATGCATGTCCGAATTACACCGATGTGGAATTCTGGAATCGTTTGAATAGGATTCATACGATACATGCGAATCATGCTTAAAAGGCAAGATGACTAAGTTACCTTTACGGGAAAGGTGAGCAGTGGGAGAGTTGCTAGGTCTAATACATACTGATGTATGTGGACCTATGTCAACTCAAGCTTTAGGAGGCTATAGCTACTTCATTACCTTCACCGATGATCACTCATGGTTTGGGTATGTGTTCTTGATGAAACACAAGTCTGAAGCCTTTGAAAGGTTCAAAGAATTCAGAAATGAAGTAGAGAAACAACATGACAAGAGTATTAAAATACTTCGATCGGATCGAGGTGGTGAATACTTGAGTCAGGAGTTTCTTGATTATCTAAGAGACAATGATATATTGTCTCAATGGACTCCGCCATATACACCACAGCATAATGGTGTATCTGAGAGGCGTAATCGGACCTTGTTGGACATGGTCAGGTCAATGATGAATCATGCAACTCTTCCCAAGTCCTTTTGGGGTTATGCACTTCAGACAGCTGTTTACTTGTTAAACAGAATGCCTACCAAGGTAGTCTCAACTACTCCATATGAGATATGGAATGGTAAGAAACCTCATGTATCTTACTTGAAGATATGGGGTTGTCCTGCTTATGTGAAGCAGACTGTATCAGACAAATTGGATGCTAAGTCTGATAAATGTCTATTTATTGGATACCCTAAGGAAACAAGGCGTTACCAATTCTATCATCCTGTGGAACAAAAGGTGTTTGTTTCAAGGCATGCTGTGTTTCTAGAGAAAGAGTTTCTCTTGCAAGAAAACAGTGGGAGTGTCGTCGAGCTTGAGGCGGCTTGAGAGACTCAAATAGACATTGATGAGATACCTGGTGAAGCACAACAACCGACAACTCATAGTTATGAGCAATCGACTGGACCTATTGTAACACCACATCTTCGTAGATCTAGTAGAACATGCAATATTCCTGAGAGATATGGATTTCTCGTAAGTGAATCGAACGACGTGTTACTCATTGATGATGAGGAGCCTACCAGTTATGAAGAAGTGCTGACAAGTTCAGAAAGGGATAAGTGGCTTGGCGCTATAAAGTCAGAAATGGATTCCATGTATGAAAACCAAGTTTGGAACTTGGTTGACCCACCTGAAGGGATAAACCCTATAGGGTGCAAGTGTGCTTTCAAGAAGAAAACCGACATGGATGGTAATGTGATTACCTATAAGGCTAGATTGGTGGCGAAAGGATATCGTCAAAAACAAGGTGTTGATTATGACGAAACCTATTCGCCTGTAGCTATGCTTAAATCCATTCGGATGCTCCTAGCCATAGCGGCTCATTATGATTATGAGATATGGCAGATGGATGTGAAAATAACTTTCCTTAATGGAAACCTGCTCGAGGATGTGTATATGATACAGCCTGAGGGTTTCACATCGGTTGATAAAACCAAGGTATGCAAATTGCGACGGTCCATTTATGGATTGAAGCAAGCATCCAGGAGCTGGAATATCCGTTTTGATGAGACAATCAAAAAGTTTGATTTCTCACAAAATCCAGACGAACCTTGTGTGTACAAGAAGGTTAGTGGGAGTGCAGTCGTGTTCCTAGTATTATATGTTGATGACATATTACTTATAGGAAACGATGTTTCAATCTTACAGTCAGTTAAGGTTTGGTTATCCAAGACATTCTCCATGAAAGACCTGGGAGAAGCAACCTACATCCTCGGGATTAAGATCTATAGAGATAGATCGAAACGGTTGCTTGGTCTTTCGTAGTCTACATATATAGACCGAGTGCTAAAGAGGTTTAGCATGTCGGAATCCAAGAAAGGTTTCCTACCCATCAGGCATGGGATACACCTTTCGAAGTCTATGTGTCCGCGCCGAGAGGATTTGCATGAGTAAGATTCCCTATGCATCAGTAGGATCTATCATGTATGCTATGTTATGTCACGAGGCCCGATGTATCGTATGCTCACGAGTGTCACGGCGGATACGATCGATCCGAGGAATGGATTATTGGGTGGCTGTTAAGACGATCCTTAAGTACTTGAGAAGAACTAAGGATGTGTTCCTAATATATGGAGAAGGGTACATGGTGATACGTGGGTATACGGATGCCAACTCTAGACAGACAAGGATGATTCCATGTCTCAGTCTGGGTATGTATTCACCTAGAATGGAGGCGCAATAAGTTGGAAAGGTTCCAAGCTTGACGCTATAGCGGATTCTGCCACTAAGGCAGAATACATTGCGACTTTAGGCGTGAAAAAGGCGGTTTGGATCAAGAAGTTCATCTCTGAACTTGATGTGGTCTCATCAATGATCCAAACATGTGCTTCGCCACTATCATCTTATCAGAGAGATCATCAGTAGGAACGAAATACAAATCGAGAAAACTCCCACTGAAAGGAACTTAGCGGATCCTTTGACTAAGGCATTACCTCAAAATAAGTTTGAGGGTCATGTTAGAGCTTATGGTATTGGATACCGTAGCGATTGGCATTAGGCCAAGTGGGAGTCTGTTAGTAATATATGAGAGATGTCCTAAGGCAATCGCCTTATGTATGAACCATTTATATGATAAATGAAGATTCACTATTTGAGTATACATATTTTATGTATTTGATTGGATCTTAAACTCATTTACTGAATGTCCACGATACGATTCACAGCATGATAGAATTTGTGATTGGATCACAACTAGTGAGTATCTCTACATGTGTAATTGTGATGTATCGAAATTATCCCTAGTCGATGAATTAATGGATTTGGACACCATCAATTCTGTCGAGACTAGCACGAGGTATACTCCTTGGTGTATCCAAGCAGCTGATTCTCACTGGCTGGAGACATTGTGATGTCCGGAGTTAATCGTGGATGCTAGTTATAGTAACTAGTTCACTGGAGTGACCGGTCGTAAGACTTCATATGGTTCTCTGCATATATAGATATGTCAATGAAGTTCTTACTGTAGCTTAAGTGCGATGTTCCTTTGACTTGCAGTATTCAAGTCATCTTGATCATGGAGACTTATGCTTTGACATCTTAAGCAAACATCTCCAAGGAGATGTGGACCCGGGATGATTGGGTATAAGTCGAAGTGATCGAAGGTGTTTGAATAGCCTATAAAGGATTCACCACTCCTTGCGAGGAGATGTATACCCATGGCCTCTCGTCGGATTGTTACTAAAGTCTTTGGCCAAAGCATTACATGTTAAAAGTAAGGTACTCTTCGATACATGTGCAGTAACTAGAATCCGTAGGACGAGGAAATGATACATGGGCTAGGTGTGACGTAGTCAGCCTAGTGGGGACTGACACTATAGACCATGTCCTGAACCAAGTGG
Organism: Wurfbainia villosa; assembly: GCA_025175895.1. Classification (NCBI taxonomy): domain Eukaryota; kingdom Viridiplantae; phylum Streptophyta; class Magnoliopsida; order Zingiberales; family Zingiberaceae; genus Wurfbainia; species Wurfbainia villosa. The sequence continues at coordinate 71,860,564 of CM046003.1, read as the reverse complement.
GTATAAGATGAGTGAAGGGAATGGGGCACGATTCATTCGAGCTGCTGAAGGGTTTCAGAAATAGTTCTGGATCAACTGTTGATCTTTTCGGTTAATTGGGGATCATGATGTACTACTAGGTGCCACTCATGATTGTTCTATAATTAATGGTTAATTATAGACGACCAATATAAACCGAGAACCTATTTGGTCACATGCACAACGAGCGTAATCCGAAGGATTTAAAACGAGCTTGAGAATGGGATTCTCAGACCGAGAGAAACTAGGTTTGGTTGGACCAAACATGAAGCGAGCATGAAATCGTTTCAGTCGCAATGGAAGCGTGGATGGGCCGTGTCTTATGAAGACATAATGGATGAACCAAAATGGTTTGGTTCTAATCCAATGGAGGAGAATAAACCAAAGGGTTTGGTTTATTTTAAACGAATGAACCAAAAGTTGGTTCGGTTCATTTTAACTTAAAATAAACCATCATGGTTTGGTTTATTTTAACTTATATTAATGGAGCGGGTTAACGGGCATAATGGTTATGATCCAATAACCATTAAGAGAATTAGTTTTCTATAAAAGAGGGCTTAAGGGATTGTTAAGCTCTAATCAAAAACCCTAGCTTGTGGTTGTCGCCTACCTCTCCATCCTCTCCTTGGATTTTCGGCACCAACCCTAGGTTGCCGCCCAGCCCCTTGTGCCGCCGTCCAACTCCTTGCCGGTGTCCAAGCTTCAGCCGGTCATCCTCCGGCGACCCTCAGGTGATCTTCCTAGGCTTCAGCGATAAGGTGAGCACTTGGCTTCCCTTGGTTGGCCGGCGCCTACTCCTCCACCAAAGCTGTCCAGTTTTCTGGACAGCTTGTTCTTCTCTCATCGGAGCGTCGTTTGGACGACGGTTAGAGCTCCAACAGCGCCTAACTTATCGGGGATTCGATCTCCGGTAATCCTCATAGGTGGAGGATGAAGGATTCGTCAAACGGTTGACGAATACCTCTCCGGAGAAGCGATTTTTGAGGACTCGTCTTTGGATCCGAATTTGGATTCGGATCGTGATCATCTCTCGATCACGTCGTCTTCAACACGAGGCTAGTAACCCGTACGAAGACGAAGCTCGTGGCTTAGCGAAGTCATCCTAAGGATACTCGGCGTGGATACGGATAGAGACGATTCTAGCGAGGATCGTTCCGGTTGATGTCGTTCCCGCTACACGTGATACGAAAGGTATAACGTAGTTAAATTTCCTTTTATTGCAAAATTTAAATTTACGATTATGTCTACACATGTTGTACTATGCATGCGTGTGATGTGTGTGTTGTAATAAATGTAGATTTATTATTTTTATTTCTTTCGCTGTGCATATGTTTACGAAACATGTACGAACACACACTCGCCACGGTGCCGGAAACCCAACATCTTCATCCCTAGGCAAAATGAAACCGGATTCCATTGTAATCATGATATCAAAATCCGTTTCGAAAAATACCTCCATTCGCTTCTTCCACCAAGCGAATTCTCCTTCAAACTTCGGTGGATGAATGTTTGAGCCGGCCATTTTGATGTAGAGCTTGTTGCGGTGGTTAGTCCGGTGACAAGAAACCTTGCTCTGATACCACTTTTGGGGGATCGATTGGTACTAGAGGGGTGAATAGCCCTCGTTCGTTGGTTTACGGATTTTGCTCGTCTACACAAAGATTAGCGCAAGCGGAATATGCAAATACAAATAAATAAAGACAAGCAAATAAACAATGAGAACAAACAATACAAACACCGAGATGTAATGTGGTTCACGGCTACGCCGCTAATCCACGGTCCGATTCGTCCACGGTGAATCACTCCGCAATCTATCCACTAGATATCTCCTTTGCACAAAGCTAGGTGGAGGTAACCTCTTTACAATCTCTCTTCTTACAATAGAATGGAATTAAAACAAGTAAGAAGAGTAGGGAATCGTGTATGGCACTTTGGGAGAAGTTTAGAGCTCAAGCATTAGCCTCCCAAAGCCTCATCCTCTTCCTTTTTATAGAGGAAGAGGGTTTCTTCCCGTTGACACAGGAGCAGTCGACTGATGCCCTCGATCAGTCGACTGATCCTGTAGTCGTTGCCCAATAACGGCTGCTTTCCACGTTGGATTCCATCCAACGACATTGGTATCAGTCGACTGATATTACCATCAGTTGACTGGTGCTCGATCAGTCGATTGGTGCTCGATCAGTCGAATCCTCAACGAGGTCGACTCCATTCTGTGCCCGTGCACAGTGCCATCAGTCGACTGCCGTCCCTTGGCAGTCAAGATGAGGAAGCTCAAAACTCCACCACCACCCTAGTTAACTCAAACACCGTAATTCAAAATAAAAATAATATCATGTGTTTTGAGTGTAGGGAATTTGGGCACTATAAGAGCAAGTGCCCAAAGAAGGTTAGGAAGACTCCTCGACTCCAAAGGTCAAAGATGCCGATGCCCAAAGTCAAAAGAGCAAGGAGCATATCATATGCTTCAAGTGCAACTCAAAGGGGCATTACCGGAGTCTATGCCCTAGGGGGAAGAAGAAGGGGCAAGAAGGAGCATTACAAGTAGGGGGAGCTTTTAACCCTAAGATATATTTAAACAATGCTTGTTCTTCAAATAATGTCAAAAAGCATGCTAGAAATAATTTTAGCAATCTTGCTATTTATCATAAAGAGCATGCTAGAAATAAGGAATATTGTCTAGGTGCTAAGAGGGTCAATTTTTCAAGAAAGGAGAAATTTGGGACTAATGTCCCTAGAAAAACTCTTCCTAAGGAAAGCATTAGGAAAATAGAAAATCACTTAGGCATTAACCCTAAGAAGGGTAGGCATATACCTAAAGAAAATGGTAATGCCCAAAAACTTAATCAAAAATCAATTGGACAATTAGAGTTGGAAAATCAAGTCTTGAGATCAAGACTTGAAAAATTAGAGAAGACCCTTAGGATTATGCAAAATCAATTTCAAGGGTAAAGTGATCAAAAATCTAGGTCTAGGAGTCAAAGTCAAAGACCTAGAAATCAAGAACCATTCAAGGGTAAGCCTAAGCCCAAAAAGACCTACCATAGTGTTTCATTTGACTATGGAACTAAATCTAGGTCTAGGAAGACCAAGGTCAATAGGGAAGTCATCCCTAAGGTTGACCAAGGTGTGTGCCTAGTGGCTAGGGTTTCAAGGAAACCTAGGGTGGCCACTAAGAAGGTTGCAAGGAGAGTTACCCCTAGAGTCAACCTAGGTAAGACCCAAATGACCAAGGCTAACAAGCCTAGGAGGGTATATAGGGAGGTTATCCCTAAGGAATACCTAATTAATCCAATGAGCTCAAATAGATTTTGGGTTCCTAGGAGCGTGATAGATTCATGCTAGAAGGATTTAGGGTGTGTCAACCTTGATTGGATGGGTAGTTAACTCAACCATGGTAAAGATGACACTTTAGGTAATTTTCAAGGTTATGGGTACCTTGAAAATAGGTTTGATTTTTAATCCTAAAAGATTTTAGGATGTGTCAATATACCTTGAAGATTATGAAAAATCAATTGAATTGACACAATTTAGGTTTAGAGGTCATAGTGTGTCATTTTGGATTTTTGGCACACTTGGGAGATTAATAGGAATAATGGCAAAAATATACTTAATTATCTCAAATGACAACTAATATTAAATTTTAGGTATTATTATACCTATATATTTTATATGTCATGCTTTGTTTGTCATATGTCATGTCATGACATCATGCCTATTTTTATCATTTATATGTCATGATTATGTTTAGGAATTAGGATTGAAAGTCATGACTTTAAGTTTTGTATCATATGTCATAACATCATAATCATTGGCCATGTTTTTATTTTGCTATCATTATGCCATGATCATTTCATGCATTAACTTGATTAAAATTGAGTTAAGGACTTTGGCATGACTTGGAGTCTCATTTATAAGGAAATCAAGTAGAGTTGCCTTAGAAAAATACATGAAACCTTAGATTAGGAGAATAAAACTCACATCTCACATTACATTAACATGTATGTGTATTTATACACCCTAGATACATGTGAGATGCTAGGATATGAGTTGAGTTCAAGGTGCATAGTTTTTGCATCTAGATGGACTATAACTCATCTAATTTCATTAATTGGATCATTGAGAAAGCTTGTATACAAGTCATGTACATTAAGCCCAAGGAACATGATCCAATATAGGTCTTCAAAAATATTTTAAAATCAATTTAAAAACTTGGTGAAACCTATCTTTTGATAGCAATCACCTTGATGAAATTGATACAAAGTGAGCTAAAATATTGAAGTTTTTCTTCACTTTTGAATTTTGTATCAATTTCGATATTTTATGGTAAAATATTTTTCAAATATTTTTCACCCATTGTATTGACTATAAGTAATATATTATGAATTTTCACGAATTTTCAAAATCGTAGAATTACTTATGACTTTTCATCGATCATTATGAGATATGATCGTGATGAAGAAGCGCTTGATGATTACATTAATAAGAGTTGACGCTGTGTCCGATTTTGGGTTAACAAGGTTTGTTTAGCTGATTTCAAATGATGGTAAGGTTTCCTAACCACTCTTAACCCTAGAATATGCTTTGGGAAGCATTATAAAGGGTGAAAATCCATTGATATGGATTAGGAGAGTTTTTAGGGTTTGTATCAATCTTAAGGTGAGTGAATGTTCTATGTTGAACTTTGAACCTTAATTTTGATGGTTTTGAGTTCCTATAGGCTTAGGGACTTCCCAAGGACATTGTTGGTGCAATGGTCAAGGGGGAGAAAGCCTTTAGGGGGAGTTATCCATCATGGAATGATGGATGTGTTTTTCTCTTCTTGAAGGAGAGAAGTTTTTGGGAGAGTATCATCAATTGGGAAAATTGATGGGATTTTGAGAAACCCAATTTGGAAATTGGGAGAGTGGATAGGATTTTCTCTCTTGAGTGATATGGGACTTATCACTAGGAAGATGATAGGCATCCTAAGTATTTTTGGATCAAGGGGGAGATTGTAAGATCTCATTGGGACATGAGACATTGACCTCCTTAGAGAGATAACATTTTTGATGTATGTCAAAAAGGGGGAGAAGGTTAAATTACCAATTTGGAAAATTGGTAAGGAAATTTGAGTTAGGGGTCTAACTCAAGGTTTGTTTTGTCAAACATCAAAAAAGGGGAGATTGTTGGTGCAATCAGCCCAGGTCACGATTGACCAAACTCGAGTTTGACTCGAGTGATGTTTTGATGTTTGACAAAGTTGTCTGACATAGTATGTTTGACATTGATGTTTGACATTGATGTTTGTTGATGTTTTAGGGAGATTGTTTATACAATCGACCCAGGTTATAATTGACCAGACTCAACTTTGACTCGAGGGAGACTTTGATGGTTGACTAGGGTTGACCATGTGATTATGGGAAAGTCCAAGCATGGGTCTTGGCAAGGTATAGTCCAAGTCATGGGTACTTGACATGGAAAGTCCAAGTGGGACACTTGGTATTTGGGAAAGTCCAAGTCTTGAGTACTTGACACAAGGGAAGTCCAAGCATGGGTCTTGGAATGGAAAGTCCAACATGGGTTGACAAGGGAAAGTCCAAGCTTGAGTCTTGGCATTTGAGAAGTCCAAGGGGATTGATATTGGCGGCGTAAAGTCCAAGGGTGGAGTCTTGGCAGCATAAGTCTAATGGTTAGCGACGTAAAGTCCAAGCGGAGTCTTGGCGGCGTAAGTCAAATGTGCCTTGGTGGTGTAGACACCGTTAGCATGACATAGCCGATGGAAGCACCTGAAGGCTAGCGCGATGAATGAACAAGTCATGGATGACTTGGAGGGATCCGAGAGGCGTGAGGCTGATAGAGATGGTTAGAAGGCTTAGGTCTAGACTAAGGGTGGTCTAGCAAGTATGGGGACACCATACTTGGGTTAAAACCTCATCTTTGAGGTTGGCAGTCGACTGACATTATGGCCGATTCGACTGCCGAGAGTCGACTAGAGCTCGACTGCCACTTAGGGCTGAAATTGCCTTGGCAGTCGACTGCCAGTTGAGTTGCAAGCACAGAATGCTCCTTAGCCGATCGCACGGCCATGGGCGATGACGCCAATGTTGGCGCGATCGGGTGAGAGTCCCGTTGGAACTTGTCTAATGTGGATTGAGCCGTTGTCTCACAACTACAGTGTTGGCAGTCGACTGGGGACTTATGGCAGTCGACTGTCAGGCGGAAATCCAGCCCGACGCAGGTTAAAAAGGACAGCTTGTGGAGGATTTCAGCATTGGTTCTTTGGGAGCTTTCTTGGGGCGATTTGCAGGTGCATTTCAGGGTCCTTCAACCTCATCCAAGCAACCAACAAGTAAAGCGCTCAAACCCTAGTTTTGTAAAGTATTATTTACATTTCCATTGTATTTGCTTGTATTTCTTTCGTTTATTATTGTAAACATTTGTACGATGTTTCTTCGCCTCCGACGTGTTGTTGAGAAGGCGTTATTTGTGATTAGTGGTTGCGTGTGCATCACTAGAGCTCGTTGAGCTCAACCCTGGAGTAGGAACCTTGAGGTTCCGAACCACGTTAAATAATTGTGTTTGTGATTGTGTTTTTTCGTTATTGCTTTATTATTCTTGTTTCCGCTGTGCTAACGAAATTTGTAGACGCGATCACGAACGATTTCCATCTACGTACGAGCACGCGCTATTCACCCCCTTCTAGCGGGCGCACAGGTTCTAACAAAAAAATGTACCAGAAATTGAATTATACCTGTCATGCTGATAAGACTGATGATATTGAGGAACAGGTTGATGATATTGCGACTGGTACTGATAATACTATTGTTTGTCCAGTGCCTGAATAGTAAGCATCACTGAGATCTCCAAATGACTGATAATATGGATCCATGTTGCAAGAGATTCCTAATCTTTCCTGAAAAACTAACAAACACAATCAAAAGTCACAGGTAATATACATGATCAAGTATATGGATATGCAAGAAATAAAAGAATGAAACCCTAAACAAAAGTTTTTGAGTTTTGGTTTATTTTCTTTTTTTTAGAAAAATTGACAAACAATCCTAAATCTACTAAGCATCATTACACTCCCCGACAACGGCGCTAAAATTTTGATATACGGCTATTTTGTGTCATGATACCTTTTCAAATTAATTACCGAACCCCCTAACTATACTAATATAGCATAGTGGATGACTCGGATCGTTTCCCAACGAGTGTAATCGACAGAATAGTAAACTTATGATTTCTAATTATTTCTTTGGGTTTTCTAATGGAGATAGGGGTTTGGGTTTTGAGATCTAACCTACAATTGCAAGGTAATTAAAACTCTAAACTAGCATGCAAAAACAAAATCAAACAATGTAGGAATTAAATCAACAAAAACTAAAAAATGAAAGAAATAATCTAATCAACCCAAGATTGACCCGGTGAATGAACAAGGTTCTCCGGCTAAGTCCAGCGAAACTCGATCGAGACTCCGCAAATGACAGTGGATGTGGGATGGTGCAAACTCCTGAATCCAGTAGTTTGATGGACACTCCGAACTCTTGCGGATCCGATTGAGCCCGAAGAAGTGTCGTCGAAGCGGACTCCTCCTCGAATCCGAAAGAGAAGGTGGATGAGCTGTGAGATGGAGGACGTCATCGAAATCTCTCGATGAAGCGATTCCTCTTCGAATCCGTGGAGGAAAGTGGGTGGAGGCAAGGTGGATGCGGTTGCTAAGGCTCAAGAAAAGATTTAACTAACAACCTAATAAAAATATGATTAAAATAAAACAATTAAAGTAAAGCTTAAAATTAAATCTAACCTAACTAACTGCAACCTAATTATCCATGAAAACATTTCATCCAACACAAAATAGGTATGAACCAAATTAAACTAACTACGTGCAAATTAAACATGGAAGGGAAATGTGATTACAAACGTTCAACCAATTAACAACAAAACAATCAAAACATGTAGATGCTGGAAAAAAAATGCTGATCAGAGCTGTTGAGAAGCTGGAATTGGCACTAGCGGATGCTGTGAATGAAGCTGCCAGTGGTGGAGTTGGGCTGCTGTGAAGGTGGAAGTGTTGTGGGCAGTGACAGAGCTCGGAGCTGCTGCCGGAGCTGTGGAAATGGCTGGCCGGAGCTGGAATTGGCTGAAGGTAAATGTGGATGGCCGACAGTAGAGAAAGTGATGGCCGGCGCGCGATCGAAGGGGGAAAAACTGGCTCGCGCGTGAAAGGGGAGGTGATGGAGGCTGCCGGCGGTGGAGTGGCACCGGTCACCGGAGAAGGAGGGGATCCCCTTCTTCTCCGGCGACCGGCGAGGGAGGAGGTGAGCGCGGCGGCGGTAGAAGGCGGAGGCGTCGCGTGCGGGAAGAAGAGTGTGAAGCCGGCTGGCTGTCTCTTGGGGTGATGAAAGAATTAAGTGGATTTTCTCCACCGTCCGATCCCAACCCCCTTCGATCTCAGCCGTCCAATAGAGCTAGTGTTTAATTGTCTTGATTAATCTATTAAGCTAGCTGTGCATCCAACGGCTGAGAATTCTCTGACTTTGAATGGATGGATTTGATCAATCTGAATAGATAATCACGATCGAATGAAGCTGAATGAAGGCCTAAGATGTCCAGATCTAAATGTATGGACCAGATCGCTCCAGATTCAGATGGATGGCTCAGATCAATAAGATCTTATCGGACGGTCAGAATTAAACAGATCTGAATCCTTGATTAAATTGCCTTTGATCTTGATGAAATGTCCAGATTTGATTCAGCTTACAATATCCTTCTAGTCCTAGATGAAGTCATATTTGATCAAACTCGAGTCTAATCCATTGGCTCATCTCGATCTCCTACGATTAAGATGTAAAATTTGCATATAAGTCCAAAAATTAGGAGAATTTACAATATGGTCCAAAATATATCCAACTCATAAAAACATACAAATAATCGATAAATAAACACACGAGAGGATTAAAACATTGATATTAAGGACCAAAATAATCTGACAAAATGGTAGTTATCAGTCTTCTAAAAAAGAGGGTTGTGAGGAAGGAGTAATTCTAATTTCACCATAAGAAGAAGAGGTTATGCTGGCAGTTAGACTGCATTTCAGAGCCGAAATATGAGGCTTTACTGATAGCTTTACAAACTGCTAAAAATATAGGGGTCAAGCGGGTGATTGTCCATATGGATTCTCAGTTAGCGGTACAACAAACTGTGGGGGGATTTGAAGTTAAGGATGATAAGTGTCGAAATTACTGTGAATTGGTAGAAAAGGCTAAAGGAGATTTTCGGAGGTGATGGTAAAGAAAATAACTAGGGTAGAAAATCAGAAAGCTGATGAATTGGCTCAATTGGCTAGCTCACTGGGGAATTAGAGTACTCGTGACATAATTGCGCAGATTGAATTGTTGCCACATAATGAAAGATCAAGAGAGGTGATAGAAGATGACTGGATGAAAGAGTTGGTTTCATTCTTTACGGATAAGAGGGTGCCAAACGATCCTGTAAAGGCTCAGCAATTTAAGCAGCAAGTAATTTATTTCTACACGATAAAAGGAATTTTTTATAAAAGGACTTGTGTTACACCTTTGTTGCATTGTTTGGGGAAAACAGAAGCGAGTTATGTGCTGAAGGAAGTGCATGAAGGAGCTTGTGGCAGTCATATAGGGGGTCGAGCATTAGCTCAAAAGGTGTTATTAGCTTGATATTTCTGGCCAACTCTGATGAAGGACTCTATACAGTTGGTACGACAATGTGAGAGTTGTCAGAAGCATCACAATTGGCAGCATCAACCAGCTGAATGTATAAAGGTTGTAGTAGTAGCTTGTCCTTTTGATCAATGGGGTATTGATATAGTAGGACCCTTTTCAGTCGGGACTGGTCAATGGAAATTCTTGTTGGTAGTTATAGATTATTTTTCTAAGTGGGTAGAAGTTGAACCCCTAACCCGTATCACTGAGCAGATGGTATTAAAGTTTTTATGGAAGAATATTGTATGTCATTTTGGTATTCCTAGAAGACTGATATCTGATAATGGTAGGCAATTTCATGGTAAAAAGTTAGTGAAATGGTGTCAAGATTTTAAAATTGAATAGGTATTCACATCTGTGGCTTATCCCAAGAGTAACGGGCAAGTTGAGGTGACTAATAGAGAGTTGGTGCATGGATTAAAAACCAAGTTGGAGCATGTAGGAGGTAGTTGGGTGGAGGAGTTACCTAGCATTTTATGGTCTTTCCGAACCACTTCCAGGAGAGCTACAGGAGTCACTCCCTTTAGTATGGTGTATGGTTCAGAAGCTGTGTTACCTGTAGAAGTTGGAATAGAGTCTGCACGGGTACTTAGTTATTTCCCAAGTGACAATAGTGCGACTCGAGGTTTGGAATTGGACTTGATTCAAGAAAAGAGGGATATGGATGCGTATAATGCTGAACGATATAGGTCACAGGTAATTAAATCCTATAATAAAAAGGTAGTGCCTCGTTCTTTTCAGGTGGGAGATTTGGTGCTAAAAAAGGTGCTATCTGAAGGATGTAAAGGCAAGTTGGGACCCAAGGTGGTGATGGAACGTAGGTGGCCAGCTAGAGGGGGGTGAATAACTCTCAATCATCATACGATGGAATACGATCGTTCGTCGTGCGTCGCTTGTCTACGATTGTTGTTAGCCCAGCGGAAGTAATAGAAACAAATAGAAATGTAAACAACAACACAAGCACACAACAAAACATAAGATATACGTGGTTCGGAATCGAATGATTCCTACTCCACGGGCGAGCTCACCGAGCTCTAGTTATGCGCACGACACTAACTAACACTCCTTCTCGACAACACGCTGGAGGTGGAGAAACCTTGTACTAGCAATTACAAAGTAATATAGAAATACAAAACAAGAATACAAATACAATACAAAAGAACACTTTTCACCAATTGCTTTTGATCACTTGTTTGTTGCTTGCTTTGGTTGGCTATTGAAGGTCTGAAATGCAGCAACAATTTCCCTCCAATGTCATCCTTAAAGTCTTGGCGAAATCCTCCATCTCGAGCTCCATTTATAACCTGCATCAAGTTGATTCCGCGCCCATCAATCGACTGATCGTGACCATCAGTCGACTAGTCCTGTAGCCGTTGTCTCACAACGGCCAGATCCACATTGGTCAAGTTCCAATGGATCACCCATTAGTCGACTGATGATACCCATCAGTCGACTGGTAACACCATCAGTCGAGTGCTCGATGTGACCACTCGACTGGAAACCATTCTGTGCCCGAAATCGCCCCGATCGGTCATCGATCCCATCATCGATCCGATGGCATCGGCGATCAAGCCCCTTCCTCGGCGTCGGTGTTGGGCCGAATGTAACTTGGTCAGTCGAACACTGGTCGAGTCCAATCGACCTAGAGCAGTCGACTGACACCTATGCCAGTCGACTGATGTCGGGTAAAATCTCAAACACCAAGGCTATGTTTGGTATGGGGTAATGTAATCAACCTTGTAATGCAATCAAGTTTGTAATGTAATGTAATGTAATGTGTATTACATTACTGTGTTTGGTTAGCGATTGGTGTGTAATCTTTGATTACAAAAGTGATTACATTCGTTTGTTTGGTATCTATATTTATTATAAGGAATGTAATTTATATTATTATAAAATGATAAAAATACCCTTATAATTTCTTCTTAAGGTAATATAATTCTTAGTCACCGACCGATCCCGACCATCGATCGGCCGATTCGGTTTCGATCGGCCGGCCGTCCGATCGGCCGGGCGTCGATCGTCGATCGTCGACCGTCGGTCGGTCGCCGTCCGCTGGCCAATAGTTGGCGGGCACGCCGTCGTCGGCCGATCGTTGGCCGATCACGTCGGCCGGTCGGCCGGTCGCCCGATCGATTCCGTCGATCGGCCGGTCGCTAATCACGGTCGATCACCGTCGGCCGCGATGCGGTCGTCGGTTGGTCGCCGGCCGGTCACTGGTCACCGATTATCGGTCGTCGGCCGGTTGCTGGTCGCCGGTCGCTGGCCGACTGTCGGCCGTCAACCATCACCGGTCGGCAACCGTCGCCGATGGTCGCTGGTGGTCGTCGTCGACGAGCGTCGGGAAGCAATGAGAAAAATAAAAGAAGGATATATTTGCCATGATAAATATTGAGTCCGTAATGTAATCGGATTACATAACTTTTCCTTCGTAATCGAGATTACGGATTTTGACTTTTATTTTGTAATGCAATTACTTTACATTACATCTTTGAAATGTTACCAAACAAAGTAAATCATCTTGTAATGTAATCCTGATTACATTACAAGCATGATTACCCCGTACCAAATGTAGCACAAGTTGTTTGAGCATCCGATCGTCGGGTAAACCCTCAAACATCATATTTGAGTCTCCGACACTCAGTCTTAGCCATTTTGCCAAGTCCACCTTATCCTCTCATGGAGTTCCCCACCGAAGCTCTCTTCCCTCAGCCTACGTCCCTCGGATGCACCAAGCGCACAACTTTGCAATGTCATCCTTCGCGTCTCTTTCCCTCGAAGTATGCTTCCCTTGGGCCTCACTCCATTCGCTCCCCATCCGACGGTTCCTCAGATGCACCGAGCGCACGGATTCATAATGTCATCCTTCACCGACTCAAGGACCCCGAGCCTAGTGAACTTGCCAAGTCCTCAAGACTTCCCACACCAAGCCTCATGCTTGGACTTTTTACCACCAAGGCTACACACTTGGATTTACGTGGCCAACCCATGTTAGACTTCCCATGACAATCCCATGTCATGCGTTTTGTCTAACATCAAAATATAGTTCGAGTCAAACTCGAGTCCGGGCCGATTGCACCAACAATCTTTCCCTTTTTGATATTGGACAAAACCTCAAACCCAAGTCTATCAATTATCCCCAATTGGCAATTCTCACATCCCAATGAGAATTCCAACTATCTCAATTGGTAACTTCTTCCCCTTTTTGACATACATCAAAAAGGTCCTCCCCAAGGGTATGAATGTCTCATATCCCAATGAGATTTTACAATCTCTCCCTTGGAGGAATACACACCTACAATCTTTCTAGTGATAAGTCCAATATCACTTAAGAGAGGCAACCCAATTTTCCTGCCATAAGAAAAAAATACACATCCATCTTCCCATGATGGATACCTCCCCCTAAAGGCTTGCTTCCCCTTGACCATTGCACCAACAATGTCTTGGAGAGTCCCTAAGACAATAGGAACATTTAAACAATCAAAATTAAGGAAAAGTTCAACAATGAACTCTCACACACCTTAAAATTGATACTTACCCTAAACACTTCTTCTAATCCATATCCAATGGATTTCCACCATTTCTAATGCTCTCCCAAGCATGCCCTAGGGTTAGGAGTGGTTATGGGACCAAAACATGGCTGAACATGGGCCTAACCACCATGGTTTACGATACTAGTCGATCAAGTCATTTTATCACCCTCATCGATCGCCATCCATGGCAATGATCGATAACTACAAATGCAGAAATCAAGTTTTTTAGAAATTAATTTCTAAAATTCGTAAGTAAATATACATAAGGTTAAAAATCATGAAATTTTGTATGTATATTACTTATTACAATCATTATGGGTGAAAAATATTAGAAAATTATTTTACCCGCAAAATATTGAGATTGATACAAAGTTCAAAAATTAAGAAAAGCTTCTATATTGAGCCCTCTTTGTATCATCCCATTCAATGGTGATTGCTATCAAAAGATAGACTTCACAAAGGTTTTTCAAAATGTTTTTGAAATATTTTTTTTAAAACCTTTAATTTCTTTTTCCTAAACATCTCACTTTTATCTACATGTGTAAAACACATACAAGTCAAATATTAGTGAGATGTGGGGTCTTTGTTATTTAGGGTTTCATGCATATTTTTAGGCAACATTATTTGATTCCCTTATGCATGGGACTTTAAATCATGCCTTAGTCCTTAATTTCATTTTATTTATGCATGAATGATGATTATGGAATAATAATACAAGAATAAAGCATGTGCCAAAATCATGATGTCATGACATGTGCATGGCATACATGACATATAAAAAATGATCATGATATTTTATATGATAAAAATAAATATGATGTCATATCATGGCAAGGCAAATAAATCATGGCAAGTAAAATATACTAAGGTATAAAATACCTAAGTGTTGAATCCAAATTGCCATTTCTAGGAATTAATTCTATTTTGCCTTAATACCATTATCTCCCAAGTGTGTCATAAACTCAAAATGACACACCAATACCTCTAAGACCTAATCGTGCCAATTTAATCACTTTTCAACTTCTCAAGCACATTGGCACATCTTAATGTGTCAACTCACCATGATTAGGTTAACTACCCATCCACTTAGGGTTGACACACCCTAACCCATCTAGCGTGATTCGATCACGCTCCTAGGAACCCAATACCTATTGGAGCTCCTTGGGTTAACAAGGTATTCACTAGGGATAACTTCTCTAGATACCTTCCTAATAACCCTTTTTGACTTTGAAGCCTTAGTCAAATGGGTCTTTCCTAGATCAACTCTAAAGGTGACTCCTCCAATGACCTTCTTAGTGGCTTTCTTGATTTTTCTTAAGTCCTTAGCCACTAAGCACACACCATGGCTAGTCTTAGTGATAACTTCCCTATTAGCCTTAGTTTTCTTAGACCTAGAAATTGTTCCATAATTAAAGGGAACATTATGATAAGTCTTCTTGGGCTTAGGTTTGTGACCCAAACCTTCCTTGCCCTTAGACCGTTCTTGAACCCTAGGTCTTGACTTTTGGGCATTTGACCCTTGAATAGAATTTTCTATAATCTTAAGGGTCTTTTTCATTCTCTCAAGTCTTGATCTCAAGACTTGGTTTTCTAATTCTAATTTTCCCAATTTTGATTGTTCATTAGGTTTTTGGGAAGACCTCTTCTTCTTAGGCATGCGCCTAGACTTTTTGGGATTAATACCCAAATTTTCTTCTATTCTCCTAATTGATTCCCCAGGTAAAATAGTTCTAGTGTTATTGGTCCTAGGTTTATCCTTAGATAAATTTACATGCATAGCACCTAAACAATAAACCTTATTATTTCTACTAGCATGATTTTCATTAATAATTGCAAGAGAACTAAAATAATTCCTAGCATGCTTGTTAACCCTAGAAATTGAAGGTGAATTAATTAAATTTACCTTAGGGTTAGCTTTAGAAGCTCCCTCTACATGAGATGCCCCTTCTTGCATTTTCTTCCCCCTAGGGCATTGACTTCGGTAGTGTCCCCGTTGGTTGCATTTGAAGCACACAATGTGCTCTTTGCTCTTAATTGTGGGGACTCTGGCGTTTTTGACTTTTGGTGCCGGTTGAACCTTCTTCACCTTCTTCACCTTCTTATGACACTTACTTTTATAGTGCCCTTGTTCCCTACACTCAAAGCATGTTATAAGATTTTTATTTATAATAACAACACTTGAGTTACCTAGGGAATTTTCGCTTCTCCCGGATGTTGAAGCTTCTTCTTGAACTTGTTCCGGGATAGAAGGCCTCTCCTCCCCCTCAATGCTAGAGGTGGAGGTCTCCACCAAATCATCAACATCTTCGAATGTGGTGGGCAATTCTTCAACATCCTCGGATCCGGATGTTGATGGGTATTCTTCCTCTTCATGGACCAATGTGGGCTCTTCATGAAATCTTATCACCTTGTCCCATAGGTCCTTAGCATTCCTAAAATTACCTAGCCTAGACCAAATGTTGTTAGGAATCAAATCACTAAGTAATTCGATTACCTTGAGATTTATCTTGAAGTCCTTGATTTGGTCTTGGGTCCACCTTGACTTCTCAATTTGCCTATTGCTTTCATCCCTAGGCAATTTGAAACCATTTTCTAAGATTAGCATAAAGTCAAAATCATTTTCTAGATATACCTCCATTTTTCTTCTCCACCATTGAAAATCTCCTTCGAATTTTGGTGGTTGGAGGTTGTAGCCGGCAATCTTGTAGTGCTTGTGTCGGCGGTTAGTCCTTGACAAGCTCCTAACTTTGATACTACTTGATGGAACATAGGTGGCTGGCTAGAGGGGTGAATAGCCCTCAATCGTCGTACGGTGGAATACGATTGTTCATCGTGCGTCGCTTGTCTACGATTGTTGTTAGTGCAGCGAAAGTAATAGAAACAAATAGAAATGCAAACAACAACACAAGCACACAACAAAACACAAGATATACGTGGTTCAGAACCGAATGATTCCTACTCCACGGGCGAGCTCACCGAGCTCTAGTTATGCGCACAACACTAACTAACACTCCTTCTCGACAACACGTCAAAGGTGAAGAAACCTCGTACAAGAAATTACAAAGTAATATAGAAATACAAACAAGAATACAAATACAATACAAAAGAACACTTTTCACCGATTGCTTTTGATCACTTGTTTGTTGCTTGCTTTGGTTGGCTCTTGAAGGTCTGGAATGTAGCAACAATTCCCCTCCAATGTCACCCTTAAAGTCTTGGCAAAATCCTCCATCTCGAGCTTCATTTATAACCTGTATCGAGTTGATTCTGTACCCATCAGTCGATTGATCATGACCATCAGTCGACTGGTCCTGTAGCCGTTGTCTCACAACGGTAGATCGACGTTGGTTAAGTTCCAACGGATCGCCCATCAGTCGACTGATGATACCCATCAGTCGACTGGTAACACCATCAGTCGAGTGCTCGACGCAACCACTCGACTGGAAACCATTCTGTGCCTGAAATCTCCCCGATCAATCGACTGATCCCATCATCACCGATCGATGGCATCGATACGATCGCCCTTCCTTGGCGATCATTGGGCGAACAGTCGATTGAACACCGGTTGAGTCCATTCGACTGAAGCATGATCGCACCTATACTGATCGTGATGTTGGGTAAAACCTTAAACACCAAGTTATTTGAGCATCCGACCATCGGGTAAACCCTCAAAAATCATGTTTGAGCCTCCGACACTCAGTCTTAGCTACTTGGCCAAGTCCACCTGATCCTCTCATGGAGTTCCCCACCGAAGCTCTCTTCCCTCAGCCTACATCCCTCGGATGCACCAAGTGCATGGCTTCGCAATGCCATCCTTTACGTCTCTTGCCCTCGAAGTATGCTTCCCTTGGGCCTCACTCCATTCGCTCCCCGTTCGGTGGTCCCTCGGATGCACCAAGGGCACGACTTCGCAATGCCATCCTTCACCGACTCAAGGACCCCGAGCCTAGTGAACTTGCCAAATCCTCAAGACTTTCCACACCAAGCCTCATGCTTGGACTTTTCACCACCAAGGCTACACAATTGGATTTACGTGGCCAACCCATGTTGGACTTCCCATGACAATCTCATGTCATGCATTTTGTCTAACATCAAAATATAGTTCGAGTCAAACTCGAGTCCGGGCCGATTGCTTCAACAGTGGGAAGGACCTTTTCAAGTGGAAAGCTGAGCGGGAGTGGAGGCTTACTATTTGAAGGATGCCCAAGGAAGATTGTTATCAAGGCCTTCAAATGTATATCATTTACGACCCTATTTTAGTGGATAAGATGTTGTGAAATTTACGTTTTTAATCTTTCAGGAAGTTGTGGGTAATAGTTTTTTTTTCAGAAAGGGTGTGTTATCATTTGGTTTTCGTATGAATGTATCAGTAAGTTTTATCAATAACTTTAGGAAAAATATGACTATTCATTTTTAGAAGGATTATGCATTATTCATAAGTAAGGCAATAACATCACTTGGACTTTTGTAAGGATATTCTTATATTGGAAATTTTTTGCTGTTGGGCAATACATAACACTTATCATGTTAGAAGAAAAATACATGATTCTTCATAAAAAGTTAAATGACTGGAACATCTTTTTATATAAAAAGCTAAGGGGGAGAAGATCCTGAGGAGTCTCCCCTGATTTCTACGAGAAAATATTTTCCTTCGAAAGCTGGTATGGGGATTAGTTGAGTTTGTTGTTGCAATATTGGAGGGCACCATAAGTGATTGCCGAAGGAAGGGAACGGGGAACAAAAGGGCCCTGCAAAGGGTAGAGGCGATATGCGGAAGTTGCTATGGATTGGGTCTGTGATTCAGAGGAGTTTGTGTCAGAACTTATAAGAATAGGACGGGAAGAAGAAGCCATGTAGGGAGGAAAGGGTGAAGATAAAAAAGGAGAAGATGAAAGAGGAGGATTGGGGGGTTCGGTTTTTATAGGAAAAAGGGGGAAGATGATGGGATAAGTGGGGGTTCCCAAGAGTTATAAATGGTATCGAGGAGGTTGAAAATTTAAAGGGTTATTTCATTAATTTGAGTAGTGGCATCTTGGAAATATAAATATTGTGTTTGGCAGGAAGAGAAGGGTTGTTTACGGAAATATGTGTTCGATCGAGCAATAGCTTACTTCCCGAGCGATAAGGATGTTTATAAGGAAGGGTTGTTTTGGTAATAAAAGTTTGTTTGAATGGTAATTTATTTCTAGAGCAGTTATGGCATATGCTAAATTCTATTTTTGTTAGGATGTTATTTTAATAAAAGGACAGGGCATAAAATGTGATTAGTTAAATTTTGAGTGCCTCATGTTTTTGCTTAAAAAATAATTGAGGAAGATTTATTAACAAGGTTATAGGATGTGAATCATTAGTGGCCTTGGTTCAATCATGTAAAACATTGTAAAATGTATGATTTGTTTGCGGAGAAAACAAGGTAATAAAGACAAGTTAAACGTTGTTATGATAGGTACAAATCACATTTTCTCATCAGGAGGAAATGGAAAAGATAGTAGTTCAGGGGGAGTACGGTCGATGGTGCTACCCATGTCTAAAAAGCTAGTGGAGTGCCTGGGAGGAGGATAACCGACTACCTTGAATTGTGCGGTGCAATCCTAGAAGCCCCATTGTAGAAAGGCAAATCCTCTATCTAGGAATAGATCATTTATGGCAGATGATGTCCAGAAGGGTTCTTGAGTAATGTTATTTTTTTTGAAAGTGGTCAGGACTTCATAATGTCTAAAGTATTCTGTAAGAAGGTGGTCTGGAATTGGAGAGCTAATAGTTCTGCTCAGTTGGCTTATGCTTTTATAAGAGAAGCTTGCAATTCCCTTTCGAGTCGTTGATAGGATTTTTGTAGTGATGATTCTCTGGTTTGGTACTCCTGTAGTTCCTTTTTAAGAATGTTAGTATATTGAATCCATTGGTTGTTGAGGTGACTTATGCTATTGATGCCCTGAAAAAGAAGGTATTAGTATTGAGAAAGGGGAACTATAGGAAAGTAATATGCTAACCTCATTAATGCTGGATAGTAAATAATTTGGTAGATCGGGTATGGAAGAGGAGGAAATGGGCGTCGGTGGAGTCTAGCAAATGGGAAGAAGTGTTAATTGGTGAGGAGGGGGTGGAATAGGATTGTTGCGTGATGATGGGGAGTGTTGGTCAACATCTTGCAATAGGAGAGACTCTGGAATAAGAGACGTAAGTCAAAATTTTCAAGTTTAAAAATAGTATTCAATTGAGGTTGGGGGACTTACCGAGCATGCCAATCTACTACAAGGGGTAACTATTTCTAGTTAGCGACATTGTAGATTTGGTTAAAAGATGGTTTAGGTCAAATTTTTCTTCTGAGAGTGATAATGTAATCATTTGGTATTCTTCATTGTCTCGATAAGAGTTTAAGGAGGGTGGAGGAGGAAGGGTAGTTAACCATGTCAGGGAAAAGGAAAAAGAGAGGTAGAGTGCACAAAGAAGTAATATTCTTTCCAGTCTTTATGGGATGAAGGTATGCCTATAAGAAATTGAAAATTTGACTGAGCTTAGAAGTAAAAATGCCTATTTCTGATGATTTTATTTGGAAAAAGCAGTGGAAAAGGAAGGCTGAGAGAATAATTGATAGAAAGGAAGTCATAAGGTAAAAATCCAAGCGTAAACCGAAATGAGTTAGGGCTTAATTGGATTAGGGGGACGGAAAAGTATTCTGATATTTCAATAAGGAAGGGGTGGATAGGGAAAAATAAACCAACTTTTATTTGGTCTAAGAAGAAAGCCTTGGTGCATCTGGGAGGAAGGTGAGGGTGTTCATTGGAGTTTGCTGCAATGAGGTGGTATCCGGAGGGAAGTTGAATGTGGGAGGAGAGGGATCGGCAGTGTTCCTCTGTCATTTTGGAGTGTGTGGAGGCAAACTAGGGGTGAGGAATTGGGGTGATGGGTTGTATTTTCTTTAAGATGTAAGGAACTATGTTTTGAAAGGTTTATTTTTAGTATAGAAGGAGGAAGGAGTTTTTGTATTTATAGATGAGGAAAAGGTCTCGAAGGGAGGGAAATAACAACTTTTCCCATTTGATGTGGTGAGGTGGTGATTCTAGGATTGAGTGGCATAGGTTTGTTAGGGTGAAAATGGTGGGTAGGCGAAGAATTCAATTTTTTGATAAGGTAAGATGGGGTATAGCAGTTTCCATTATAAGATAATTGGGTGGGGCAATTTTTGAATGACAAATAATGCTTTTTGGCAAGGAATTTTTGTAAGGAGATATTTTGTTGGGTATATTTGTTCAGATAAATTGAGAGTATAAGGAAAATGTTTCTTTTTATGCGCAAATTAACATTATAGTTAGTACAGGGTGTATTTTTTACGGAGACTAATGGACCTGTATGGGGCAATGCAAAGTAATGCATAAATGACCATAATTCAAGGGAATAGACATTCATTGTAAAGGATGTTCAAGTACAGAAAATTGATTCATAGATTTAAATGCAGTTGTTCAAAATACTACAAGGATAGATTTTGAAAGTTATTGCTCTAAGTCGGTATCAGAGTTAGTTAGAAAGGCCTTTGGAGGAATACTTCTGTATGTTTCTTCTAGGTCGAGGTGGTGGAAAGGGGCACCAAGTATAATGTATTTCTTCTCATTGGCCTGGTATAGGGCACCTTCAAATCCTCTTTGGAAGTGTTTGCTTATTTGGTTGGAGGATCTTTTTAAGATCTTGGTCTGCTCTATTGCCCATCTTTCTGCTTTCGTCTCTTTTAATTGATACAGTTCTTGATGCAGTTGGCTGGCTCTAATGGTTTGGTCGTGAGCCATATTAGCTAGCATATGGAAATGTTGTTGTAGAATGTTGAACTTAAAATGGAGCTCATCTAAGTTAGTATAGATGGTCGCTTTCAGACCCAGGTGGGCATCTATGACATCTTCTAAGGGTTGAAATAATTCGCAAGTATGGAGGTGCCAGTAGCTTTCCTTTTGTTTCCATTTGAGGAGTTTGGATTATTGGTAGGCTATAGTTTTATCTGATGCTGTAATCTGCTCTTGTAGTCGCTTTATGTGTGCATCTTTGAAGGAGAGTTATTTTTCGTGTTCTAATATTATTTTTTCCCGATCGATGGAGAGGGTCTCAACTTGAAGCTGCAACCAGTTTACTTTTTGCTGAAGTTCATTTTCTCTTGCTGCTCGATCTAGGGAAGTGGGTAGACCAGTCTGTATGCCTAGATTGGTGGTGGTTGAAGGTTTTGGAACCGAAGCTCTGATACCACTTGAAGGTAGGAAACTTCACTCCCACTTCAACTCGGTCTCTTGTTCATGGCGATCCCTTCTACGTCCCAGGATAAAAAAAATTTATCCTTGACAAGAGGGATTACCCAAGCTCCCGTTTCATCGTCGTGCTATTGTTGGTGCAATCGGCCCAGGTCACGATTGACCAGGACTCGAGCTTGGCTCGAGAGATGTTTTGATGTTAGACAAAAACATATGACAATGTAATTGTCATGGTAAAGTCCAAGTCATGAGTACTTGGCATGGAAAGTCCAAGTGGGACACTTGGCATTTGGGAAAGTCCAAGCATGGGTTTTGGCAAGGTAAAGTCCAAGTCATGGGTACTTGGCATGGAAAGTCCAAGTGGGACACTTGGCATTTGGGAAAGTCCAAGTCTTGAGTACTTGGCACAAGGGAAGTCCAAGCATGGGTCTTGGCATGGAAAGTCCAACATGGATTGGTAAGGGAAAGTCCAAGCTTGAGTCTTGGCATTTGAGAAGTCCAAGGGGTTTGATATTGACGGCGTAAAGTCCAAGCGGAGTCTTGGTGGCGTAAGTCCAATGTGCCTTGGCGGTGTAGACACCGTTAGCATGACATAGCCGATGGAAGCACCTGAAGGCTAGCGCGATGGATGAACAAGTCATTGATGACTTGGAGGGATCCGAGAGGCATAAGGTTGATAGAGGTGGCTAGAAGGCTTAGGTCTAGGCTAAGGGTGGTCTATCAAGTATGGGGACACCATACATGGGTTAAAACCTCAGAGCTGAAATTTGAAAGTGTCTTGTAGCCGCGCTCATTAGGATGGCAGTCGACTGATGGTTCGACCATGAGCATAGAACGCTCCATAGTCGATTGGGCAGTCGACTACGGGCACTGGCAGTCGACTGCCAATGTTGGCAGTCGACTGCCAAGAGATCCGTTGGAACTTGTCCAACGTGGATTGAGCCGTTGTCTCATAGCTACAGTGTTGGCAGTCGACTACCAGGCGGAAATCCAGTCCGATGGAGGATAAAAGCAGCTATTCGTGGAAGGCTCATTCAAGGGTTTTCTTGGGCGATTTGAAGGGGAATTGTTGGTGCTCTTCTAGTCCTTCAAGGCTAGTCCAAGGCAACTAAAGATCAAGCAAACAAAGTGCTCTTGTAAAGTAGTTTTCTTTACTTGCATTGTATTTCACTATTGTATTTGCTTGTATCCATTTAGATTATTGTTGTAATCTTTTATACAAGGTTTCTCCGCCTTCGACTTGTGTCGAGAAGGAGTATTTGTGATTAGTGATTGCATTGGCATCACTAGAGCTCTTTAGAGCTCGATCCGTGGAGTAGGAATTGTTTGGTTCCGAACCACGTTATATCTTTGTGTTCGTGGTTGCTTCATTTCTTTATTGCTTTTATTATTACTATTCTGCTGTGCATAACGAGTTTTGTAGAGACGATCACGATCGAATTCCATCAACGAACGGTAACGCGCTATTCACCCCCCTCTAGCGGCCTCAAATCTCTTTCAATTGGTATCAGAGCCCGGAGCTCTTCTACTAACTAATCACCGGGAGCTAAGACAAAGATGCTAGAGGGGTGAAGATGGAGTTGGAAGAACAACTTGGATGGGATATCAACACACCTATCCCTTATACCTTCTATGGACAAGAAGGATTTAGACAATGGAAGGTGAGAATTGAGGACTTCCTAATGATGAGGGACTTCGAAGAATGGTCCATTTTGATGGATGAATTTGAATATCCAAGAGGACCAAGAGGTGGATTCCTCAAAAAGAATAGATGGACCGAAGAGAAAGTCCAAGCATCCAAGAAAAATGATAAGGTGATAAAATTTTTAATTGATTTAATGCCTATCAATATCTTGTGTATGTTTGGTAATTATGTAGATGCTAAGGAGTTATGGAGCCAAGTGGCAAAGCTCCATGAAAAATCATCATCGGTCTAAGAAGAAGAAGAAGAAGAAGAGTGCTCACCCTCTCAAGCTCAAAAGGAAGCAAGTACATCATCATCCAAAGAGCTTGAGGATTCAGAAGTTGATAGGGAATCAACCTCCAAATCGGTGGAAGAAGAGGAGACCTCCACCTCTAGGATTGAGGGGGAGGAGATTAGGGCATCCTCAATACCGGAGCAACAAGAAGAATCATCTACATCCGGTAGAGGGGAAGAGCAAGCTCAAGAATTCACTCCGGCACCTTCCACCACGGACCTAGGTAACTCAAGCAATGTAATTTTAAATAAAAATCACATAGTTTGCTTTGAGTATAGGGAGCAAGGACACTACAAGAGTAAGTGTCCTAAAAGGATCAAGAAGTCTCCTCCGGCACCAAAAGTCAAGGATGTCGGTCCCCAAAGTCAAAAGAGCAAGGAGCACATCATTTGCTTCAAGTGCCAACAACCGGGCCATTTTAGGAATCAATGTCCTAGGGGGAGCAAGAGAGTCAAAAATGGAGCATCACAAGTAGGGGGAGCTTCTATAGCTAAACCTAAGGTATATTTAAACAATGCTTGTTCTTTATATTCTAGTCAAAAGCATGCTAGGAATAATTTTAATAGTCTTGCTATTTATCATAAAGAGCATGCTAGAAATAGAGAATATTGCTTGGGAGCTAAGAATGCCCACTTAGATAATAAGAAGAAATTTGAGACTAATGTCCCTAAAAATATTTTACCTAGGGAATCTATCAAGAAAATAGGAGAACATCTAGGCTTTAACCCTAAATGGACTAGGCATATGCCTAGAAAAAACCATGCCCATGGTTTAAATCAAAATTCTAAAATTGGGCAATTAGAATTAGAGAACCAAGCCTTGATATCAAGGCTTGAGAAATTAGAAAAGACCCTCAAAATTATGCAAAATCAAATGCAAGGGTCTAATGGTCAAAGTCAAGGGTTAAAACCTCAAAGTCAACATCTAAGACCTAAGGAACAAAAGTCAACCAAGGGCAAGCAAGGTTTGGGTCACAAACCTAAGCCTAAGGTGGCTTATTATAGTGTTCCATTATAATATGGAACACTAACTAGGTCTAGAAAGACCAAGGTCAATAGGGAAGTCATCCCTAGAGTTGACCATGGTGTGTGCCTAGTGGCTAGGGTTTCTAGGAAACCTAGGGTGGCCACTAAAAAGGTTGCAAGGGGAGTTACCTCTAGAGTCAACCTAGGTAAGACCACAATGACCAAGGCTAACAAGCCTAAGAGGGTTATTAGGAAGGTATCTAGGGAGATCATCCTAATTAACCCAATGAGCTCAAATAGATTTTGGGTTCCTAGGAGCGTGATAGATTCACGCTAGAAGGGTTTAGGGTGTGCCAACCTTGATTGGATGAGTAGTTAACTCAACCATAGTAAAGGTGATATTTTAGGATATTTTCAAGGTTATGGTTACCTTGGAAATACATTTGAGCTTTGATCCTAAAAGATTTTAGGATGTGCCAATGTATTTTTGGAATTATGAAAAATCAATTAAATTGTCACGATTTAGGTTTAGAGGTTAGTGTGCCATTTTGGGTCTTTGGCACACTAGGGAGATTAGTAGTAATATGGCAAAAATATACTTAATTATCTCAAATGGCAACTAATATTAAATTTTAGGTATTATTATACCTATATATTTTATATGCCATGCTTTGTTTGCCATATGTCATGTCATGACATCATGCCTATTTTTATCATTTATATGTCATGATTATGTTTAGGAATTAGGATTGAATGTCATGAGTTTAAGTTTTATATCATATGCCATGACATCATGATCATTGGCCATGTTTTTATTTTGCTATCATTATGCCATGATCATTTCATGCATTAACTTGATTGAAAATTGATTTAAGGACTTTGGTATGACTTGGAGTCCCATTAATAAGGGAATCAAGTAGAGTTGCCTTAGAAAAATGCATGAAACCCTAGATTAAATGAACCAAAACCCACATCTCACATCCAATTGACATGTATGTGTGTTTATACACCCTAGATACATGTGAGATGCTAGGATATGAGTTAAGTTCAAGATGTATAGTTTTTGCATCTAGATGAACCAAAACTCATCTTATATGATTGGTAGATCATTGGGAAAGCTTGTATACAAGTCATGTACATAGAGCCCAAGGAATATGATCCAAAATAAGGTTTTGAAAATATTTTAAAATCATTTTAGAAAACCTTGGTGAAGCTTATCTTTTGATAGCAATCACCATTGATGAGATTGATACAAAATGAGCTAAAACATTGAAGTTTTTCTTCACATTTGAATTTTGTATCAATTTCAGTATTTTATGGGTAAAATAATTTTCAAATATTTTTCACCCATTGTATTGAATATAAGTAATATACGTATCAAATTTCGTGATTTTTCGATATACGTAGAATTACTTATGCCTTTTCAAAACTCGATTCTGATAGTTGAAATTCGAGAATTTGATTATCGATCGCCGCCAGATGGCGATCGATGAAGCGATTCGATTACATCGATAGAGTCGACTGTCAGGTCTGATTTCGGGTTAACAAGGTTTGTTTAGCCTGATTTCAACTATGGTTAAGGTCCCTAACCACTCCTAACCCTAGGATATGCTTTGGGAAGCATTTTAAAGGGTAAAAATCCATTGGATATGGATTTGGAGAGGTCTTAGGTCAAAGTATTAAATTTAAGGGTGGAAGAGTTCATGTTTGAACTTAGAACCTTAATTTTGATGGTTTAGAGTTCCTATTGGCTTAGGGACTTCCCAAGGACATTGTTGGTGCAATGGTCAAGGGGGAGCAAGCCTTTAGGGGGAGTTATCCATCTTGGGATGATGAATGTGTTTCTCTTCTTGAAGGGGGAGAAGTTATTGGGAGAGTATCATCAATTGGGAAAATTGATGGGTTTTTGATACCCAATTTGGAAATTGAGAGAGTGAATAGGATTGCCTCTCTTGAGTGATATGAGACTTATCACTAGGAAGATGGTAGACATCCTAGGTATTTTTGGATCAAGGGGGAGATTGTAAGATCTCATTGGGACATGAGACATTGACCTCCATGGAGAGATAACCTTTTTGATGTTAGTCAAAAAGGGCGAGAATATTTGGGGAAGAATATTTTGGAGAAGGTTAAATTACCAATTTGGGATAATTGGTAAGGAGTTTTTGAGTTAGATGGTCTAAGTCAAATGGTTTGTTTTGTTTGGTTTTTGTCAAACATAAAAAAGGGGGAGATTGTTGGTGCAATCGGACAAGGTCACAATTGACCAGGACTCGAGCTTGGCTCGAGAGATATTTTGATGTTAGACAAAAACATATGACAATGTAATTGTCATGGTAAAGTCCAAGTCATGAGTACTTGGCATGGAAAGTCCAAGTGGGACACTTGGCATTTGGGAAAGTCCAAGCATGGGTCTTGGCAAGGTAAAGTCCAAGTCATGGGTACTTGGCATGGAAAGTCCAAGTGAGACACTTGGCATTTGGGAAAGTCCAAGTCTTGAGTACTTGGCACAAGGGAAGTCCAAACATGGGTCTTGGCATGGAAAGTCCAACATGGGTTGGCAAGGGAAATTCCAAGCTTGAGTCTTGGCATTTGGGAAGTCCAAGGGGTTTGATATTGGCGGCGTAAAGTCAAAGCGGAGTCTTGGCGGCGTAAGTCCAATGTGCCTTGGCGGTGTAGACACCGTTAGCATAACATAGCTGATGGAAGCACTTGAAAGCTAGCGCGATGGATGAACAAGTCATGGATGACTTGGAGGGATCCGAGAGGCATAAGGCTGATGGAGGTGGCTAGAAGGCTTAGGTCTAGGCTAAGGGTGGTCTATCAAGTATGGCGACACCATACTTGGGTTAAAACCTCATCTTTGAGGTTGACAGTCGACTGACATTATGGCTGATTCGTCTACCGTGAGTCGACTTGAGTTCGACTGTCGGCTTGGGACTGAAAGTGTGCTAGCGATCGTGCTCATTAGTAGCGATCATTGTGATCGATCGATCGTGCCATGGATAATGATCGTGATGGTTCGACCATGAGCACGAGCGCTCCATAAGCGGCAGAATCGACTACGAATGGCGATCGGCATCGCCAATGTTGGCAGTCGATTGCCACGAGATCTGTTGGAACTTGTCCAACGTGGATGGAGCCGTTGTTTCACAGTTACAGTGTTGGCAGTCGACTGGTGACTTATGGCAGTCGATTGCCAGGCGGAAATTCAGCCCGATGGAGGATAAAAGCAGCTGAACGTGGAAGGCTCATGCATGGGTTTTCTTGGGCGATTTGAAGGGGAATTGTTGGTGCTCTTCCAGTCCTTTAAGGCTAGTCCAAGGCAACCAAAGATCAAGCAACCAAAGTGCTCTTGTAAAGTAGTTTTCTTTACTTGAATTGTATTTCACTATTGTATTTGCTTGTATCCATTTAGATTATTGTTGTAATCTTTTGTACGAGGTTTCTCCACCTCCGACTTGTGTCGAGAAGGAGTATTTGTGATTAGTGATTGCATTGGCATCGCTAGAGCTCTTTAGAGCTCGATCCGTGGAGTAGGAACCGTTCGGTTCCGAACCACATTATATCTTTGTGTTTGTGGTTGTTTCATTTTGTTATTGCTTTTATTATTACTATTCCACTGCGCATAACGAGTTTTGTAGAGACGATCACGATCGAATTCCATCAATGAATGGTAACGCGCTATTCACCCCCCTCTAGCGGCCTCAATTCTCTTTCAGCTATTCGATTAGAGTAGTCACTTGAATAAACTTGTTGTTCAAGCCACCAACCTCTATTCTACGAATAGCCGCGGAATAGATGATGTATGGATCGCCAACTTTTGTGTTTGTATTCGGGGTCCAAGTTAATTTAGCCATTAAACAAAGCATACAACATTCATATAATTGAAAAACAATCATAGACATAACATAAAAGAATATAAAACAACATTTATACCTCTCGATCTTCTAATGTATGTCCTTCCTCCTTTTGGACGTCGTGTGGGCGATGATCTTCCAAAAGTTAAAGCCTCCTAGATCGCTAATCTTCCTATCCTTGTTCTCTCCGAACAAAGGAAGATCAATAACAAAACTCTTCCTCTCCTTACTTGCGCCAACCACCAAACACCAACTTGGTGTCCGCCGGCCAAAGGAGTGGATGAAGGAGATGGGTGCCGGCCAAGAGCTCCAAGGGAATACCCTAAGCTTTGTTTCCACCGGCCAAAGAGAAGAGAAGGAGGATGTTTGGATGCCGGCCAAGGGAGGAGAGAAGATGATGGCTGCCAGCCACCTTAAGGAAGAAGAGAAGAAAGGAAAATATTTCCTTAATTCTGGCTGCCCAAGCTCCAAACCCTAGCCGCCCAAACCCTAATCCTATCTTGCTTCTAATTGATCTCCACGCCAACCCTTAAGCCCCTTTTTATAGAGTTAGGGATACGCCTTGTTTTAATCTCCACCATTGGTTCTAGGGATTTAATCTCAATCGTCGGATCTAGAGATTTAATCTCAACCGTCGGATCTAGAGATTTAATCTCTACCGTTGGATCTAGAGTTTTGTTTTCAACCATTGGATCTAGGCTTCATGAGGTTTTAATAGGCTACAATAGGGACCATGAGGAGGAGTTGGATCTTGGCCACCCAATGGATCAAGCCCACATAAAGTCCGATCCATTAATGATAATCCAATCCACTAGAGGATTATCATTGATCTACCTCACCAACTCCCATAAGTTAATATGAGCTCCATATATTATTTGTACATTTTCTCCCCGTGTTTAAGATCTCGAATATCCATCGATTATTTAATTTACTGATAATTAATTAATCAACATCTAACTGACAACTCAGAAGCCTAGATGGTACCAAATTCAGAATATCCACTGCCGTATCTAGAGCATATCCCCAAAACGAATCTGACAACTCAGAATAACTCATCATCGATCTAACTATCTCCATAAGAGTCCTATTCCTTCGCTCTGCTACACCATTCTGCTGGGGTGTGCTAGGTGCAGAAAATTGGGATTGAATCCCAGCCTCTGATAAGTAATTCCTAAACTCTCCCAAGAGGTACTCACCACCACGATCAGATTGTAGTGTCTTGATACTTTTACCTTGACGTTTCTCCACATCAGCCTTGAATTTTTTGAACTTGTCAAAGCATTCAGACTTGCGGCGCATCAAGTAAATGTATCCATATCTCGAATAATCATCTATAAAGGAGACAAAATACTCAAAACCACCTCTAGCCTGGATAAATATAGGACCACACAAATCAGAATGAACCAATTCCAACACATCTTTGGCTCTATACCCCTTAGCCTTAAAAGGTCTCTTGGTCATTTTACCCTCCAAGCAAGATTCACAGGTTGGGAAATCTTCCACCACTAATGAACCCAAAGGTCCATCAGCTATCAACCTTTGAATTTTGCTTAGGTTAATATGACCAAGTCTTAGATGCCAAAGATATATTTGGTTCATCTTCGAAGGTTCTTTTCTCTTATTGGAATTAGAAGATGAGTTATTAACTTCTATTTGCATCGTGGGAGCTTTTGGTTCAAGTGTATATAAATTTCCTATCAATGCACTAGAATAGATAATCTCCCTATTCCTTTTTATAACAACTCTGTCATTAAAAGAAATAGAATATCCATCCATAAACAATTTAGAAACCAAAATCAAATTCTTTCTAAATAAAGGTACATAAAGGCAATTTTTAAGAACCAAAACTTTATTCTTCTCAAAAGATAAATAAACATCTCCCACTGCAACAGCCGCCACCTTCGTGGCATTGCCCAAGTAAATGGTAATCTCCCCCTTAGCTAGTTGTCTGGTTTCCTGGAACCCCTGTAAAGTATTGTAGACATGATCAGTGGCTCCTGTATCTACACACCAGGTGCCGGTAGATAACACCGCTAAACATGTTTCAACGACTAGACCAAAGGATATACCTTTGTTCCATTTCAGATTGGGACAGTCCTTCTTCCAATGTCCAGTCTGCTTGCAAGTGAAGCACTTGTCTTTCGGCTTCTTCACTCATCCCTGAGATCCTTCCACCACCTATGCCCCTGCTTGTTTCTTCTTCTTCTTGCCTTTCGGCTTAGAAGTAGAAACCTTTTGAGCAACCATGGCCAGAACCTGAGCAAGCCCTTCTGCTTCCTGGAGTTCTGTCAGAAGCTCCGCCAATGAATACAACCTCTTGTTCATGTTGTAATTCAGGCGAAACTGCTCAAAACTCCTAGGTAGAGACTGGAGAATGATATCGACCTGGGTTTCCCCATCGATCTCAACTCCAAGGTCTTCCAGCTCATTCGCAGGCTTAGGAGGACACTCTTCGAAGAGTACATACTTGTACTCCTCAGCAGTTAAGACAATATCTAGATTCCTTTTCCAATTAACATAATTGGGTATAGTAAATTTATTTTCCTTTAGTATCACAGCAAGTAGACTGAAAGTCATTTTTGAAAAAACCTAAGAATCACATAGATCAAAACTTTAGATTTCAAAAAATTATTGATTCCTCAAACAATAAAATTTTAAAATCAACCAACACCTCAAAACACCGAGAATATCGTATGCCACGATCGTGTGGACGTATACGAATTCTACATTTGTAAGAGGAGGTTTTACCCATTAATTTTACTATCTTGTCAACCTAACTTTTTGACAAATAAAATTAATAGTTGGTTTCTCTTCGACCCTACAAATAAAAGCAGTGACTCCGATGGGGAGGATACTCCTATTTGCATCTAAGTGTTCACCATTACTCGATACCAAGGAAATTATCTCGGGTTATGTGCCTTCCGATGGAGAAGTACACACACTCCTAAATAATTTTCTATAACCATATCTGACCCTGTGATCCGCAAACAAACTCATCCAATGAGAAGGAAGGCACTCAGAGCCGATGCGCAAGTTTTTTTGCATCACATGTCAAATCGTAATGGAGGCCGTGGGAATTTATAAAAATATCCCTCTCCCACTTAGTAATTTAAAATTGAGGAATTTTCTAGCCTACGACATGCATATCAAACAATAAGGAATAAATATGAAAAATAAATATTTTCCAACTATTATGGCTTTTGTCTTCAATATGTCTCCCGTCGTATCGCAATCTCGTCTGCTCCTCCCTACGCCATGTACAAGCCATCCGGAGATCCGAGCCGAGAAAAACTATTTTAATTTACATCCATCGATCCTATACTCCACAAAGGAGTGTACATGAAATCTAGATCGAAAGTAAACTAAAATAAAAATAGTGGCTAAACAATGCCGAATCTAATTATAAAAATTAAATACTAGCCTCGTCAACCCCGAGGATTCAACAAAATATACAATTACACACATACAATTACATACACACATATGGTCATAATAGTTGGATCCTATGCCTGCAACCAAAAAGTTAACCTACGCACATCCTACTATTATCTGGCACATATAATATATGAAAAAGTGCATAAAAGTAACCGAATCCTAAACATACAAAACCGGAAACCGTGGCTCTGATACCACTTGAAGGTTTTGGAACTGAAGCTCTGATACCACTTGAAGGTATAAAACTTCGCTTCCCACTTCAACTCGGTTGCTTGTTCATGGCGATCCCTTCTACGTCCCCGGATAAAAAAAATTTATTCTTGACAAGAGGGATTACCCAAGCTCTCGTTTCATCGTCGTGCTATTCGATTAGAGTAGTCACTTGAACAAACTTGTTGTTCAAGCCACCAACCTCTATTCTACGAATAGCCGCGGAATAGACGATGTATGGATCGCTGACTTTTGTGTTTGTATTTGGGGTCCAAGTTAATTTAGCCATTAAACAAAGCATACAACATGCATATAATTGAAAACCAATCATAGACATAACACAAAAGAATATAAAACAACATTTATACCTCTCGATCTTCTATTGTATGTCCTTCCTCCTTTTGGACGTCATGTGGGCGATGGTCTTCCAAAAGTTGAAGTCTCCTAGATCGCTAATCTTCCTATCCTTGTTCTCTCCGAACAAAGGAAGATCAATAACAAAACTATTCCTATCCTTACTTGCACCAACCACCAAACACCAACTTAGTCTCTGCCGGCTAAAGGAGTGGATGAAGGAGATGGGTGCCGGCCAAGAGCTCCAAGGGAAGACCCTAAGCTTTGTTTCCACTGGCCAAGGAGAAGAGAAGGAGGATGTTTGGATGCTGGCCAAGGGAGGAGAGAAGATAATGGGCGCCGACCACCTTAAGGAAGAAGAGAAGAAAGGAAAATATTTCCTTAATTGTGGCCGCCCAAGCTCCAAACCCTAGCTGCCCAAACCCTAATCCTATCTTGCTTCTAATTGATCTCCATGCCAACCCTTAAGCCCCCTTTTATAGAGTTATGGATAAGACTTGTTTTAATCTCCACCATTGGTTCTAGGGATTTAATCTCAACCGTCGGATCTAGAGATTTAATCTCAACCGTCGGATCTAGAGATTTAAACTCTACCGTTGGATCTAGAGTTTTATTTTCAACCATTGGATCTAGGCTTCATGAGGTTTTAATAGGCTACAATAGGGACCATGAGGAGGAGTTGGATCTTGGCCACCCAATGGATCAAGCCCACATAAAGTCCGATCCATTAATTAATCCAATCCACTAGAGGATTATCATTGATCTACCTCACCAACTCCCATAAGTTAATATGAGCTCCATATATTATTTGTATATTTTTCTCCCTGTGTTTAAGATCTCGAATGTCTGTCGATTAATTAATTTACTGCCAATTAATTAATCAACATCTAACTCCATGAGTAGTACCACTCATCCTTATCATCATGCCGGACCAAGTCCACCTGCAGGGTTTACATGATGAACCTTATGAGCTCCTCAAGGGGACATCATCATCTTAATATATAGGATACAGTTTCCTCCTATAATCAATGGCACACCATATAGATAATATCATTTCCCAACTTACCGAGCCTATCGATTTACTCTATAAATCTTGCCCAGTGGAAAATCAAAGAAATGAATACTAAGTATATGTGCCCGTTATTATATCGAGATTAAGAGCATGTACAATATAATATCTGAGGTCCGATTCGATTATGTAGT
The DNA here is from genome assembly GCA_025175895.1 of Wurfbainia villosa. Lineage (NCBI taxonomy): Eukaryota > Viridiplantae > Streptophyta > Magnoliopsida > Zingiberales > Zingiberaceae > Wurfbainia > Wurfbainia villosa. The sequence continues at coordinate 71,827,057 of CM046003.1, read as the reverse complement.
CAATAATAAATCGAATCACCTCTAAGTCAGTCCTGCTCAATACACATAAAGTGTACTAGTGTAATTCTATGGTCAAGACAAACCAATACCAAATCACACTACAACCATACCAATGGTTTGTTCAAAGCCATCTAGGTTGTGAGCCTTTACTTATACTTTACAAGGAACCGATAACATGATCTCTCGTGTGACACTACACACCATGTTATCTACAATGTAATGTATTAGGCAATATGCATAATCATAAATATGCAAACAATGATCATGTGATTCTTATTTCAAAAATAAAGATGTTCATACAAAATATAGACTTTTCAGTATACATCCCAACAGTGGTTTCTTCAAACTCTAATTTTTTTCCTTTAGAGGATGTGGAAGGTATGTCTGATCTTATGAAGGATGGTAATGGTTATGCAGATGAAGTTGAAGGCTGGAAAAACTTATTCTGGTATTCATTGTACCACTGTTCTAAAGAATGAATTTTTAAAGTACTCTGAAATGTTAAAAATTAAGAAGAAGTTAGGGGTATATGGAAATTTAAGTATTAAGTAAGGAACTTACTATTCGAAGACTCTCTGTTAATTCTTGAAGAATAGCTGGAGCATGGAAGGTAGAAGGGAGAGAAGTAGTCTTTGTGGGAGGTGATTCTATTGTTGGGGGATGAATTTCAGAAGTAAGAGCAAGGGGGGAAATGTAGGAGTGGAAGAAGGGAGTGCTAGTATGGTAAGGAGAGGGGTAAGGAGTTGGCTAGGAAGAGTGTCAGACACTGCTTGAACTAGCAGGTCTAGAGGAGAAGAGTTAGTAAATTCTAGTGTTGATGGTATGAAGGGAGGAGGGATATTTTGGTGTCCAGTAGGGAATAAGGAGGATAAGGGGAGCTCATCTACAGAGGAGGAGGACGAAGGTGAAGGAGAAAGGTCGATAGGTTCAATATGGGTGTCAGAAGGGGGATTGGGAGTATGTGAATCAGAGGAGGGAAGAGGATTTAAGGGAGGAATGGTGGAAATAGGGTCAGAAGGATATGCGGGGATTATGAAGTGGAAGAGATTGAGGATTGGTTTTGTTTGTGGAGGACGGGGGCCGCATTAATGAATTTATGTGGAGGTTGATCAAAGGTGATGATGGGGACTTGCGTTAATTCAGGAGAGACCTATGGCAAAGAAATATATGTAATGTTGTTAAGGATTGTTAGTATATTTATTGTAAGCAGTAAAGGTTGAGTAAGGGCTAGTTACTGAGGTGAGTGGCTCGGGGGTGGAAGATGATGTGGTATATGATCTATTTCTCTTCTTCTATTGATTAGCAAAGGTCCTGGCAATGGCTATGCTCATCATGTCTTCTGCAAAGATAGAATGTGATTAAGTATTGTAAATTCAATAAATATGCAGAGTTTGGTAATAATATTTAGTTTTTGGCACGAGGTAATAGTGCCAAAACAGGAACATGTATTGTAAGTTAAGGGATATGCATCCAGTGAAAGACAATTGCTGTAAAAGGAAAAAGGGAAACTTACCGATAGGGTGTGCATCCAGTGAGGGAATTGGTGATATCCCATAATAAGATAAAATGGGCTCTTTCAGAAGCTCGGTGATGCTGAAATACTTGTTTTTCAGTTTTGCTTTGATTGAGGGAAAGTTAATGGAGGGTTTGACAGTTTTTGGATTGGGTAGATTAGGGAGAGCAATTTTCCAGTGGGATAAGAATGGAAGGGGAGGATCCATAGTAAGGTAAAAATAAAGTCCTTTCCAACCTTTGTGGGAGGTAGGCATATCAGTCAGGAACTGATAGCCCTAGCGAGCCATGAAAAAGAAGACGTTGGATTCAACTATTTTAGTTGATAAAGACGGTGGAATATATGGGGTACTTGTGGGATGTTGAGATGATGGAAAATGATGATGGTGCCTACAAGTATGCGGAGGGAGTTGGGTGTTAGTTGGATGACCGGGAGGTTGTAACAAAAGAGGATGTGGTAGAGAGGTTTTGGAAGGGGAAAGAGAAGGCCTCCTTCCAGCTGTCCTGTGAATAGGGTGGTTGTTCTAGGCAGAGGTTGATGGGGCCATTGGGATTTGTTGGGGATGATGATGGTGGTATCTTTGGGGAGGTAATTAGGGTTGTGACAGAAAAAGGAATGGTTGAAGGAGAGTTGACTGGGTGTGATTTACGTACAGGCGGTGTGGAGGAAGAGGAGGCCATTAGGAAGAAGAGTCGCGAGAAGTGTGAAGAAGGAGCAAGGGTTTTTGAAATTGCAGTTGAACGGGTTGGAAGAAGAGTATGAGGGTTAATTATGGTGTGTGGTGAGGGTAAAAGGTAAAGTCAGGACATTTTTTTATTAAAGCTTAATATTTCCTTGTGGAGTTTTTATTTTTTGCAAAGGTATGTGAAGGGGTTTCTTGTATTCTTTTATGGATATGTGATATTTTGTGTGAAATTAGTTTAGGCTTTGTGCCTACTATAACATCTTAATAGCTAGATATGTTATTTTCTCCTACGGGGAATTATAACGCCTTTATATGACATTTGTAAATATTCTCATGACCCTCTTATAAAAGCATAAGGGCTAGATAACTATTTTCGCCCACGTGGAACTATAACACCAGCTATAATGGGCAGGTAACATGCTAATAGTGGTCAACGCCTCCTACAATATTCTAAGGCATAAATGCCTCATACAGTATGTAAGGCATAAATGCCTCATACAACATTTAAGGCATAAACACCTCATACAATATCCTAGGTATAAACATCACATATATCAGTGCCTCATACAGTATATAGGGATCAATTCCTGTTATGTCAATATGATAGATGTGATAGTGTTTGCGCATTCATGAGAACCTGTAAAACTTCACTCGACTTTGCTCTTCAGTTTTACTAAAGGGGGGGGGAACTTATGATGGGTGTGGGGTCTTTTTCAGTTAAGGCAAGGAAATTTTTTTTTGTAAACACTTATAAAACATCACTCGACTTCGCTCTTCAATTTTACTAAAGAGGGGGAACTTAGATGGGGTCGGTGTTTCCAGAGCAGTATGTGTTTCTCCAGGGCAGTATGTGCAGTTCTCGAGAAGTATGAGTATTTTCCAGGGCAGTCTGATCAGTTCCAGAGTAGTATGGGTATTTCCAAGGCAGTTTGATCAGTTCTAGAGTAGTATGTGTAGTTCAAGAGCAGTATGGGTATTTACAAGAAAAGTATGGGAATTTCCAAGAGCAGTCTGATCAGTTCCAGGGTAGTATGGGTATTTCCAGGGCAGTTGGATCAGTTCCAGAGTAGTATGTGTAGTTCCAGAGCAGTATGGGTATTTACAAGAGCAGTGTGGGTATTTCAAGGGTAGTCTGATTAGTTCTAGAGCAGTATGGGTATTTCCAGGGCAGTTTGATAAGTTCCAGGGTAGTATGTGTAGTTCTAGAGCAGTATGTGTATTTACAAAAGTAGTATGGGTATTTTCAGGACATTCTGATCAGTTCTAGAGTAGTACGTGTACTTATAGAGTAGTATGTTTAGTTCCAGAAGAAGTATGTGTACTTACAGAGTAGTATGTTTAGTTCTAGAAGTAGTAAGTGTACTTACAGAGTAGTATATTCGGTTCCAGAGTAGTATGTTAAGTTCCAGAGCAGTATGTATAGTTCTAGGGCAATGTGTTTCCAGGCAGTATGTGCAAAATTCCAGAGCAGTTTATGTTTTCCCTGAGCAGTATGTCTAATTCCTTGGTGGTATGTGTATTTCCCGAGTAGTATGCGTATTTCTCGAACAGTAGTTGTAATTTCCGAGGATGAATGAACAACGTTCAGAAGGAAGGTGCAGCACAGGAAGAACAATTCATGTATTTCTCGAGTGGTGTATGTATTCTCCGAGTAGTATGTGTATTTCCTGAGCAGTATGTGTATTTCCCGAGCAGTAGTTGTAATTTCTCAAAATGGATGAACAATGTTCGGAAGGAAGGTGAAGCATTACTTCTCCAGAACTTTCTGAAAAACTATGGGCTAAAATGCCAGGAGACCTTGGGAGCCGTATCAAGCAAGCATTTCAAGACCGGTATCAAGGCAATACCGTGGGTGTTTTCCCACGAATCTTATTTGCCTACCGATATCTGGAGAATGAATGCAAAGATGCTGCGTTCAAATGAGCACTAAAAGATTTATCCTTCTACAGCAACATTCCAATTCTTGGATATTATAAACGACCTGATAAACGAATAGGTGTTCGTAAATCTAGGACCTTCCGTGGCAAGCCTCATCCTTCCCATGCTCGGATTGAGCGCCGCAAGCATCTCATGAAAAATAAAAAATGCCGCTGTTTTCTCTGCGGTGAGGAAGGACATTTTGCAAGAGAATGCCCTAATGACCGTCGTAATGTCAAACGTGTCGCTATGTTTGAACACCTCCACCTCCCAGATGATTATGATATTGTCTCAGTACAAGAAGGCGAAGACCCTAGTGATGCTATCTTTAGTCTTTCCGAAGATGAAGACCTGGACGACCTTCAACATATTTTGCGTACCTCCTGCTCCATCAGCGTTGTTGAGAAGAAGTTGATATTCTTCAGGGAAACTCATACGCCATTGTATCCAGGCTAATTTTTCTGCTTCTCCTAACAGATTTTCAATAAATTCAACCTTGGTTTGGGCATCCGTGAAATTCTGAAGAGATACCAAATTTTTGGTAATCGATTCCCATCGCATAAATAAGGCAGAATAGTTCATGTATTCTTCGAGCAGTATGTGTGTTTCCCGAGTAGTATGTTTAAATCCCGAGCAGTGTGTGTATTTCCCGAGCCATGCAAGGAGGTTTGGGGTTCCTTTTGTATATGGTAAAATCAGGAGGAGAGGATGATTAAGGATAGTAAGAGGAGGTCGAGGAAGATAAATATGATTAATATAAGATATTTTATTATTTATTTATTTATATATTTTACGTGATTAAAAGAGATATTTTAAATATGAGCGGGAAAAGCGGTTACAGATAACTTAGCAAAGGACATTAAAGTAAATTTACCCTATGGGGAGGCGGGGTGTACCATCTATAAAAGGGGCAGAGGTGGAAGGAAGAAGCGGATGGTTGTTTTCTTCGTCATTTGGTATTCCCTAGATCTCTCTTCTTTTCCAGTTCATTATTTCCCTCATACCTATACTAACTTGAGCGTTGGAGTGGCCGCGCCGAGAAGCCGGCCAACCTTTAATGTTCTTCCTTTGCGTGTCAGATCCAACTCAATTCTTAAGATGGAAGGTGATTCTCATGACTAACCATTCTTCCTGTGAGTCTCTTTTGACGACAGATTCAGTGACCTATAGGGAGGGGAAGGGAGGTCTTGGCGATCCAAAGAAGCAAGCACCAACACTCTCCTTCTCGGAAAACACTCCAGAGGTGGAGAAAACCTCTTACAACAAATTAGAAAAGTAATACACGAGAATACAAGCAAATACAAGAAAATCAAGTAAAGAAAACTTTACAAAAGTGCTTTGAATGCTTTACTTGTTAGTTGCTTGGTTGAGCTTGATATAGGATCGAATTACTCCGAGAGAGGGGGGTGAATCTTGGAGGTTACAAATTTTCTTTAGATTTTTAAAAACTTATTTTAAATATGAGTACGCAGCAGAATAAATAAAATAAAGAGACAAGCTTTTTTACTTGGTTCACAACCCTAGCCGGGTTGCTACTCTAAGGCCTGTAGCTCTTCCGAGAGCTACCTCAATGAGCAATCACTATAATACCCTCCGACTCGAGAACTCTCGACTTCGGAGGGGTTCTCTTTTTACAAAAATGAGAGATAGGTAACACTCTACCTTCTCTTTACAATTAAGTACATAAAAGCGAAAGTGAATACAACTATTAAGAGCCAAATTATACCGACACTTTTGAGGATTTCGAAGTAGGTACGGAGTGCCGAAAATGCATCTTCGTGAAAGAATGAAGCTCTTGTGGACGAAGACAAATAGTGGTAGCACTTGGACATAGTAGTAGTATCTTTTTTCGAAGCTGGTCAACTATTTCTTTTATAAACCTTTTCCAGTCGACTGGAATGCCTTCCAGTTGACTCCACATTAGCCCGTCGATATGATAATTCGGGTCTTCCAGTCGACTGGACACTCCCCAGTCAACTCCAGGTCACCCGACACCATATCGGGAAGTTTGCTTCTTTAGTCGACTGAAACTCCCTAGTCAACTAAAAATCTTTCCATATGTGCTGCAAGACCTTCGATCGATCACTAGCTAATCCTGCCAACTAGGTATCCAGTCGACTGACTCTTACCTAGTTGACTGGACTTTAGTTGGCTGGAATCTATTCAGTCAACTGATCTTTGCAAAATGAGATTAGCACAAGAAAACAATATGAAACATGATAACAGTAGTAAAACTGCTCGATCACAACTTCTAAGTCCCACGCGGACTATCCGTTCGATCGATACCTAGCTTTGTCACCCTACAGAGGACTCGACCTCACCTCTCCACTTGAGGCTTACCTGTCGGCTGCCCTGCCGGTCTTACCATTCTTGACATCCGATCTGACCCACTAGGGCTTCCATCAGTGTCACATCCCAAATTTTAGTTCCAATACTTTTATTTATTTATTTAGAAAAAAAATAGAAATAAGAATAGGAAGGAAAAAAAAATCGAATAAATGGTTCGTTAGTCGGGGCTCGAACCATGAACCGTTGGTTTAAGGGAATAGGCTTCCTATCACTAAGTCATAAGATTACCAATGAGTAGCATATAACAAAATATATCTATAGGCGAAAAAAGGAAGAGATTGGTTAATTTGACTAATTATTTAAAGGGGTAATTAGGTTAAGAAAAATCCTAATTTATATATATATTTCTTTTCTTCCCTCTCCCTTAAGCCTCACGCCGATCTCTCTCTCTACCTCTCGGGTTCCAGCTGCTCTCTCTCTCTCTCATTTTTTTTCCAGCCGCATCTCTCTCTCCCTCTAGTTTTTTTTCCAGTTGCCTCTCTCTATCTCTCCCTCTCATTTTTCAAGCCGCTTCTCTCTCTTTCCCTTCCGTTTTTCCAGCCAATGAAGCGAGGAAGAAGATTGTCTTCTCTTTGGATAATTCAAAAAGAGATTTTTAAGAGGAATCTCTTCAAGGACTAGGTAGAGGATCACGCTAAAGCCAAAGAACTCGTAGGAGGTCTTCTCTTTACAAAATCTAACGATATAAATTGGTGAAAAAGCATAGGACGTAAGTATTGCTCTCTTGCAGTATAAGTAGTTATTGTATGTCATTGATATGTTTTTATGTGCATGTTATTTCCAGTTACATGGTGTTTTTAGTTACATGATTTTTACCCGTTATATCATGTTTAGATCCATGATAAGAATGTGATCTATGATCATGCATGTTATAGATGAGTTGTAGCTTACAATTATATGCATGATGTAGAGTAAGATGTAAAAATATTTCCTTTATAAAGAAAATTAAAAGATGCTCCCCGTTTGAATTGGGGATTAAGAGCACGACGATCTTCAGTATGCTCCTCATTTCTGTTTTGGGGGTCAAGAGCATAATGATTTTTATGGTGCTCCCCATTCGTGGTTTAGGGGATTAAGAGCATTTTTTTCAGTATGTATAAGAATATAAGTATAAAGGAAGTATTTTACTTTTGATAGGGCATGTACCGGGAATCAGTTTTGCCCACGGGCCAAGGCCCTCAGTTTCAGTTACCCTAGTAGGTTCTGTGGTTGGCCACCCCGCCCTATTAGGAAAGCACGCATTTGTACTATGCCGGGCCCATATTTAGGATGATTATTAGTTCGAAGTATAAGTATAAGTAAAAGTTTTCAAAATTAATCATTTCAGTTCAGATACACTGTTTACAAATTTTAAAATACTTAAGAGCATGGTTTATACAAGAGACATATAATCAGAGTTATGATTTCTAGTTATGCTTCCAAGTGTATCAATGTATCAAGGGTAAGAGAACTAGTTGCATGATTTCATACAGTGCATGTTTTTGTGAGCAAAGAAAGTACTTACTAAGCGTGCTATTATTTGCATTTTCTTATACTGTAGATAAAGGTAAAGAAAAGATTCAGTAAGGTGATATGGCGGATGAAGTGTTGGGTGTGTGTGGCGACGGAATAGTGGAAGTAAAAGATCCTAAGTGCATATGTCTAAACTAGATTTTTAGTTTCTAATTATTTTCTTATGGTTGAGACCAAAGAATGCTAGAGTCATATTGGGTTAGTCTTAATACTTGCATGTTAGGTGAAGATCTTGAAATGGTTATTGTTTAAGTGATGTAAAGGTCCTTATGATTATTTTAGTTGTTAGCATATTGCGTTAGTATATTGCATGAATTAAAGATAGAGACAGTAAAGTAGTGGCATCTCCTCTGGTAGAGAGTGGAAAGACTAGGGGGGGGGGGTGTTACAAGATGGTATCAGAGCGGGTTCCGCCCTTCCATCTCACGCATATTGAGCATCAGTCATGCCGCCTCCAAGTAAGCAAGTATTTATCTGCTTTATTTACTTTATGAGTAGTAAGGAATGCTTCTTTTAAGCTAAACATTCTCACCTAGAATGTTCTCTTTAAGTTAAACATGCTTGCATATATATATATGAAGATGATAGACAGTAAGTAATAGAGCATATCTAGATATGTATGTGAAGATGATAAAAAGTAGTGATAATAGCCTTATAGTGGTTTCACTTTCATCTTATGAAGAGCAAGAAATGCCTCAAGGAAGACCCCGTAGAGGACAAGGAATGAATGAAGAAGTACCACCACCTGCTTGGATGCATATAATCACTCAGCTCCAACAACAAGTGGCAGAGCAGTAGCAGGTCATCAATACTTTGATGACGAATCAGCGAGAAAATCCAGTTACTCAGCCAGGGACTCAGAATGTCATTCCAACTGCATCTTCTGCCCCACCAGACCCATCAACAGCTCCAGTGGGAGGGGTGAGACAAGAGGCATATCTGATTCAATGGCAAAAGATGAAGCAGAGAGTTTTACCGGTGTCAGTGAACCATGGGATGCTCAGGCATGGTTCAAGACAGTAGAGAGCATAGTGGAACTGCTGATCGCGAAAAATGAGAAATTTAAGTGCGCCTCGTTCTGTCTAGCCGGAGATGCCAGAATGTGGTGGGAGCGAGTAAAGACTAAGAGGGTGGTGAACCAAATATCATGGATGGACTTTGAGACGGAGTTCTTCGAGGAGTTCTTCCATATGTGAGTCACCAATAAGCATTATAATGAGTTCACGGAGTTTCGACAAGGGGATTTATCAGTAGATGAAGCGGTGAAGAAGTTCAATAGGTTGGCTCGTCTATGCCCGGAACTGGTCAGTATTGAGAAGGAAAGATTTAGGTTGATGCTAAAGATGTTGAGACCGGAGATAACTCTGAATGTGGCTGGTGGAATTAATAGACCACATACTACTGAAGAGCTAATCAGCAGTGCGCTAATCATGGAGCATTACATGAATAGTATCAAGCACCAGAAGCTAGCCTCGGTAGAAAGCAAAAGCCAGGGAAGTTTAGGAGGTCAGAAACCTCAGAGCGATAATTCGAACTAGAAGCGAAACAACAATGGCAAGAGGAAATAATGCAATAATGCAAAGGGAGGTTCAGCCAGTAAGCAGCCTATGTATCCTACATGTTCTAAGTGTGGGAGGAAGCATCCAGGAGTTTGCCGCTAGGGCATGAGCGGGTGTTATATATGTGGTGTCGAGGGACACTTCACAAACAAAGGCTCCCACTAAGACCAATTTGCCTTCGCCACAGTCTATTCAGTATGGAGGTAGACTAGCCCAGCTACATCAGATGCAGGGAGCACTGGAGGGTCCTTACATCAACCAAGGAAGATTGGAGGCCCCATCAGTTACACCTAATGCTCGGATCTTCTCCCTCACCAAGGAAGAGGTAGAAAATGCTTCTACGGTGGTCACAGGTCAGATACCTATCCTTAGTCGATGCTAATCTTTGATCTGGGCAACCCATTCTTTCATGTCTATGGCATTTGTTAAGAAGACAGATATAACTCCGGATATCTTAGATATTCAATTTTTAACGACCCTACCTTCGGGTGAAATAATGACATCTACACACTGGTGGTGTGCCGTGCCGGTCAGAATTTCAGACAGAGAGCTTTATAGTGATTTGATCTTGCTGGACATGCATGACTATGATGTCATCTTTGGAATGGACTTTCTTAGCAAGTACGGTGCTTCCATTGAGTGTCGTAAGCGAAGGGTAGTATTCCAACCCGAGACCGAGGTCAAATTTGAGTTTATTGGAGAATCAAGGAAGAAGACTAAGAAGTTTTTGTCTGCCATGGAAGCTCAGAAGATGCTAGCTAGTGGATGCACTGGGTATTTAGCACATATAGTTGATACTAAGCAAGAAAGAAGCCAAAAGCTGGAAGAAGTCCTAATTGTATGTGATTACCCAGAAGTATTTCCTGACGAGCTACCAGGACTAGCACCTAGAAGGGAAGTTGATTTTGAGATTGAGCTTATTCCTGGTACCAACCCAATCTCAAAAGCACCCTATCGTATGGCTCCAGCTGAATTGAAAGAGATTCAGAAAAAATTACGGGAGTTATTAGACAAGGGATTCATCCGCCCTAGTCATTCCCCGTGTGGAGCTCCAGTGTTGTTCGTGAAAAAGAAAGATGGGTCTATGAGGATGTGCATAGACTACCAAGCCTTGAATCAAGTGACGATCAAAAATAGGTATCCTCTGCCAAGGATAGAGGATTTATTTGATCAATTGAGGGGAGCCACAGTCTTCTCCAAGATTGACTTGCGGTCAGGTTATCATCAAGTAAGAGTTAAAGAGGATGATATACCGAAAATAACCTTCCGAACGAGGTATGGACACTATGAGTTCATGGTCATGCCCTTCGGAGTGACAAATGCACCCGCTATGTTTATGGACTTGATGAATCAAATATTTAAGGAGTACCTTGACAAGTTTGTGGTCATTTTCATTGACGACATCCTTATCTACTCGAGAACTCAGGAAGAACATGTCGAACACTTGAAGACAGTCTTGCAGACCCTTCAGCAAAGACAGTTATATGCAAAGTTCTCCAAGTGTGAGTTTTGGCTTGATCGAATATCGTTTCTGGGTCATGTTATTTCAAGTAGGAGTTATGGTAGACCAAAAGATAGAAGTCGAATTGGGGTCAACCAAAGAATGCCAGAAGTCGGTTTCTGATTAGCAGGGTACTATCAGAAGTTTATGGAAAACTTCTCAAGGATAGCTTCATCGTTGACGGTTCTTACCAGAAAGAACAAGAAGTTCGAATGGACCGAAGATTGTGAAAAGAGCTTCCTTGAATTAAAGAGGAGACTCACAAGTGCTCCAGTGCTTACCCTTCCAGAAAGTAATGAGGGATTTGACCTGTATAGTGATGCATCCAAGATGGGACTCGGAGCAGTACTTATGCAGAAGGGTAAAGTCATTGCTTATGCATCTAGACAACTCAAGGACTACGAAAAGAATTACCCCACTCATGACCTTGAGTTGGCAGCAGTGGTCTTTGCTCTGAAAGTTTGGAGACATTACTTATATGGAGTCCAATGCAAGATTTACACAGATCACCAGAGTCTGAAGTATTTCTTCACTCAGAAGGATCTGAATATGTGACAGCGCAGATGGCTTGAACTAGTAAAGGACTATGACTATAAAATCCACTACCATCCTGGAAAGGCAAACAAAGTAGCAGACGCGCTGAGTAGAAAATCATGCGCCACTTTGATGTCCCTAGCAACACTATCCCAACCACTGGAGAAAGAGATAATGAATTTTGGAGTTGAGATCATTTCTGGACAGCTCTCTGCCTTGACCATAGTACCTACACTATTCGAGGATATATTAGTGAGACAAGACAAAGATCCTAGCATCCAAAGGATCAAGCAAGAGATCCAAGAAGGAAAGAATGAAGGATTTCGTGTCTCTAACAGTGGGGTATTATATCTAGGTGAACGCTTATGTATCCCCAAGGACCTAGACTTAAGAAAGAAGATCCTAAAAGAAGCTCATGGGACCCCATATTCGATGCATCTTGGATCCACCAAGATGTATCAAGATATGAAAGGGAAATTCTGGTGGCTTGGTATAAAGAGGGACTGGTAGCGCATTCGACATGTCAGAGAGTGAAAATAGAACACTAGAGACCAGGAGGAGTTCTACAGCCTATCTAGATTCTAGAATGGAAGTGGGAGGAACTAGCCATGGATTTCATTGTAGGACTACCCAAAACAACCAATGGCTACGATTCTATTTGGGTAGTTGACGATAGATTGACAAAGTCTGCTCACTTCATGCCTATCAGAATATCAGACTCCATGGAATAGTTAGCCCAGTTATATGTCAAGGAAGTGATTAGACTGCATGGAGTACCTAAGACCATTATCTTTGATAGAGATAGTCGCTTCACTTCACACTTCTGGGAGTGTGTTCAGACAGCCCTCGGCACTAAGCTACGATTCAGCACTGCATTTCATCCTCAGACAGATGGGCAAACAGAAAGAGTGAATCAGATTTTGGAGGACATGCTCAGAGCTTGTGCCTTAGATTTTAAAGGAAGCTGGTGCAAATATTTGTGTTTGGCAGAGTTTGCCTATAATAATAGTTATCAAACCACAATTGGAATGACACCTTATGAAGCCTTGTATGGAAGGAGATGCAGATCGCCTATCTGTTGGTATGAGGGTGGCGAGAAGAAAGAAATGGGACTCAAGACTAATTTTATAGATGATGCCACCAAAGCTATAAAGAACATGTGCCAAAGGATGGAGACTGCCCAGAGTCGGCAGAAGAGTTACGCCGATGTCCGACGCAGACCCCTAGAGTTCCAAGTTGGGGATTCGGTGTTCATTAAGGTAGCTCCTATGAAAGGGGTAATGAGGTTTGGGAAGAAAGGCAAGTTAAGTCCGAGATATGTAGGCCCTTACCTGATCACCAAGAGAGTTGGTAAAGTAGCTTACGAGCTAGAGCTACCACAGGAGATGTCAGCTATCCACAATGTATTTCATGTTTCAATGCTAAAGAAGCACGTCCCAGACACCAACCAAGTGATTGAGCCACATACGGTACAGATTCAGACAGATCTAAGTTATGAAAGTTGACCTATTCAGATAATAGATCGAGCAGTCAAGAAACTAAGAAATAAAAAAAATACCGTTAGTAAAAGTCTTATGGAAAAGTCAAAGGTTCGAAGAAGCAACCTGGGAACGTGAGGATGACATGAAGTAAAAGTACCCCGAGCTGTTCTAAGTTTCGAGGATGAAACTTTTATAAGGTATAAGGGATTGTAATAGCCCAAATTTTAGTTTCGATACTTTTATTTATTTATTTAGAAAAAAAATAGAAATAAGAATAGGAAGGAAAAAAAATCGAATAAATGGTTCGTTAGTCGGGGCTCGAACCATGAACCGTTAGTTTGGGGGAATAAACTTCCTATCACTAAGTCATAAGATTACCAATGAGTAGGATATAACAAAATATATCTATAGGCGAAAAAAAGGAAGAGATTAGTTAATTTGACTAATTATTTAAAGGGGTAATTAGGTTAAGAAAAATCCTAATTTATATGTATATTTCTTTTCTTCCCTCTCCCTTAAACCTCACACCGATCTCCCTCTCTACCTCTCGGGTTCCAGCCGCTCTCTCTCTCTCTCTCTCATTTTTTTTTCCAACCGCCTCTCTCTCTCCCTCTCATTTTTTTTTCCAGTCGCCTCTCTCTCTCTCTCTCTCCCTCTCATTTTCCAACCGCCTCTCTCTCTTTCCCTTCCATTTTTCTAGCCGCCAAAGCGAGGAAGAAGATTGTCTTCTCTTTGGATAATTCAAAAGGAGATTTTTAAGAGGAATTTTTTCAAGGACTGGGTAGAAGATCACGCTAAAACCAAAGAACTCGTAGGAGGTCTTATCTTTACGAAATCTAACGATATAAATTGGTGAAAAAGCATAGGACGTAAGTATTGCTCACCTGCAGTATAAGTAGTTATCGTATGTCATTGATATGTTTTTATGTGCATGTTATTTTTAGTGACATGGTGTTTTAGTTACATGATTTTTACCCGTTATATCATGTTTAGATCCATGATAAGAATGTGATCTATGATCATGCATATTGTAGATGAGTTGTAGCTTACAATTATATGCATGATGTAGAGTAAGATGTAAAAATATTTCCTTTATAAAAAAAATTTAAAGATGCTCCCCGTTTGAATTGGGGATTAAGAGCACGACGATCTTCAGTATGCTCCCCATTTAAGTTTTGGGGGTCAAGAGCATAATAATCTTTATGGTGCTCCCCATTCGTGGTTTAGGGGATTAAGAGCATTTTTTTCAGTATGTATAAGAATATAAGTATAAAGGAAGTATTTTACTTTTGACAGGGCATGTACCGGGCATCAGTTTTGCCCACGGGCCAAGGCCCTCAGTTTCAGTTACCCTAGTAGGTTCGGTGGATGGCCACCCCATCCTATTATGAAAGCATGCATTAGTACTATGCCGGGCCCATATTCAGAATGATTATTAGTTTGAAGTATCAGTATAAGTAAAAGTTTTCAAAGTTAATTAATCATTCAATAGATATACACTGTTTACAAGTTTTAAAATACTTAAGAGCATGGTTTATACAAGAGACATGTATTCAGAGTTATGATTTCCAGTTATGCTTGCATGTGTATCAATGTATCAAGGGTAAGAGAACTAGTTGCATGATTTCATACATTGCATATTTTTGTGAGAATAGAAAGTACTTACTAAGTGTTATTGCTTACAGTTTGCATTTCTTTATACTGTAGATAAAGGTAAAGAAAAGCTTCAGTAAGGTGGCATGGCGGATGAAGTGCTGGGTGTGTGTGGCAACGGAACAGTGGAAGTAAAAGATCCTAAGTGCAGATGTCTAAACTAGATTTTTAGTTTCTAATTGTTTTTTTTTATATTGTTAAAGTTCAACTGGATTACTTATGGTTGAGACCAAAGAATGCTGTAGTCATATCAAGTTAGTCTTAATACTTGCATGTTAGGTGAAGATCTTGAAATGGTTATTGTTTAAGTGATGTAAAGGTCCTTATGATTATTTTAGTTGTTAGCATATTGCATTAGTATATTGCATGAATTAAAGATAGAGACAGTAAAGTAGTGGCATCTCCCCTGGTAGAGAGTGGAAAGACTAGGGGGGGGGTATTACAATCAGTTATCTGATCTACCTGACCCAGTTAGACTTTTTGCCAATTGTCTTGTCTCCTAACCCAACCGGTCTTCATGCCAAATGTCTGATCCACTCGACCCATCTGGACTTCATGCCTGGTGTCCGGTCCTCTTGATCTATCAAGACATCTACCTAGTATCCGGTCAACACGACCTACTAGGACTTCCTGTTAAGCCTGCATACTTAACACTCATATCAGAACACAAGTAAATCCTAACTTTAACTAAGGTTCATACATCAAAACTAAGGCGTGGTGCTCTCTGCACCAACAATCTTCCCCTTTTTGATGCATGAAAATACATCAGTTAAAATTAGGAGAATCAATTTGTAATATTCAAATTTATCATATATCAAGAATACATTTGAGCTAAAAAAGTTTATGCATCAAATGCTCATATGCAAGAAAAGTTTTCTTTAAAATTTTCTAGATTTAACTCTTTTCTCTCTCAAATCTAACTTTAACCCTTTCCTCACTCTCTCTCTCTCTCTCTCTCTCTCCCCCCCTTTGGCATACATTAAAAGCATTATTTTTTTTGTGGTTTTTTTTTTGTGGCGGTTCCACATTTTTTTTTATTAAAAGCATTATTTAACAAATGCAACAATTTAAAGATGAGCATTAAAGTTTTTCAAACATAATAACTAAAGATTATAAACTTGCTTGACAAGCTTCACCAAAAATGCCTGAATTTCAAAGTAATTAATCTTTTAAAATACTTAGGTTTTTCAGAATCAACTAAGATTTGAAAACCATTTATAGAAGTGTTTTCTGAAAACTCAATTTTTATCAATGCTCCCCCAAAATTCATGTAATAAATTTTCTTTCAAAAATGGGATCTCCCCCTTAATCTTTGGGTTTCAAAATTTTCAATAGTTTTTAACCTTTAAATATCTAAAATTTTCAAAATTTGAACAAATTTATGAAAATATCCAAAGGTTAAAGTTTTCAAAACTCTTAAGTTTTCAATTTTCAAAACTCATCCTTAAAAAAATATTTTGAAATTCTCAAAATTTTAAAAACCTTTGAAACTCCCTCTTAAAAAATATTTTTGAAATTCTTAAAATTTTCAAAGCCTTTGAAACTCCCTTTTAAAAAATATTTTTGAAATTCTTAAAATTTTCAAAGTCTTTGAAACTCCCTATTAAAAAATATTTTTGAAATTCTTAAAATTTTCAAAACCTTTGAAATTCCTTCTTAAAAATATTTTTGAAATTCTTAAAATTTTCAAAACCCTTGAAACTTAAAAAATATTTTTGAAATTCTTAAAATATTCAAAACCTTTGAAATTCCCTCTTAAAAATATTTTTGAAATTCTTAAAATTTTCAAAACCTTTGAAATTCCCTCTTAAAAATATTTTTGAAATTCTTAAAATTTTCAAAACAATTGAAATTCCCTCTTAAAAATATTTTGAAATTCTTAAAAATTTCAAAACCTTTGAACCTCCCCTTAATATTTTTGAAATTTCCTAAATTATCTTATCTTTTAAAACTTTTAAAACTCCTTCTTAAAAATATTTTTGAAATTTTCAAAGGTTTTCAAGACTTCCTCAATAAAAATATTTTTAAAATTTTAAAATTTTCAAAATTTACAAAATTTTTGACATTTGTTCAAAGATTAAATTAAGATGATGCAAATGAGATAGAAAAATATCCAAGCATGAATTCCTACATATTATTTTTATACACATCTAAAAATCGTCCTTAAAGTAAATATCCAACTCTTTATTAGCTCAAGTGATATAGAATTATCATCAACCTTTGAATTTGAGTTAGTCACCAAGTGATTGATTTGCTCTTGTAAATTTGAGTTGGTTCATGTCGATGCATTGTATCTACATCTAGAACTAGGGGTATAGTCCTAATATCTTACGCCCATCTTTGTGGCTCAATACACAAACATGTAATCCTAGGTGTTTGTGAGATGTAAGGCTTACCTAAATCTATAGGATCATGAAATCTAAATTGACCAAGGCTAGATTGATTTTTAATTTTCCTTTAAGAAAATAATATAATATTACTTAACAAAATAAATTTTGAATAATGAAAGCATCCTAGTCTACTAAACATAATCCAAGTTGTCTTCTAAGCATACTAAATTCAGCCTCTAGAAGTGGTTTAGTGAAGATGTAAAGAAGGTTAGATTTGGACTCAACATAGTTGAGTTCAATACTACCCTTTGCCACATGATCTCTTACAAAATGATGTTTAACATCAATGTGTTTAGTACGTGAGTGATGGATTGGATTTTTAGTTAAGTTTATTGAACTTAAGTTATCAACTAATGTTTTGACCTTTTTGTAATCTAATTCAAAATCTTTAAGTGTGTGTATCATCCATAATAATTGTGACACACTCTTCTAATGCTATGTATTCGGCTTCAGTTGTGGAAAGAGCAACACAATGTTGCTTCCTACTGATCTAGCTTACTAAGCATGATCCTAAGAGTTGACACCCTCCACTAGTACTTTTACTAGCTAGTTTGTACCTTGCATAGTCTGAGTCAGAGTATCCTACCAACTCAAAGTTGTTGGATCTTGGGTGCCACATTCCTACATTAATTGTTCCTTTAATGTATCGTAGGATTCTTTTGACATGTGTTAAATGTGATTCCTTAGCACAAGTTTGATTTCTAGCACACATACTTACTACAAATAGTATGTCGGGTCTACTTGCAGTTAAGTATAATAAACTACCTATGACACTCCTATAGTACTTTAGATCTACAAATTTTCTTTATTTGTCTTCATTTAATATAACATTTGTTTCCATGGGTGTTTTTATGCCTTTTGCATTTGCCATTCCAAATCTTTTAATAAATTTTCTTGCATACTTGTTTTGGTATATATAGTTACCATCTCTTATTTATTTTACTTGTAAACCTAAGAAAAAGATTAGCTCACCTACTAGACTCATTTCAAATTCTTATTCCATTAGGTTTATAAATTCTTTTAAGAATTTTGAATTTGTTGATCCAAATACTGTATCATCTGCATATATTGGAGCAATAAAAATGTCTTGGTTCAATGTTTTTACGAAAAGCGTTGAATCAATTTGACCTTGTCTGAAGCTTTTGAGATTAAGTATGAAGATAGTCTCTCAAACCAGACTCTAGGAGCTTGTTTAATCCATACAAGGCCTTTTTTAAATTTATATACATGATTAGGGTATAATTCTAAGTTATCAAAACCTAGGGGTTGACTTACATATACCTCTTCTTTTATTACTCAGTTTAAAAAGGCGGATTTGACATCCTTTTGGTATAGCTTGAATCCTTTGTGTGCCACATAAGCTAACAACATCCTAATTGACTCAAGCCTAACTACTGGGGCATAAGTTTCATCATAGTCTAACCCTTCTACTTGACTAAACCCCTTAGCTACTAATCGAGCTTAATTCCTTATGATTTCTCCTTGATCGTTTAATTTATTTCTAAATACCCATTTGGTGTCTACTAACCCCACACTTCATTTCTATCGAATTGCGCTAGTTCTTCTTGCATGACTATTATCCAATCAGTGTCTGGTAAAGCCTCATGTATTGATTTTGATTCTATTTTTGATATTAATGCGATTTGACTCAAGTTTCTTAAGGCTGATCTAGTTTGAACTCCTAGAGTTGGATTTTCTAATACTTGTTCAAGAGGATGGTTAGGATTAATTCTAGATGTCTTTAAGTTTTCTTCACATTTGGTTTGTTCTTCTTGATCATTTATATTTTCATTTACCCCATCTTGATTATCTTTTAATGTGTTTATTTAATTATATGTAAATTCTTCTTCATCAAACTTTACATTATTTGTTTCTTCAATTTTTAGGGTTTTATTATTATAAATCCTATAGGCCCTACTAGTGGTTGAATATCCAAGAAATATCCCTTCATCGATTTTTGAAGAGAATTTTCCAAGATGGTCTTTTGTATTTAAGATAAATACTTTGCATCCAAATACTTTTAGATATTTTATTGAAGGTATTTTATTATTAAAAAATTCATAAGATGTTTTATTATGTAATTTATTAATTATTATTCTATTTTGTACATAACATGCAGTGTTTATAGCTTCTGCCCATAAGTAACTAGGTAAGTTATATTCATTTAACATTGACCTAGCAACTTCTTGTAGGGTTCTATTCTTTCTTTATACTATTCCATTTTGTTGAGGTGTTCTAGGGCATGATAATTCATGGTGATATCCATTTTCTAGATACATTGTTGTAAAATTTTGATTTTTAAACTCACCTCCATTGTCACTTCGTATTTTTTTTTTATCTTAAGGTCCTTTTCATTTTCTATTTGTTTACTAAAGTTTTTAAATACTTCAAATGTTTCATCTTTTTGTTTTAGGAATTTTACCCATGTAAACCTAGAGTAATCATCTATTATCACTAAACAATATAAATTTTCACTTAGTGATTTTACCCCATGTGAATCGAACAAGTCTAAGTGAATTAACTCAAGTATTGAACTTGTTCGACCTTGATTAGTTAATTTATGTTGGGGCTTAGTTTGTTTTCCTTGTTGGCAAGCATTACAAACTTTGTTTTCAATATTTTTAAGTTTAGGCAATCCTCTAACTAAGTTAGTTTCACTTAACTTCGTTATATTCCTAAAGTTGATGTGAGCTAGTCGTCTATGCCATAACAACTTTCCTCTTGTTGTGTCAAATGACACTTAATTGAGGATCTTTTCTAAAGTTATTGAATATATATTTTTATTCTGAACTCCCTTAAGTGATATTTTTGAGTTTTCACAATTGTTAATCAAATATTCATTTGATAAAAATTTCACTTCATAACCAGCATCACATAATTGACTTATACTAAGCAAGTTAAATTTGAAATTCTCTACAAGCAAAACTTTCTATATAATAAAATTTGATTCTAATTCAATGTTACATGATCCAATTACCTTATGTTTGTTGTTGTTTCCAAAGGTGACTGAATCTAGATTCTTATAGCTTAATTATGAGAACTTTTGACTATCTCCAGTCATATGTTTAGAGTAGCCACTATCCAAAAACCATTGGTCCATTCTGGAGTTCTACATGAATTATTTTTTTAAAAAAGATAATTCACACCTTGAATAAGATGAATTATCTTGAATTGATTTATTTTGTAAATTTGTTAAGTTGAGTTAATTAGTTTAGTTAAGTTTAGTTAATGTTGAGTAAACTTGTTAGGTTAAGTTAAGTTTAAGTAAATTTCTTAAGTTTAGTTTAGTTTAAGTAAATTAGTTAAGTTGAGTTGAGTAAATTAGTTAAGTTTAGTTAACTAAAGTTGAGTAAATTAGTTAAGTTTAGTTTAGTTGAGTTGAGTAAATTAGTTATGTTTAGTTGAGTAAATTAGTTAAGTTTAGTTAACTAAAGTTGAGTAAATTAGTTAAGTTTAGTTGAGTAAATTAGTTAAGTTATGTTGAGTAAATTAGTTAAGTTAAGTTTAGGTTAAGGGTTTAAGTAAATTTGTTAACTTGTGTAAATTTTATTAAACTAATTAAGCTTGATTAAATCCTAAATCATCTCACCCAAGCTAATTTTTCAATACACGTTAATCCTATGAGTTTTTGTGATATGGAGATTTCTTTTTATCTTAATTAATTTTAATAAGCAATTTCAAAGTTTTTAAACTTGTGTTAGATTCAAGCTTAGCTTAAGCTAATCAAGTAGATTTTTCCAACATTGACTTCCAGGTCGTGGCGAGACATACGACCTTCTTGGATATCGGATGGACCACTTCCTAGACAAAGTCAATGAAGGAATCAAGTACTTGACTCACTTTATACTAAGCCTTGGTCTAACTAGTTAAAGACTTAGTGAGTTAGTTTCAGTCAGTTCCACTCGACTTAGTGCACCAGGTCGTGGAGAGGCATATAACCTTCTTGGATATCGGATGGACCACTTCCTAGACATGCACTACGAAGAGCTTCCCCAACTCACTATCAGTTCACTTCGTCTTAGTACTAGGTTGTGAAGGTTGTGGAACCGAAGCTTCGCTTCCCACCTCGGTCGCTAGTGCATGGCGATCCCATCTACGTCTTCGGATTAAAAAAATTAATCCAAGATGAAGATGGATTACCCAAGCAACCGATCCATCATCGTGCTATTCGATTAGAGTGGTCTCTTGAACAAACTAGTTGTTCAAGCAACCTAACTCTTTTCCTCGATTATCTGCGGAATAGATGATGTATGGATCGCCGATTTTTGTGTTTATCTTCGGAGTCCAAGTAAATTAGCCACATATAATACATACAATTTGCATAGAATAAGAAAACATATTTAAACAAGTATTATACCTCTTGTTTACCTCTAGGTCTTCTATTGTATGTCCTTCCTCCTTTTGGATGTCGTGTGGGCGACGATCTTCCAAAAGTCGAAGCCTCCTAGATCACGTTCTTCCCTTTCTTGCTTGCTCTGAACAAAGGGAAGGATAAAACAAAACTTCTTCTCCTATCTAGAACCGACCACCAAGCCAAGGAACTTGATGTTGCCGCCAGCCAAGGAGAGGATGAAGGAGCACCGGTGTCACGCTCGCCCTTTCCAAGGGTTGGAAGGGCGGCGCGACGCGATCATACATACATGCATTTACAGTGGAAGACTATGTTGGTGCAATCGGCCCAGGTCACGATTTACCAGGACTCGAGTTTGACTCGAGTGATGTTTTGATGTTTGACAAAGTAGTTTGACAAAGTGTTTGACATTGATGTTTAACATTGATGTCGGTTAATATGTTTTGGAGAGATTGTTTATACAATCGACCCAGGTTATAATTGACCAGACTCGAGTTTGACTCGAGGGAGACTTTGATGGTTGACTAGGGTTGACCATGTGTTTATGGGAAAGTCCAAGCATGGGTCTTGGCAAGGTAAAGTCCAAGTCATGGGTACTTGGCATTTGGGAAAGTCCAAGTCTTGAGTACTTGGCATGAGAAGTCCAAGCATGGGTCTTGGCAAATGGAAAGTCCAAGCATGGGTCTTGGCATGGAAAGTCCAACATGGGTTGGCAAGGGAAGTCCAAGGGGTTTGATATTGGCGGCGTAAAGTCCAAGCGGAGTCTTGGCAGCGTAAGTCCAATGTGCCTTGGCGGTGTAGACACCGTTAGCATGACATAGCCGATGGAAGCACCTGGAAGCTAGCGCGATGGATGAACAAGTCATGGATGACTTGGAGGGATCCGAGAGGCGTGAGGCTGATGGAGGTGGCTAGAAGGCTTAGGTCTAGGCTAAGGGTGGTCTAGCAAATATGGGGGCACCATACTTGGGTTAAAACCTCATTTTTGAGGTTGTCAGTCGACTGACATTATGGCCGGTTCGACTGCCGTTAGTCGACTTGGGTTCGACTGCCAGCTTGGGGCTGAAGCACCGCCCGATCGCTAAGGGCCGTCGGCCGATCGCGCTTGGTGAAGTTCGAGCACGTAACGCCCAGAGTGACCGCTGGCCGATCACGCGCGCTGGCGGCCGATTACCAATGTTGGCCGATCGCTAAGAGTCCCGTTGGAACTTGTCCAACGTGGAAGGAGCCGTTGTCTCACATCTACAGTGGCAATGATCGGTGATTTATGGCGATCGCCGGAAATCCAGCCCGACATGAGATAAAAGGGAGCTGTTCATGGAGATTGCGGCATCAGATTTTTGGGAGCTTTGGTGAGGCGATTTGAAGGCAATTTGCAGGTGCATTTCAGGGTCCTTCAAGCTCATCCAAGCAACCAACAAGCAAGCGCTCAAAACCCTAGTTTGTAAAGTGTTCTTTACATTTCCTTTGTATTTGCTTGTATTTATTTCGTTTATTGTTGTAAATGTTTGTACGAGGTTTCTCCGCCTCTGACTTGTGTGGTCGAGAAGGAGTTTATTGATTAGTGATTGCAAGGCGTAGGGCTCGTTTGAGCCCGATCCGTGGAGTAGGAACCGTTACGGTTCCGAACCACGTTATATCATCGTGTTCGTGATTGTTGTATTTCGTTATTGCTTTCATTTCTATATTCCGCTGCGCATAACGAGTTTTGTAGACACGATCACGATCGAATTCCATCTTCGTACGGTCATCTACGCTATTCACCCCCCCTCTAGCGGCGTCAAATTTCCAACAAGTGGTATCAGAGCCTGGTGGCTCTTCAACGGATTAACAACCGGGAGCAAGACGCTAGAGGGTAAAAGATGGAAGTCCAAGATCAATTAGGTTGGGACATCAACACACCGGTGCCCTACACCCTATACGGACGAGAAGGATTCAATTCTTGGAAGGGAAGAATTGAGGATTTTATTATGATGAGAGACTTTGAGGAATGATCCATTTTGATGGATGGATTTGAATATCCAAGAGGACCAAGAGGTGGATTCTCAAAAGAAGAGGTGGAAAGAGCAAGTTCAAGCATCCGAGAAAAATGATAAGGTGATAAAATTTTTAATTGATTTAATACCTAACAATATCTTGTGTATGTTAGGTAATTATGTAGATGCTAAAGAGTTATGGAGCCAAGTGGCAAAGCTCCATGAAAACTCATCATCGGTCCAAGAAGAAGAAGAAGATGTAGAATGCTCATCGGTCCAATCGGAAGAGGTCGAAGAAGCAAGCTCCTCCTCACAAGCAAGTGAGGATTCGGAAGTTGAAGAAGAGTCAACATCCGGGTCAAGAGGAGAGTGTGAAGAATTGGAGGTTGAGAGGCCATCAATCTCCAAGGAGGAGGTAGAAGTGGAAGAAGTATCCACCTCAAGGATTGAGGGGGAGGAGAGAACCTCCATACCGAACATCAAGAAGAAGCTCACATCCACCAAGATGGAGAAGCCCAAAGTCCAATTCGGTCTCCCACCACTGAACTAGGTAACTCAAGCAATTTGGTTTTAAATAAAAACATATAATTTGCTTTGAGTGTAGGGAAACCGCACTATAAGAGCAAGTGCCCAAAGAAGATTAGGAAAGCTCCACCGGCTCCAAAAGTTAAGGATGTCGGTCCCTCAATACAAAAGAGCAAGGAGCAAGTGATTTGCTTCAAATGTCGGCTACCGGGACATTACCGGAGTCAATGCCTAAGAGGGAAGAAGAAGGGGCAAGAAGGAGCTACACAAGTAGGGGGAGCTAAGGCTAACCCTAAGGTATATTTTAATAATGCTCTTTCTAATTCTTATAGTCAAAAGCATGCTAGAAATAATTTTAGCAATCTTGCTATTTATCAAAAAGAGCATGCTAGAAATAGAGAATATTGCTTAGGAGCTAAAAATATTCACTTAGATAATAGGAAGAAATTTGGGACTAATGTCCCCAAAAATAATTCATCTAAGGATAAACCTAGGTCAAATAACACTAGACCAATTTTACCTAGGGAGACCATTAGAAAGGTGCAAGAGCACCTAGGTTTCAATCCTAAGTGGACTAGGCATATGCCTAGAAAGTCCAATGCCCAAGACTTAAATCAAAATTCTAAAATTGGGCAACTAGAAGAGGAAAATCAAGTCTTGAGGTCAAGGCTTGAAAAACTTGAAAAGACCCTTAAGGTTATGCAAAATCAAATGCAAGGGTCAATTAGTCAAACTTCTAGGTCCAAAAGTCAAAGTCAACCCCTAGGACCTAAGAGTCAAAAGTCAACCAAAGGCAAGCAAGGTTTGGGTCACAAACCTAAGCCTAAGGTGGCTTACCATAGTGTTCCATTTGACTATGGGACACAAACTAGGTCTAGGAAGACCAAGGTCAATAGGGAAGTCATCCCTAGAGTTGACCAAAGGGTATGCCTAGTGGCTAGGGTTTCTAGGAAACCTAGGGTGGCCACTAAGAAGGTTGCAAGGGGAGTTATCCCTAGAGTCAACCTAGGTAAGACCCAAATGACCAAGGCTAACAAGCCTAGGAGGGTCATTAGGAAGGTATCTAGGGAGGTTATCCCTAAGGAATACCTAATTAACCCTAGGAGCTCAAATCGGTTTTGGGTTCCTAAGAGCGTGATTGATTCACGCTAAGAAGGGTTTAGGGTGTGCCAACCTTGATTGGATGGGTAGTTAACTCAACCATGGTAAAGGTGACACTTTAGGATATTTTCAAGGTTATGGTTACCTTGGAAATAGATTTGAATCAATATCCCAAAAGATTTTAGGATGTGCCAATATTAATTGAGAAGTTTTGATAAAATGATCAAATTGGCACAAGTTGGGTTTAGAGGTTAGTGTGCCATTTTGGGTTTTTGGCACACTTGGGAGAAAACTAGAAATATGGCAAAATGCAATTAATTATATGAAATGACAATTAATATTAAAATTTAGATATTATTATACCTATATATTTTATATGCCATGCTTTGTTTGCCATATAACATGCCATGACATCATGCTTACTTTTAATCTTTTTATATGTCATGTTTATGTGTTAGGATTAAGGGTTTAAATGTCATGTGTGTTTAGATTTTATCATATGTCATGACATCATGATCATTGGCCATGTTTTAATAATGCTATCTTATGCCATGATCATACATTCATGCATTAACTTGATTAAAATTGATTTAAGGACTATGACATGACTTGGAGTCCCATTTATAAGGGAATCAAGTAGGGTTGCCTTAGGAAATGCATGAAACCCTAGTTTGGGGAGAACAAAACCAACATCTCACATCCAATTGACATGTATGTGTATTTATACACCCTAGATACATGTGAGATGCTAGGATATGAGTTAAGTTCAAGGTGGATAGTTTTTGCATCTAGATGAACTAAAACTCATCTTATTTCAATGTGGATCATTGGGAGAGCATGTGTACAAGTCATGTACATAGAGCCCAAGGAATATGATCCAAAACAAGGTTTTGAAAACATTTTAAAATCATTTTGAAAAACCTTGGTGAAGTCTATCTTTGATAGCAAATACCATCATGAGATTGATACAAAGTGAGCTAAAACATTGAAGTTTTTCTTCATTTTTCGATTTTGTATCAATTTCGATATTTTATGGGTAAAATATTCTTAAAACATTTTTCACCCATTGTTTTGGTCATAAGTATTATACGTATCAAATTTCATAATTTTTCGATATACGTATAATTAGTTATGATTTTCTGAAATTGGATTCTGATAGTTGAATTTGAAAAATTATTCTGATCGATCGCCATTGGTGGCGATCGGTGATGTATGTGGTCGGTGATTCTTGTCGAGTCATTTGCCAGTCTGATTTTTGGGTTAACAAGGTTTGTTTAGTCCGTGTTCAGCCACGGTAAAGGTCCCTAACCACTCCTAACCCTAGAATATACTTTGGGAAGCATTATAAAGGGTAAAAATCAATTGGATATGGATTAGGAGAAATGTTAGGTCAAAATATCAAATTTAGGGTGAGTGAAAGTTCTATGTTGAACTTAGAACCTTAATTTTGATTGTTTAGAGTTCCTATTGGCTTAGGGGTTTCCCAAGGACATTGTTGGTGCAATGGTCAAGGGGGAGCAAGCCTTTAGGGGAGTTATCCATCTTGGGATGATGGATATAGTTTTTTTTTTTTGAAGGGGAGAATGTTATCAATTTGGGAAATTGATGGATTTTTAGAAACCCAATTTGGAAATTGGGAGAGTATTTAGGATTGCCTCTCTTGAGTGATATGTGAATTATCACTAGGAAGATGGTAGACATCCTAAGTATTTTTGGACCAAGGGGGAGATTGTAAGATCTCATTGGGACATGCGACTTTGACCTCCTTAGGGAGAGATAACCTTTTTGATGTATGTCAAAAATGGGGAGAATGTTTGGGAGAGAACATTTGGAGAGTGTTTACCAATTTGGGATAATTGGTAAGGGATTTGAGTTAGTATTCTAACTCATGATTTGATTGGTTTTTGTCAAACATCAAAAAGGGGGAGATTGTTGGTGCAATCGGCCCAGGTCACGATTGACCAGGACTCGAGTTTGACTCGAGTGATGTTTTGATGTTTGACAAAGTAGTTTGACAAAGTGTTTGACATTGATGTTTAACATTGATGTCGGTTAATATGTTTTGGAGAGATTGTTTATACAATCGACCCAGGTTATAATTGACCAGACTCGAGTTTGACTCGAGGGAGACTTTGATGGTTGACTAGGGTTGACCATGTGTTTATGGGAAAGTCCAAGCATGGGTCTTGGCAAGGTAAAGTCCAAGTCATGGGTACTTGGCATTTGGGAAAGTCCAAGTCTTGAGTACTTTGTTGGAAGATTGTTGGTGCAATCATCCCAGGTAGACTCCCGATGGTATTTTGATGATAGACAAAACTCATGACATGGGATTGTCATGGGAAAGTCCAACATGGGGTTGGCATGGGAAGTCCAAAGCATTGCGGAGCCGTGCGCTCGGTGCTTGGCATGGGAAATCCAAAGCATTGCGGAGCCGTGCGCTCGGTGCATTTGGGAAGTCTTGAGGACTTGGTAAGTTCACTAGGCTCGGGGTCCTTGAGTCGGTGAAGGATGGCATTGCGAAGCCGTGCGCTTGGTGCATCCGAGGGACCGCCGGACGGGGAGCGAAGGGAGTGAGCCCAAAGGAAGCATACTTCTAGGGCATGAGACGCGAAGGATGGCGTTGCGAAGCCGTGCGCTTGGCGCATCCGAGGGACGTAGGCCGAGGAAAGAGAGCTTTGGTGGGGAACTCCGTGTGGACTTGGCCAAGTGGCTAATACTGAATGTCGGAGGCTCAAACATGGTAATGTTTGAGGTTTTAGCCGACATCACGGTCATAGGTGCCCGATCGGCGCTCCGAATAGGTTCGACCGGTGTTCGATCAACCGAACGACGTGATCGGTCCGGCAGGGAGGCGATCGTGATGGGATGACGATCGGCCAAGGGACGGTCGGCGATGACGATGACACTGCAGACACGAGAATGGAGTCGAGCTCGCCCGACTCGGTGATGGATGATCACGATCGGTGATGGGTGCCATCGATCGGCGATGTGTGATCCGTTGGAACTTGTCCGACGTGGATCCAGCCGTTGTGAGACAACGGCAACGATATCAGTCGACTGATGGTCACGATCAATCGACTGATGGGCGCGAAAACAGCTTGATGCAGGTTATAAAAGGAGCTCAAGAGGAGGATTTCGCCCAAGACTTTAAGGGAGCTATTGGAGGGGAATTGCTGCTGCATTCCAGTCCTTCAAGAGCCAACCAAAGCAAGCAACAAACAAGTGATCAAAAGCAATCGGTGAAAAGAGTTTCTTTTGTATTGTATTTGTATTCTTGTTTGTATTTCTATATTACTTTGTAATTGCTTGTGAGAGGTTTCTCCACCTCCGACGTGTTGTCGAGAAGGAGTTTGAGTTAGTGCCGTGAGCATAACTAGAGCTCGAGGAGCTCGCCCGTGGAGTAGGAACCATTCGGTTCCGAACCACGTATATCGTGTGTATTGCATGTGCTTGTGTTGTTGTTAGTATTATTATTGTTTCTATTATTTCCGCTGCGCTAACAACAATCGTAGACAAGCAACGCAACGAAAATGAGCAAAGTCCGACATCCAAAGAACGAGGGCTATTCACCCCCCTCTAGCCGGCCAACCGATCCCCCCAACAAGTGGTATCAGAGCCGAGGTCGCTCTTCAAGGACTAACCGCCGCGAGAGCACTACAAATGGCCGGCTTCATCCATCCACCAAAATTTGATGGAGATTTTTCTTGGTGGAGGAAACGGATGGAGGTATATCTCGAAACCAATTTTGATTATATGATTATTGTAGAAAATGGTTTTGAGATGCCTAGGGATAAAAACAACAAGCAAATTGAGAAGTCAAGGTGGACCCAAGACCAAATTAAGGACTTCAAGACAAATCTTGAGGTAATAAAATTACTTAGTGATTTATTACCTAACTCTATTTGGTCTAGATTGGGTGATTATAGGGATGCAAGGGAATTATGGAATAAGGTAATGAAATTCCAAGAAAATTCCCAATCGGCACAAGTAGAGGAAAATGCCGAGGAAAAAGCACCCACAACATTTGAAGATGTTGATGACTTGGTGGAGACCTCCACCTCTAGCTTTGAGGGGGAGGAAAGGCAATCTTCCATCCGGGCAAGAACAAGAAGCATCTACATCCGGAGAAGTGAAGATCAAGAAGAGGCCTCCACCACCTCCTAGGTAACTCAAGTGTTATCATTTTGAATAAAAATCACATAATATGCTTTGAGTGTAGGGAGAATGGTCATTACAAAAGCATATGCACTAAATTGGCTAAGAAGAAGGCATCGACACCAAAAGTCAATCCAAAGTCAAAGGATGCCGGTGTTCCCTCAACTAGAAGCAAAGAGCACATTGTGTGCTTCAAATGCAATCAAAATGGACACTACCGAAGCCAATGCCCTAGGGGGAGGAAGAAAGGGCAAGAAGGTGCAACTCATGTAGGGGAGCTCTAAAGCTAACCCTAAGGTACATTTATTTAATGCACCTTTAATTCCTAAAGTCAAAAAGCATGCCAAAAGGAATTATTTTAGCTCTCTTGCTATGATTAATGAAAAGCATGCTAGTAGGAATAAACATGTTTGTTTAAGTGCTAAGCATGTTAGTTTCTCTAAGAACAAACCTAGGACTCACAATTCTAGATCAATTTTACCTAAAGAGTCAATTAGGAGAGTTGAAGAAAACTTGGGTATTAATCCCAAGAAATCTAGGCACATGCCTAAAAGGAAAAATATTTCCCCTAAATCTAATGAAAATTCAAAATTGAGGAAGTTGGAGTTAGAAAACCAAGCCTTAAGGTCAAGGCTTGAAAAATTGGAGAAGACCCTAGCTTTAATATCAAATTCGGTTAAAGGGCCTAACATACAAAAATCAAAACCTAGAAAACAAGAAATGTCTAAGGGCAAGAAGGGTTTGGGTCACAAACCTATGTCCTACCATAATGTTCCATTTGATTATAGAACTATTTCTAGGTCTAGACAAACCAAGGCTAATAGGAAGTTATCCTAAGTCTAGCCATGGTATGTGTTTAGTGGCCAAGGACTTAAGAAAAACCAAGAAAGCCACTAAGAAGGTCAATGGAGGAGTCACCTCTAGAGTTGACCCAAGTAAGACCCATTTGACTAAGGCTTCAAAGCCTAAAAGGGTCATTAGGAAGGTATCTAGGGAAGTTATCGCTAGGAATACCTTGTTAACCCAAGGAGCTCAATAGGTATTGGGTTCCTAAAAGCGTGATCGATTCACGCTAAATGGGTTAGGTGTGTCAACCTAGGTGGATGGGTAGTTAACCTAACCATAGTAGAATTGACACATTAGGGTGTGCCAATATGCTTGAGAAGTTTAAAATGATTTAAATTGGCACAATTAGGTCTTAGAGGTATTGTGTGCCATTTTGGGTTTTGGCACACTAGGAGATGAATGGCTTTAAGGCAAATTGATTTAATCCTAGAAATGGCAAATTGATTTTAACACTTAGGTATTCTAGACCTTAGTATATTTTTCTTGCCATGCTTTATTTGCCTTGCCATGTCATGACATCATTCTCATTTTTATTTATAAAAATGTCATGATCATGTTTAATGTTATTTTTAGATGTCATGTATGCTTAAGTTTCATTTACATGCCATGACATCATGATATTGGCATATGTTTTTATCTAAATCATATCTATGCCATAATCATCATGCATAATAAAATGAATTCAAGGACTATGGCACAATTTGATGGGAATCAAATAAATATTGCCTAGATATATGCATGAGACCAAGAAAAGAACAAAAACCCACATCTCACTATGTTAATTGCCTTGAATGTGTTTTACAAATCTAGATATTAGTGAGATGTTTAGGAAAATAAAATTAAAGGTTTTGAAAACATTTTGAAAACATTTTGCAAAACCTTGGTGAAGACTATCTTGTGATAGCTATCACCATTGAATGGGATGATACAAAGAGGGCTCTTTATTGAAGCTTTTCTAAACTTTTGAACTTTGTATCAATCTCCTAATTTAATGGGTAAAATAATTTTCCAATAATTTTCACCCATAATGATTTAATAAGTATTATGCATACCAAATTTCAAGATTTATCTATGTATGTATATTTACTTATGGATTTGAAATTCATTTAAAATCAAAAAGCGAAAATTCATTATCGATCATTGCCAGAGCGACGGTCGTGATGGTAAGATCATCGATAATTAGGCCCATGTTCATAGGTTAAGGTCCCTAACCACTCCTAACCCTAGGATATGCTTGGGATAGCATTAGAGGGTGGAAATCCATTGGATATGGATTAGGAGTTGGGTTGAGGGTGAGTATCAATTTTAAGGTGGAAGAAAGTTCATTGTTGAACTTTTGCCTTAATTTTGATTGGTAAATGTTCCTATTGGCGTAGGGACTCTCCAAGGACATTGTTGGTGCAATGGTCAAGGGGGAGCAAGCCTCTAGGGGGAGCAATCCATCATGGGAGAATGGATTTGTATTTCCTCATGGGAGGAAATTGGGGTGCCTCTTTTAAGTGATATGGGATCACTTGGAAGATTGTAGGCATGTGTTCCTCAAGGGAGATTGTAAGATCTCATTGGGATATGAGACATTCATACCCTTGGGGAGGACCTTTTGATGTAATGTCAAAAGGGGAGAAGTTACCAAGTTACCAATTAGGGTTCGTTGGAATTCTCATTGGGATATGAGAATTGCCAATATGGGAGAATTGGTAGACTTGAGATGGTAGTTTTGTCAATCATCAAAAAGGGGGAGATTGTTGGAAGATTGTTGGTGCAATCGTCCCAGGTAGACTCCCGATGGTATTTTGATGATAGACAAAACTCATGACATGGGATTGTCATGGGAAAGTCCAACATGGGGTTGGAATGGGAAGTCCAAAGCATTGCGGAGCCGTGCGCTCGGTGCTTGGCATGGGAAATCCAAAGCATTGCGGAGCCGTGCGCTCGGTGCATTTGGGAAGTCTTGAGGACTTGGTAAGTTCACTAGGCTCGGGGTCCTTGAGTCGGTTAAGGATGGCATTGCGAAGCCGTGCGCTTGGTGCATCCGAGGGACCGCCGGACGGGGAGCGAAGGGAGTGAGCCTAAAGGAAGCATACTTCTAGGGCATGAGACGCGAAGGATGGCGTTGCGAAGCCGTGCGCTTAGCGCATCCGAGGGGCGTAGGCGAGGAAGAGAGCTTGGTGGGGAACTCCGTGTGGACTTGGCCAAGTGGCTAAGGCCCGAATGTCGGAGGCTCAAACATGGTAATGTTTGAGGTTTTAGCCGACATCGATCGGTAGCATAGGTGCCGATCATTGCTCTCGTCGAATAGGTTCGGCCGGTGTTCGGAACCAGAGGTGGTGATCGATCGGCTAGGAGGCGATCGTGATGGGATATTCGATCGGATCGCCAAGGGACGGTCGGTGATGATGACATGCAGACGCAGAATGGAGTCGAGCTTCGCCAACCTCGGTGATGGATGATCGATCGGTGATGGGTGCCATCATCGATCGGTGATGTGTGATCCGTTGGAACTTGTCAGCGTGGATCCGTAGTTGTGAGACAACGACAGCGATATCGATCGTGATGGTCACGATCGATCGTGATGGGCGCGAAATGCTTGATGCGAGGTTATAAAAGGAGCTCAAGAGGAGGATTTCGCCCAAGACTTTAAGGAGCTATTGGAGGAATTGCTGCATTCCAGTCCTTCAAGAGCCAACCAAAGCAAGCAACAAACAAGTGATCAAAAGCAATCGGTGAAAAGAGTTTCTTTTGTATTGTATTTGTATTCTTGTTTGTATTTCTATATTACTTTGTAATTGCTTGTGAGAGGTTTCTCCACCTCACGTGTTGTCGAGAAGGAGTTTGAGTTAGTCTGTGAGCATAACTAGAGCTCGAGAGCTCGCCAGTGGAGTAGGAACCATTCGGTTCGAACCACGATATCGTGTGTATTGCATGTGCTTGTGTTGTTGTTAGTATTATTATTGTTTCTATTATTTCATGCGCTAACAACAATCGTAGACAAGCAACGCGCAACGAGCAAAGTCCGACATCCAAAGAACGAGGGCTATTCACCCCCTCTCAACCCAACCGATCCCCCCAACATACTGGGCATGAGAAGTCCAAGCATGGGTCTTGGCAAATGGAAAGTCCAAGCATGGGTCTTGGCATGGAAAGTCCAACATGGGTTGGCAAGGGAAGTCCAAGGGTTTGATATTGGCGGCGTAAAGTCCAAGCGGAGTCTTGGCAGCGTAAGTCCAATGTGCCTTGGCGGTGTAGACACCGTTAGCATGACATAGCCGATGGAAGCATCTGGAGGCTAGTGCAATGGATGAACAAGTCATGGATGACTTGGAGGGATCCGAGAGGCGTGAGGCTGATGGAGGTGGCTAGAAGGCTTAGGTCTAGGCTAAGGGTGGTCTAGCAAATATGGGGCACCATACTTGGGTTAAAACCTCATTTTGAGGTTGTCGTCGGCCCGACATTATGGCGGTTCATTGCCGTTAGTCGACTTGGGTTATTTGCCCGGCAGGGCTAAAAAGCCGTGATCATGCGCCAGTCGTGATCATTGCGGTGAAGTTCGAAAGCGAGAATGCTCCGTGGCCGTGGCGGTCGACTGGCGTTAGCGATCGGCGCCAATGTTGGCGAGCGATCAAGAGTCCGTTGGAACTTGTCCAAGCGTGGAAGGCCGTTGTCTCACATCTCTGATGTTAGCGGTCGGCGGTGATTTATGGCGATCGGCCGTAAGGAATCGGCCGCGAGATAAAAGGAGCTATTCATGGAGATTGCGGCATCAGATTTTTGGGAGCTTTGGTGAGGCGATTTGAAGGCGATTTGCAGGTGCATTTCAGGGTCCTTCAAGCTCATCCAAGCAACCAACAAGCAAGCGCTCAAAACCCTAGTTTGTAAAGTGTTCTTTACATTTCCTTTGTATTTGCTTGTATTTATTTCGTTTATTGTTGTAAACGTTTGTACGAGGTTTCTCCGCCTCCGACTTGTGGTCGAGAAGGAGTTTATTGATTAGTGATTGCATTGGCGTCGCTAGAGCTCGTTAGAGCTCGATCCGTGGAGTAGGAACCGTGTGGTTCCGAACCACGTTATATCTTTGTGTTCGTGATTGTTGTATTTCGTTATTGCTTTCATTTCTATATTCCGCTGCGCATAACGAGTTTTGTAGACATGATCACGATCGAATTCCATCTTCGTACGGTCATCTATGCTATTCACCCCCCCCTCTAGCGGCGTCAAATTCCCAACAGACTATATACTTCCTACAGCGGAAGACTTTAAACTTCTTTTTTTTTCTTTCTTTTAAACATAAGCATGCATCATCATTTCATAAGTACTTAGTTCAAGTTCATGACATTCAACTTAAAAGAAAACATGCATAAGTATGGGAAACATAAACAGATCTCCTCCACCATGCCACTATCACACACACTTTGCCCGTCCTGCTGCTCCCTTTAGTTTAGTCATTCTTTACCCTTATCTGCAGTACAAGGGAACATAAAGCTATAAGCACATAGGCTTAGTAAGATCCTTTCCTACTCACAAAAACCATACATTGAGAATTAGACATAGAGTAGTGACATGATCTTTTAAGGACATATGAGCATAACATGCATATAAACATACAAGAACATAAAATCATAGCATTCATATAAACATACAAGAACATATAAGCATAACATTCATATAAACATATAAGAACATATAAGCATAGCATTCATATAAACATACAAGAACATATAAGCATAACCACCATATAAACATCATAATCACCTAGACATGAAATAAGGGTATATGCAAGATGCTCTTTGAAAACATATATCTTATAGGTACTTAAATATAATCTCAACATATTGGGCACGACATTGTACCACATACATCATCATCATAGCGCGCATCCCTAATAGACCCGAGGTAGCTAATTCCGAACTTACTAAAGTACTAGGCCCGTACTATGTCCGTCGGCCTAGGGGCAACATAACATAGAAGCCCATCCTAAGCCCGTACTTATGACTACAAGCCATGCAAAAAGTAAAATAGCATATCATGTTCCTTATCATAACATATCATATTTCTTTTCATAACATCTCATGTTCCTTCTTTATAACATATCATGTTTCCTTCTTCATAACATATCATATTTCTTTTCATATCATATCATGTTCCTTCTTTATAACATATCATATCTCTTTACACAATATATCACGTTCCTTTTTTATGACATATCATACACTCATACAATTAACATGACAATGAGCATAACATAATCATACATTCATACAATTAACATGGCAATAAGCAGAACATAATCATACATTCCTACAATTAACATGGACATAAGGTAGTGACATCAACCAATCATGCTATCATAAAATCTAACTAACATCATATTTGCATATTTTTCTACATGTAGCATGGCATGGAGGACTTAGTAGAGGGCATGTACATGGGCTGGCCGAAACCCTAAGGGAGGGTTCTTAGGATTTTACTTGCTAAATAACTTGTGCAAGTTCTACTTAACATCATACTAACATCACACACATATATAATATGGCATAAACATCATGAACAAGCATAACATGGTGTGATCTAAACTTCATGGGGTTCTCACAAAATTTTAAACCCTAAACAACTTGTACAAGATCTAACTAACCACATGTTAATTCCATCACATATAGATCATGGCATGGAAGGCCCTTAGGGGCCTAAATAGGTCTTGGCCGAGAGTTTCAAGAGGCTTAAAGATCCAACACTTGAATCTAGCTTAGCTATCAACATAATATCTTCATATACATTCAAAACATAACATAACTACATATAGATCATAGCATAGAAATCCATTAGGAGCCTAAATGGTTATTGGCCGAAAGTTTCAAGAGGCGTAAAGATCAAACACCTAAACCAAGCCTATCTAGACACCTGTTATCATCATATTCTTACAAAACATAGCATGGACAATCATGGGAAGCATGTATAGGGTCTTGGCTGAAAGTGTCATGAAGCTTGAAGATCAAACCCTTAAACCAAGCCTATCTAGAAACATGTTATCATCATATTCATACAAAACAAAGCATGGACAATCATGGGAAGCATGTATAGGGTGTTGCCCGAAAGTTTCATGAAGCTTGAAGACCAAACCCTTAAACCAAGCCTATCTAGAAACATGTTATCATCATATTCATACAAAATAAAGCATGGACAATCATGGGAAGCATGTATAAGGTGTTGGCCGAAAGTTTCATGAAGCTTGAAGATCAAACCCTTAAACCAAGCCTATCTAGAAATATGTTATCATCATATTCTTACAAAACAAAGCATGGACAATCATGGGAAGCATGTATAAGGTGTTGGCCGAAAGTTTCATGAAGCTTGAAGATCAAACCCTTAAACCAAGCCTATCTAGAAACATGTTATCATCATATTCATACAAAACAAAGCATGGACAATCATGGGAAGCATGTATAGGTGTAATTGAAAGCCCTAGAGCCAATCATGTAATGATTGTTGTATAGACTTTATTGTATCATATTCCTAATTATAAAGGCATGGTTATTATATTTACTTATATTGGTGCCAAATAACTAAATATAAGAACGTCCTTGAGTAGTAGGTTCTTATCTACATCAATCGATTGGTTGAATCTATAATGAGATGATATAGAGAACACTACTCTTAATCATTCCTAGTCGAGTATTAACATTCAGGGACAATGTTAATGCGTAGAGACTAGCATGTAGGTCAACATGATGACATGATCTCACAAGTCATGGATATGAGATATCAAGTTGACACATGGGTATGCATTGGAGAATATATCTTGAATGACCGCATGAGAAAGTATCATGGATCATTATATGAGTGTCATATACTTTCTCATGTGGCTATTAATATGACTATTAGTCCTTAGACACTGAAGTCACCATGGTTCCCTACATAAGGAGTTGCATACTTTGTCTTCTTCAAAGCGTCACGTAAATGAGTGGACTATAAAGGCGATTACTGGGTATGTAATAAATTATGTGGAGGGATGTGAGTGTTGTTGTCACGCCCCGAGAGTATGCCGTGCCGAAAAGTAAACGGACGACATCTTCCCTGTACGTGGCAACATATCGGGTTAATACAAGGCCCGTAGGTCCACAATAACAATATGATATACACAGATATCAACATATCAAAGCCTTGTGAAACATACAATAGATAACACAATATACAATGACCCATGTGCACTCCGGGTGAATTGACACAACAAGAAACATAATAGAAGCCACATCGAAAGCCAAATACATATAACACATCCGTATATCACAGATACGGAAACAATACAGGCTAAAACCACAAAACGACAATCCACACAAATACAACAAATGCGGATTAAATATCCATCTGTCCGGTGTGAGATGGGATCATGGCGAGCTCGAGCGTCAAGAAATCTTCTACTCATTATCTAGGCGGCGAAGCCTAGGGTCGGGTGGTGAGTATAAACTCGGGGTAATATATAGAAAGTGCATGACAACATATAAGGATAGATCTACAAGTATACATGTGAAGATCTATGGGTATCTGACATGAGTCCAATAGACATACGATCCTATCCAACTCTAATAACAAGTAACTACGGATGAAGTCATACTCGATGTAAATACTAAAGTGATCAGCGAACATGAAGTAATGTACCAATGTACTGACGATGCGCAACACCATAAGCTATATCATCGGCGGATATACAATAACATAACCCATATAATGTGCGAGTCGATCCCATACCTAACCAATGCGGACATATGAGCGATTATATGATCACACAGTATAATAACCGGTTCGTACCACACAATGACATGATGCTAATCAAATGCATATAACGATGTGAATCAGCGCATGTATCATGCTCAACACATAGTAGTAAATAAAATGCGGATGACATGTATCATGATGAACAACCATATCACGACAATCATTCGATCAAATCGACATCTCACGCATATGTAAAACATATATCAAATACATGCATACATATATATCGGCAATGCATATGCATGGTCCTTTGTCTGCGGACCGTCCGACCACGACCCAGTGGCGGGGTGACGACAAATGACAACTAGCCCGACTCCGGTGCCACCACTCTCGGTGGCCAGGGTTGGGTAGTATGGTGAGTAGCGTATAAGCGTAAAAAGCTAACTACTCCTAGGGGCCCTCTGCAGCCACATTGTCCCTACCCATGAGTAGACAAGCGACGTACACAGGACAACTGCACGTCACACAACCACCGTCTATAGTGGGCGAGTGCTAACACCACTCTGCACAGTGGCCAGGTGCGCATCTCCAGCTACCACCATCCATAGTGGCCGAGCGCGGCACATCCAATGCTCTGCCCTCAACCCTGCTACCACTACCCAGTGGCCGGGAGGCGGGATGGTGGCGACTTGTCTCGACCTGAGGAGACCGGTCAGCGACATGCATGAAATGTAATGATGATCATAGCTCCATACATGTATCCTCGCGACCTCCCTATCCGCGAAGTCTGGTCAACTAAAGTCA